>CM046879.1:409780796-410380796 GCA_025667525.1 Glebionis coronaria
CCACCTCACATCCCACTCACCACCGGTTATAACTAATTTTTAATTACTTATACTAAACACGCGCCTAACACATTTTCAAAAACTAAACAAGATCAAATATGCCACTATTCACCTCAAGAACAAGATTGGGTTTTTTTTAACCATGTCTAACTAGACCTTAATATTATCCAGATTAATGATTAAAGGTCTAATGATCATAACCCAACTCTTAAACATGCCACCTCATCACCCCATATGTCACATGAACCACCCCTGCTATACTTTGGGGAAGAAGACAAAAGATTTCCAGTGAATCAACGACCTACAACCCCTGCTTCATTTCTAAGCATCTTTGGACGTGTGAGATCACAAAACAACAAGGATTTGTCATATGTAACATCTCCAAGTCCAAATTCAGTCAAGGAAAATTCAAAATTCAAGGGCAAAGTTGGAAGTTCATCACTAGGGTTTCTAATTTATTTTTAGCATTTTAGTTCACCATGTAGCTTATATAAAGGCATTAGGGTTACACATAGCAGTTTGTTCTTGGTTTTTCCTTAGGTCAAAGTTCTGTAAATCATTTGTTCAAGTAATGAAAAATGTTTGAATCTTGTGACGAAATCCAAGCACCACTTTACTTTATTGTTATTGTTCTCATATTTTGAGTTTGGTTTTGAGTTCCAAAAGTTTGGTTTTAAGATTGTGCAAGTTTGTTTCAAAAGTACTTTAAAAATCTGATTTTTTCTAAGTCATTGGTACAAACACTTGGAGTTTTTGGGCCTTGGATTGATCATAGCACCTTGATTATAAGATTATCAAGGTGTGGTGAGATTTAGGCTTGGGGATATTCAAGGAGTGGGGTACAAAGCTTGAATCAATCTGTTTCCATTTTTAGTTTTTTATATAATTTGTTTACTCTTAACTTTGTTCTTCTTAGACAAATAAGCTCAAACAATCCGTGAGTGTGGATGTACATTCATGAGGTTTGAACCTTTTCTCCCAAAAATCTGTTGAAAAGTGGTACTAAGTGGTTTTGGTTATCTGCTATTGTAATGTGTGTTCTTATGCATGAATCTTGCTTATTTGGTCATTGTGATGTTGTTATGATGCTAGTTTAAGAATTACATGGTCATATAAACATTCTGCTTTGATAAAATCTTGATTCAGTGATTTAAAGGACTGTTTGGGACTACTGTTTTATGGTTTTTATGTTAGATTGTGTAGGTGTTTATGGTTGTTAAGTGTTTGCATCTGCTATTGGTGTGGTTGTATGCTAATATTTGCAAGTCTTATGCTTTGTAACATCAAATCTGAATCTTTGCATAACTAGCTTGTTTTAGGTCATTTTTTACTGAAATCTTGTGCATACTTAGATTGTATGCTAATATAGGGTAAACAAGTGTTAAAACAAAGTTTGTGTAACCTGATTGTCAGATTTGAGGGTTTGAAATTGGAGATTTGGTCAAGTATATTAGCAAGAAAGTTATTGGTGTTCATCAGTAAAACTGCTTAAGTCACATAGGGTTCATACTAGTTCAAATCTTTGAATCAGTGCATGTAACAAGTTTATTTGTGCTTCATTAAGTCTGCTATAACTTGTGTATGCATTTGGTGTACTTTGGTTGGCTTAATCTTGCTTAAACTGCTTTTTAATCACCAGATCTGCTTATACCATGTTTGTGTCATGTCTGTGCAATCCTTGATTAAGTTGTATTAATTGGCTGAGTGTATTTAACACCCCCAAATTTACACGCAGCGGAATACATTCTTTGGGTGCTAACAATGGTACAATAACACATAATTTATAAAGAACGACTCGAAAAGAGACGTTTTAAATTTATCGTTCCTCAAACATTTGTCAGAGTAGCGTAGTCTCAAGACATCGTAACCAAAGTACAACTAAAACAAAAGATTTATATTGTTTTATGGAAAGGAACGATAAACATTCAAAGAGTTTAAACAACAAAAGCAGTGCACAACTTCATTCCCGTGACCTCCAAGCTTCACACTCCTTGATTACCTGAAATACATGCTTAAAATCATCAACACAAAGGTTGAGCAAGTCTATAGGTTTTACAAATCATCATTTGAACACAATAATTTTTAATCATCTCAAACTTGTCACACAGACAAGTCGTATATATAGATAAATGCATTAAGCTCACACCACTGAACGTTAACCAACATGTCAAACCGAGTCACTTACGGCGCCCCTACTAACAGGTAATATTGTCATATACCAACGACCTCTTATACATAATATCCCTCTCAGGTGTTCACAAGGATACAAACCCTAGGATAAGGCTGTCAAACCAAATAGATCTATCATATGTATTAGCGTTTACCCCTTCGAGTAATTAACAGTGCGTGAAATTCAGGGACTTCATAAGACAATGGTACTTATGCATTTATCATCTCATTCGGGTCCAGCATACCGAAAACAACTTGTGTTCATTTTATAAAATAGCATGTATCCCCCTCGCGGGTTTAACAAAACATTTAAAATAGTAAAAGCGAGGCTATAAACTCACCTTAGCCATAACGATGTCAAATGAGGATCATGATCAAGATAATAGTGATGGAAGTGAAATAAAATAAGCCGAGATACCACGAGCTTTTAACAACGACCTAAAATAAATTGGCGCGCCTTAGAAAGATACACGATAATGGACAAAGTTGAAATGATTTTTATAAACAAACTTTATTTATAAAATAACTAAATTATAATCTTAGGACTAGTTTTGAATATAATAAAATAGACAAGGGTTAAAAGTGCTATATTAGAAATCTATAATATTAATTTGTAATATTACTATAATTTAGGGACCAAAATGAAAATATGCTTTTAAATTGCATGAACTTGACGTAGATATTACTTCCAGATTCTCATTATTTCAATAGTACTAGTATTACAATTCATAATGTGTATATTGAGGGATGATACCTTAGTTTCAACGTCAAGTTACAAGTGATTCGGGGTTGTGGTGCTCGAGAGTAACTGTCGAAATGAAAACGTATACCGAGGTAGTTTAATATGCCCGAGACTCGAATGAAAACACGAACTCTAACTTGAGGCTAACGAACCAAATACGAATGATTAGGAGACAAAAGCTCGAACCATATCGACTTGAAACAAGGACGTGATCGAACCCGATCGAACCCAAATATATACGAAAGTTCTAGCCCGCTCCCTATTAGAGTAATAAAATGTCATGTCGCGACATAGCTCCATTCATTATGAGTTTCACCATGAGGCTTCCTACACATACAAGGACGTGACCGTGTGACTTGATTTCAAGCTGTTATTGAACTTCACACCTTTGTTATATGAATTGCTTTGTTGTAGCAGTGATGTATGTCTCTCTCGTCGCTCTTACTCTCGCTTACACGCTGACCGCGAACATGTTAAATCATATTTTATTCTACCCTCATGCTAACCTTGTCATCTTCTCATGTAACAACATAGAGAGAAGCTATTCATTTTAGAGATTTTGTATAAGAAAAACGCAGGATGTAAAGTTTATGTTTGATCATATTCTTTGGAAGTCAACTATTGCAAGCATGTATATATATGATCATAGTTGGGCTGAGTAGCATTCATTTATATAAAAACTTCAAGCTCGTGCGTGTGAGATTATAAAGGTGCATGGTGACTATTCGTTTATGAACGCTACGTGTCCGTTTAAAAAAAAGTAAATGTATGAAGTCTTCAATATTGCTACGTTTCTAATATTGAGATATAGTTAAAAAGATTTATCTTCTTTTTATATATTAAACATTGTTTTACAATTTGTAAATTCGGGTATTGTCGAAGTCCAGTATTTTAAAAGTTACGCGATTTGAAAGATACGCGTAAAACACGAAAAATAAACTCTCAATATAAAATGAAAACATCAACATTCGGAGGACATTTATATTTTGATAATTAAATGACTTAAAATAGTTAATGCGTCAAATGAACGAATGACACATAAAAATTTAACGTAAATTACGAAAAATACTTTTAAAATAAAATAAAATACAAATTAAACGATAACAATAAAAAAATATTAAATATCGGTTTCAACTTAAACCGTTAAACATAATGGTATCTAACACCATTAAATGTTTCAAAAATACTTGAAAGATAGAATTAAGTAATAACCTTATTTGTGCGGGTTTACAGTGTATTTGTGTTTTTCTACTTGATTGTGACTCGCTACAACTCACTGGTTGTAGGGGTGCCGTTTTTGTCCAAAAATACCAAGTAAATCTTTCTAAAACATCAAGTCAATTAAGTCAAACAATGGGAACCCTTTCCTACTGCTGCTAGCCACTACTAGTGTAAAAAGGTAATCAGCTTATTTATAAGCCATATTAGCTTATTTAAACGTGCAACAACTTTGAATTGATAATCAATCTTCCTTATTTAACCCATTTGACTATTATGGAGCATTTGAGACTTTGACTTTTAGGTTTGACTAGAAAAACGAACTAGTTGACTTTTTACCAAACAGCTTATTGCTTATTCCAGCTTATTCCGTGTGCTTATTTGAAATCTTTTTGATTATTAAGCTTAATTAAGTGATTTAAAACCTTTTTCAAGTTGAATTAGCTCTTGAAGTGGTCTAGAACTCGAAAACGATTATTTTGTCATTTTGTGTAGAGAGTTTTGGCTTATTTCAGGCTTATTTCTTGAGCTTTTTCAAAAAGTCTTTTTACAAACAGATTTAGAATCACATTAGAAGGATGTGTGTCAAATTTCAGCTTATGGCATTAGCTTATGGCTTAATGGGCCAAAAAGCTCATTAAGAATAAGCTGTTTGCTTATTAAGCTGTGATAAGTACTGATTCAGCTTTTTGGCCTTTAGAGTTTTGTGTTTAAAATTAAATTTTAAGCTAGACTGGAACTTTTCAGCTTATTTGGTTTACTTTTTGCTTATTGGGCCAAAAAGCCCATTAAGTTTGGACTGTTTTGACTTTTGGCCCATTTGGAGGCCCAATAGGGTATTTAGGTCATTTTACTTTCATTTCTGGTTTTATTAAGTCAAAATAAAGTCGTTTACAAGTTTTTAGAATTTTTTATAAATTTTGAATTTTTAATATTATTTTCTTATTTAATTTTAATTTTTAATCTTTTTAAATAGTTTTAATTAGTTTTAAATTTTTCAAAAATACTTTTTAGTTTAATTAAGTTATTTTAGAAGTTTACAAATTGAAAAATCTTATTTTGGGCTTTTTATTAATTAAATTGATTTTTTTGGGCTTTAATTAGCATTAAAAAATTAATATTTAATTAAATAAAATGTTTGAGTAATTTTTATTTTTGGTAAACTCTTATTGCAATTTTTTTGGAATGTTTTGGGTAATTTTTAAATTTCGTCACGTTTTACGGTTTTACGTTTACGTCATTCGTCTTAGTTTAATTTTATTCGTAACCGTCATCATTTACTTTCTCATTTTCTTTTCTTAATATTAATCACAAACATTTAATCAAGTCTTAACACACACACCAAGCCTCCTTGAGAATGATCCCACACAAAGGGTCATAAGTGTTTACGTTTTCCTAAACGTTCACTTAATACTTACCGCTTTTGCCTCGTTTTCCTAAACGAGTGTGAAAATACAACTATCATTTTTGGTGCCGCTGCTGGCGAGGCGTGTTCTGTTTTGATTTGAACAAATTTTGTTTTTATATTAACCATAATAAGTATTTGTGTGATTAGCACTCTAGTCATACGTATTATCGGTTTTTCGTTTTTGTGTGAAATATTACTGTATTGTATACGTATCACAATAAATTCACAAGTACTCCAAAAGTGTGAAAACACAACCTTGATTGGGATTTCATCACTCAATCATTGTATTCGAATCTCAAACAAAGAAAAAAGGCAAAAAGATCATTACTTTCGAGAAGCTTGATTTTAATTAACACAAACTATAAGGTGGGTATAAGGCGGTTGTACTTCACGACCTAAGGTAAAAAGGCTCTTAAGTGCTTAGCGCCGCCTCGTTTCCCCCGCTTGCTTGTGCATGTTAAGAGAAAAGGGGCTAATCGAGGGTTTGCCAACCGAAGTATTATCTACGTATCTATATATTTTCTTGGTTTCAAAAGATTAAACCCTCTTGAACGTTTTGGTGTTCCACCAACGTCCTAAAGTCATCGAAGGCGTTCACTTAACATGATCGTTTTCATTCCTTGAGGCTCCTTTAATCGAGAGATTTGATTTGAGGAGAGATTTGTAGATTTGTGTCTACATAATACATCACAAAAATCCAAAAAAAAGTCAAAAACAATCAAAAGCACAAAAAAAAATTGAAAAAGTTAAAAACACCCAAAAGAATCTTCTTTGCTCATCCCCACGTTGTACGTGACGTTTATGCAAACTCGTAACCAAGAAAGACGTGCACGTAAACGTAGAAACCGAAAGGAAGGAACCCCTTCTTGTGAAGAATCTCCTATTGACGAACCCATCATAGAACAAGAATCAACCATGGCTAATCGTACTATGATGGAGTTGCTTCAAGCACCCATCGAGGGTTATGGAGAAGCTATTGTGATTCCCGCTATCCTTGCGGAGAATTTTGAAGTTAAGACGGGTTTGTTGTCCATGATTCAAAACAACAAATTCCGTGGTGACGAAAAGGACAATCCTCATAACCACATCCGCCAATTCAATCGTCTTACCGCCACTTGCAAGTTTAAGGACGTCTCGAACGACTCGATTAAGATGATGCTTTTTCCGTATTCCTTAGTGAGGCCCGCTAAAATTTGGTTAGAGAAAGACCCACCCAATTCTATATTGACGTGGAAGGATCTCGTTTCGAAGTTCGTGAACCAATTTTTCCCGCCTTCGAAGGCTACGCATTTGAAGAACGAGATTTCAAAGTTTTCACAAGAGTACAATGAGATTTTTTCAACGGCTTGGAATCGGTTTAAAGAAATGTTGCATGAATGTCCTCATCACGGTTTTTCCGACTTGCATCAAATTGAAACGTTTTACAATGGATTGAACGATCATGAACGAGATTATCTTAATGCCGCCGCGGGTGGTAATTTTTTGTGTAAAACGGTCGAGGAAGCATTGTTGATCATTGAGATTAGGTCTAAGGTCTATAGTCCTCGTAGCACATCGAGTGTTAGCAATCCTTCGTCTTCACCTTCATTGTCACATACCATCGATGCTTGCCAAATCGAGGCAAACTTGGAGAATAAGATTTTTGATAAGCTTAAAGGATTGTTAATTGAGTTTAAAGTTGGTGAACAACCCGCTCCCGCTACGGCTAAAGCGGTTGAGGTTTCTTGTATGTATTGTTGTGGAGGTCATGATTTCTCCGAGTGCATTACCAACGGTGGTAAGACTTCGAGTGCCTACGCGGCCACGAGAACTTATAACCAAAACGGTCAAGTTACCCGCACTAATCAAATGACTCCACCGGGTTTTCCACCAAATCAAAATGCTAATAATTACCGAAACAATCAAGTTGGTTACCAAGGAAATCAAAGGAACAATTATAAGGGTAACAACTATGGGAATCAAGGTACTAATAATCAACTGCAAAACAAAAATCAAAACAGTGATTTTCAAAACAACAAAAAAGGTTTGCAAAACGTGAAAGATCTTCCAAATGAATTTGTTGTTTATGACAACGGTAATGATGCTAGATTTGATAACATACAAAGGGATATAATTAGCGTAAGATCCGAGTTTAAGAATGATTTGAAAAATGAGTTGAAAAACAATCTTGCAAATGAACTTAAGAATCAAAGGTTACAACAAAATCAACAAAAATTGGAGCAAGGCCAACATGAGATTAAACAAGAGATTCTTAAGGCGGATAAAAGACAATCTAAGTTTGAGGATAGAATTTCAAGCATGTTTGAGGCTATAATGTGTAAACCGTCTTCTTCGGGTGGTCTTCCTAGTAACATCGTGTCTAACCCGAAGGGAGAGATGAAAGTGATTACCACAAGTAGTGGTAAGACCTTTAAGGAATCGACTCCTCAACCAATTACTCCTATGGTAGAGGAAATTGAGGAAGAACCCGAGGTGGTGGTCGAAGAGGAGCATATCCCAATCCCACGAAGTACCGCTCAAACCACACCTAAGGTTGACCCATTACCATCATTGGAACCCGAGATTCCAAAGGATATGCCTATGCCCCAACCCACACCACCCTTGCCTTACCCATCGATACTTCGTAAGTAGAAATTGCAAGAGCGTGAGAATTACCAATTCGAGCTTTTTATTAAGATGTTTCGTATTTTGCATTTTAACATAAGTTTTGCCAACGCTTTGATTATGATGCCTTGTTTTGCCGCCAACTTTAAGAGTATGTTAAACAACAAGGAGAAATTGCAAAAATTGTCTAGTTGTTCATCGGTTTATCTTAACCGCATACCTCAAAAATTCGGTGACCCCGGTAAGTTCTTAATACCATATGGTATTCAAGATATGGAAGAATGCTACGCCTTGGCCGATCTTGGTGCTAGTATTAATTTGATGCCTCTTGCAATCTTCAAGTCGCTCAATTTTCCTAATCTTACTCCTTCAAGAATGTCTATCGAAATGGCCGATCATTCCACGATTCCTGCATGTGGATTGGCCGAAGACGTTTTTGTGAAAGTGGGAAAGTTCTATTATCCGGCAGACTTTATCTTAGCCGATATTCCCATGGATCCTCAACTTCCTCTTATTTTAGGTCGTTCGTTTTTAGATACGTCGAGAGCGTTGATTGATGTGCATGCAAGAAAAATCACCTTACGTTTCAACGACGAGGAACTTGTTATAAACACAACTCAAAACTCCAAACTTTCTCATGTTTATTCCATCGCGGCCATAAACTATATTGATATGATCGATGTCGTTTGCGAGGAATTTTCACAAGATTTTTTAGGTTTTGGTGATGAAGAAAATAGTGGCAATCCCACTATGCTCGATCCTATTCTTGATAACTCGACACCATCCTTCACTCCATTTGAAGGAGGTGGTTTCACTTTGGAAGAGTTTGGCGTTCCTCGAACTTGTAACGAAGACCTCGACAACGATGAGGACTTTTCGATTATCAAGGATTTTCAGCAACAAGAAGCAAGTTCCCCTACAAGTTTACTGCTTTTATATTGCTTGATTTTCTCTGGGGTCACGTTAACGATTTTCCATTTCCTCCGCTGATGGAGGTTATGAGTATCGAACCCAAATCTTCAATCGAGGAACCACCAATCCTCGAGTTGAAAGATCTTCCTCCTCATCTTGGATACTATTCTTGGAAGGAGACGATAAGTTGCCGGTTATTATTGCGAAAGATCTTCCGGATGATGAAAAAACCGCACTTATCGATGTCTTAAAGGACCACAAAGGGGCAATTGCGTGGAAATTATCCGACATTAAGGGAATCGATCCTAAATTTTGTACCCACAAAATCTTAATGGAGGAAGACTACAAGCCCGCAATTCAATGCCAAAGGAGGGTGAACCCCAAAATTCACGACGTCATCAAAAAGGAAGTCCATAAACTCCTTAACGCGGGAATGATTTACCCTATTTCCGATAGCCCTTGGGTGAGTCCCATTCATTGTGTCCCTAAAAAGGGAGGAATGACCGTTGTGCCAAACGATGACAACGAGTTAATTCCAACTCGACTCGTGACCGATTGGAGGGTGTACATCGACTATCTTAAGTTGAATGACGCCACTTGTAAAGACCATTTTCTCTTGCCCTTCATGGATCAAATGTTGGAGCGTCTTGCGGGAAATGATTTCTATTTCTTTTTAGATGGTTTTTCCGGTTACTTCCAAATCCCCATCGATCCTCGTGATCAAGAAAAAACTACGTTTACGTGTCCATATGGAACGTTTGCCTATCGTAGAATGCCATTCGCACTTTGCAATGCAAAGGGAACTTTTCAAAGGTGCATGATGGCTATTTTTCATGAAATGATCGAGAAGACGATGGAAGTCTTTATGGATGACTTTTCAGTGTTTGGTAGTTCGTTCACTTCGTGTTTACGGAATTTGAAGCATATGTTAAAACGTTGTGAGGAAACCAACCTTGTGCTCAATTGGTAAAAAAGTCATTTTATGGTTAAAGAAGGAATCGTCTTAGGGCACAAGGTTTCGAAAGCAGGGATTGAGGTAGACAAAGCTAAGATAGACGTCATCGCCAAATTACCTCATCCCAAAACCGTTAAGGGAGTTAGGAGTATCCTAGGCCACGCGGGCTTTTATCGTCGATTCATCAAGGATTTTTCAAAGATATCTCGACCTGTTACACATCTCCTCGAAAAAGATGCTCCTTTTGTCTTTAACAAAGATCGTGTACGAGCCTTTGAAATCCTTAAGAGGAAACTTACCGAAGCTCCCATTCTTGTTGCTCCCAATTGGAACCTCCCCTTTGAGCTCATGTGTGATGCAAGTGATTACGCTATTGGGGCCGTTTTAGTGCAACATCATGAAAAACACTTCTTACCTATCCACTATGCTAGCAAAACAATGACCGAGGCTCAACTTAAGTATACCACAACGGAAAAGGAATTCCTTGCCGTGGTGTATGCATTTGAGAAATTCCGACCTTACCTCGTCTTGACCAAAAGCATAGTGTATACGGATCACTCGGCAATCAAGTACCTATTGGCTAAACAAGATGCAAAGTCGAGGTTGCTTCGTCGGATTCTCCTCCTACATGAACTTGATGTCACAATACTTGACAAAAAAGGAGTCGAGAGTCTAGCGGTCGATCATCTTTCTCGCTTGGAAGATCCACACCAAAGTGTGTACGAGAATAAGGAAATCACCGAAACATTTCCTCTCGAGACACTTGGTGTAGTGAATTCTAAGAAAGACTCTTCCACCCCATGGTTTGCGGACATCGCAAATTACCATGCGGGCAACTTCATCATTAAGGGTATGACGACTCAACAAAAACGAAAATTCTTTCGTGGCGTCAAGTTCTACTTTTGGAACGACCCTTACCTATTTCGAACTTGTGCGGATCAAATTATTCGACGTTGTGTTTTGGAACCGAAGCTTCTAATATCCTTAGAGCTTGTCACGAGGGACCCACGGGTGGTCACCATGGTGTTAATCTCACAGCGAACAAGGTCTTTGATGCCGGTTTATTTTGGCCTACTATTTACCGAGATGCACATGCACTTGTCAAGTCATGTGACTCATGCCAACGACAAGGAAAAGCCTCACAAAATGATGAAATGCCACAAATTATCATCCAAGTGTGTGAGATCTTTGACGTTTGGGGAATTGATTTTATGGGGTCGTTCCCATCATCTCGTGGTAATAAGTACATCCTTGTCGCCGTTGACTACCTATCCAAGTGGGTGGAAGCTAAGGCTTTGCCCACGAACGATGCTCGTGTGGTAGTCAAGTTTTTGAAGCAATTGTTTTCTCGGTTTGGAACCCCTCGTGGAATCATAAGCGATCGTGGAACCTATTTTGGTAATGACCAATTCGAAAGGGTTTTAAAGAAATACGGGGTTACACATCGGCTTTCTACGGCTTATCACCCGCAAACGAGTGGGCAAGTCGAGGTTTCAAACCGAGCTTTGAAGAGGATCTTGGAGAGATGGATAGGAGACAACCGACAATCGTGGTCGGATAAGTTAGACGATGCTTTATGGGCCTTTCATACCGCTCATAAGACTCCCATAGGGTGCACTCCTTACAAGCTTGTGTATGGGAAGAATTGTCAATTGTCAATTGAACTCGAACACAAAGCTTATTGGACCCTAAAGCATTGTAATGATGACATTGAGACAGCGGGAAAACACCAAAAAATGCAATTAAATGAATTGTATGAATTGAGGGACATTGCTTATGAAAATTCATTGATTTATAAAGAGAAAACCAAAAAGTTTCATGATTCTAAAATTAAATACCGGGTTTTTAACATTGGAGATCAAGTGTTGCTTTTTAACTCAAGATAAAAAATCTTTTCCAGCAAGTTGAAATTCCGTTGGTCCGGACCATTCACCATTACCCAAGTGTTTCCTTATGGGACCATCGAGCTAGCTCAAAATGATGGTCCTAACTTTAAGGTGAATGGTCATAGGGCACTACTTTGGTGGGGACGTTCCTTCTTTGAACAACCTCGACCAAGTCACCTTCCCCAATGATAATTAGTATTGAGGGATCGAGTCGAGCTCATGACTCGGTAATTAAAAACGAGGTGCCTCGTGGGGGAGTCCCATGCTTATCCATTTACATATTATCGCTTTCTAATATAGCTAACGTGAGGGGATTTGTGCCCTTCCAACCTTTGTTCCGTGGTTGTTTATGATATGTGGTTTTTAGATGATCATTATCTTCACGATTGGAGCCTCTCGTGTTCGTTTTACGTAAGCACTCGATCGTTTGCTTTGAAGAATTTCTTGATATCCATATGATATATCCTTGATTGTTCTAACCTTAGGTCTTTTAGCAAACTTCATAAACGGCTATTGATTTAATGGTTACACCTTTTCCATGCTAGATTAAATATTCGACTACGTCTCTAGTATGGGGTATTCTACCCTTAGACTCGAAACATTAAGGACAATGTTTAACTTTAGTATGGGGGGTGAATAGCTACTTGCCTTGCCAAACCTTCACGCTTTCCAAAGTTTATCTTTTTGTTTATCGTTTTGTTGCAAAATAAGGCTAAAAATGGCCAAATTTTAAAAATTTTCTCATGTTTCATAAGTGTTTGAAGACACGAATGTAGATTTTTTGATGGCGAGAATAAGAGTACTTTTTGACTCGACCGTGCGTGTTGAGCACTTAGCTTCGATTCCTTAACTTTATATTAGGCTAAGTCTCTTAAATGAGGACGAGAAATGATAGCGTTAATTATAAGTTACTATGCTAAACGTAGAGTATTCGTATTCTTTCAAAAACTCATGTGTTCTCGTTGTTTGCTTATTCTCCCTTCGCTTGTATATATATTTTGCTAATAAGTATTGGCTTAGCGGTTTAGTCTTGATTGTTGGTTTCTAGTCTTTTCTAGTAGCTTCCATGTAATTAAATTGAGAAAACATTAAGGTATCGCCAGCGTCATGTTTTTAAGTATTGGCAACCCGAATAATCAAAAGCTTCACCCAATAATAAGATTTCAAGTGCTCACCTAAATTAAGCAAAAATTCGAAGCTCACAAGGCCGAAAAATCTATGCCCAAATTAAAAGTGATTAAGCCTTAATATTTGAAGCTTTAAAGATCCAAAATTCGCTTTAGCGTGAGGATATACGTCGTTGGCCATAATAAACACCTCATGGCGAGGTTAAATAAAAGGCAAGGTAATGTATTAATTTTGTCAATTCTTTTTATGTCTATTTATCGTTCCTCGACTCACTCGAATTGATATCCGGTTAAACGTAAAACTTATTTGTTCTTGGTGAAAACGTATTTTTGGTATTTCTATACTAAAATCTATTAAGTAAAAACTATTTAATCTAATTTAAAAATATAATTTAATTAACTAAAACCTTTTTAAATTTTAAAACTAATTAAAATGATTAAAACAAATCTAATTTAAATTCAATAAACTAATTTTTAACTAATTTAAAACTATTTTAAAATTTAAACAAAATCTACTTTTAAACTATTTTCAAATTAAACTAGATTAATTAAAAACTAAAAACAATTTAAATAAAATATTTTTTTCTCTTTTTAATTTTTTTTATTTAAACTAAACTTTATAAAGAAAACTTTAAGTAAAACTTTTATATTAAAAATTAATTAAACTAAAATTGTATTAAACTAAATTAATAAATCTGACAGCTAATATTACCTATATTAATTAAAAGGTGCAAAGTAAAACACAAAGGATGGTCTAGCAGAGTTGGTTATGGTGTTGGGTTGCTAGACGAAAGGTCATGGGTTCGAGTCCCCTGACAGACAAATTTTTGCTAATATGTTTTTTTACTTTTTTGGAAATTTCATACACACAGATCAATTGTATCTGTTGTATAATCAACAATATCAAACAAGCTTAATAAACGGCAAAAGAAAACAAAAAAAAACAATAAGCCGACTAAATCAAATAAGCCAAGTAAGCAGTTAAGCGAATAAGCTAATATGAAATAAGCAGTTAAAACTTAAACTTAATAATAACTAACAATAATAAGCACAAAAGAAATCAGATAAAACTTAAGAACCAAGCTTAAATTACAACCAAACAAATAATATCAAATAAGCTATAGTACCTATTTTAACAAATCCAACTAAGCTCAGTTAAGCTAAGTCAAATAAGCTAAAAACAGTTACCAAATAATTCACTTACTTATCTGGCAGATTAAGATTAAAGCAAACCAAAGCAGAAATAAAAATCGAACTTAAAACTGATCTAAACAAGACCTTAACAGTAACCACTTCTTGAAATTAATAAGCAGATAAACCAAGTCAAACCAAACATTAACAGATTCAAACAATCCAAAAAACTATAATCCGAACAGTAACAAAATAAGCAGATTCAAGCAAACTGATAAACTAATAAGCATATTAAAAAAGTAACATAAACTAAATAATAAACTTGACAATAAAATAAAAGAGATTAACACCTTTTTGATGATTTCCGTTGGGAAGTAGGTGGGCGCTGAACCCCCTATGAACCGAAACAAATGAACACCTCCGTACTACCCAAACATCATCACCACCTCGAATCAATCAACAGTAACCGAACCAAGATATATATATATTTTTTAATAATTTCCCAGTAGGGGAAATTATTCCTATCTTTTTACTTCAACAATTATTTAATCAAAATAAAATTAAAATAAATTGCAATAATATCAAACAAGACAAAATATTTATATGAATTAAAATTTTATTAAAACTGAAATATTGATTACAATACTTTAAAAAGGAATTACAATAAATCCTAATTCTATTTTTCAGAAAATAAAAATTAAACTAAAAAGAAAGGCACCAAATACAGAATGATTGGGGGGTTTTTATAGCCAACCCCCAAGGGCTTGTTGGTGAAGCTTCGAGAGCAAGACATCAAATCCGAGCCGTTAAATCCTTCTTTTCTTCTTTCTCTCTCTTCTCTTCTTCAATCTACGGCTGAAAATCACTACCCATCACACGGATTGCCACCGTGGATGGGTGGTGTGCTTCTTGTGTTTGTTTCCTGATGAGGTGGAAAATAATTATTGGTGGGTTTGTGTATGGTGAGGTGGTTTAACCAATCAAATCAAGGGAAATAGCCACGTGAGATGGACCACCCATCATCGAGCTTCCGAAAAAGGGGGGATTTAATTGAGATTCGTGTGAATCACACGAATTGGGCAAAAGCCCCAATTTTTAATGGGTAAATTTTGGTTAGGGTTTTTAAACAGTAAAAGGGGTGATGTGTTTATTTGTTGGGAGAGAAAGAAAAATAGGTGAGGGTGAAAGCTTTTATTGTTTGTAACGAAAGAAGTGAGATGGGGTGGGGGTAAATAATTTACGTTTATAAAAAACGTGTGGGGTAAAGTGGGTGAGGGGTGAGTAAACAAGTTTTTATTTAATGTGTGAGTGTGTGTAAGGACACGTGTGAAGGTGAGCTGGTGGGATAAAACGTTTTTTAAACGTTTGTGATGTGGGTTGAAAAGTTTATGGCGTGTGTGAAGGGAGGGTTGACTTGACCAGGGTGTTTGACCGGTTTGTAAAAGCGAATTAATACTTTCACTTGAAAATTGTAACCGTCCAACAACATGGGCTCGGCCCAAAGTCTTATCCATCCGTCTTATTTATAATACCAAATGGGCTTTCATTGTTTTGGGCCTTTTGATCCAATTATGAAAAGATACATTTCCCCAAATGGGCTTTTAGGCCCATTTACCCAAATGTGGGACCCACAAAGCTCAGATATCTTTAAAAAGATTAAATCCGCTAAAATCGAGCTTGATTTCGGCTTCCTTGATCATTTCTTCAAAACCGTGTTGAATTTTGCCAGTTTTCGTGATCTTTGGCACACTCTTGGTCTTTGACTTTGTCTTCGTCTCTTTCTTGGACTTTTCTTCAACATTTGACCGTGAAATCCTGTGTTTTCTCTTCTTTTAATCATTTGTACCTATTTAACACAAAAACACAAAACCACGCGTAATTCTGACTTTTACGATATTAAACACATGATTAGGTCTTGTTTTTCCTTGATTTTAGTGGCAAAAGGATAAGTATTTACACACTTATTACAAGGCAAGACCGAAGTCATAATAAAAGCTCCATGGCGGAGTGGAAGAAAAGATGGAGGTAAACGTATTATAATAAGGCCCATCCGTTAGGGGGCGTATAAAAGTCTTGGTAATAAGTCTCATGTTCAAAACCATTATAAAACCGTGTTTATCGATCCTTCTTGTTGACTTAATTTTTTGACATCGTTGTCTATTAGGGGGTTATTAATTCGATGGTCTTGGTTACACCGTTATGACTCTATTTCTGAACCTTAATCTCTATCATCGCATAAGTCAAACAATGTATCCTCGTGAACATTCAAGACAAAAATAAAATATAAGAGATATCAATTAGGATTAAGGGAGTCTAAGTACGTGATTAGGGCATATGAGTAGTGTTAGCATTACTAACTTATATTGACAATGATCTCGTTACACGCTTGGCATGGAATTGGGTGAAAATCAAGGACGAATAAATTATTTCTAACGAAGCATTTACATGTTCTTGTTCTATGAACCTAAACGTCCCATTTGGCAATGAAAATCATACATTATGTCTAAAACGCAAGTAGTAGCAAGTAGTAGTAATGGTAGTAGTAGTAGTTTAGTTTATGATTCAATAAAGTCCATAAAAATGAATTTTGGAGGTGCTACGATACTTTATTCTAGCATTGCGTGAGGGCACGACAATGGTTTAGTATGGGGGAGTGATGAGACTGCTTTTATACATAGTCTCATCGTCCAAAACGGGCTTAAAATGGTTAAAATATCATAAAATGTGCCAAATATATGCTTGTGTTTGTTCAATGTGTATTTTAGGTACGGATATTAAGAAAATAACAAAAGATCACAAGAAACAAGCAAAAACGAACATGGGAAACGAAGCCGCACAATGAACCGGACCCTAGAGTTGATTTTCCAAGAAAAGTCCTTGAAGAATTGAAGATTATACAAGAAGGGTCCTTCATTATTGAGGAATTGACACGTTAAACCCTTGTATATTCATAATTACAAGTTTGGTCCTTAAAGTTTGTCAAAATTACAAAAAGGACCCTCAACTTTGAAGAATTAGCAAGAATGGCCCCTCAAATTTGAAGACTTGTCACTTTTAGTCCTCCATGAAGACAAGAATACAAGTTAAGACCTTGAAGATTGAAGACATGCCAAAAACAGCCCTTCAAAGATCAAGATATTACAAAACAAGTCCTTTGAAAACCCTTTGAAAAGTTTTTGTGGCCAATGTGTGAAAAATAAAACTTACTTTACAAAGGGAAATCTGTTTTGCATGTTTAAACCACAAATGAAAGAAGGAAGAAAGAAGAAGGGTTAAAATTGCCAAGACAACCTGAAATTGTGTAAATTGAAGTTTTTGTTCCTTGATTCTTAACCAATTGAAAGTCCTAACAAAATCAGGTTTATTATCATTTTTGGTTGATAGGGTTATTTGGATTTTCTATGTCTATTTAAGCAATCAAGTAAAAATGTGAAAATATTAAGCTACGTATTCGTAAAACAATTAGCACTTACCAAGTTTTTATTCAAATAAGGACAAAATTGTAAATCTATGGGAATAATGTGCTAAAAATGTAAGTTCTTGAAACTAAAATGCTTGAAATGTAAAAATCAGAAAGTATAAGGACTAACTATGCAAAATGTAACAAACTACTAACTAATTGTAACAACTTGTAAAAACAACTAACTGAAAATGACAAGTTTTGAAAAGTTTTGGACTAATACCAAGCAAACCCTTAAAACATGTAAGATTAGCCACCAATACAAACAGTTACAAAGTATAGGGACTAGAATGCAATTAAATGAGAATTTCTATCAAAAACGGGCTACAAACACAAATAAGCTCGTATAAGCTCTAGAATCAACCAAATAAGCTCAAACAAGTTTTAAACTGCTTAAAACTCAAAATCACTTAGGCTTATTCAAGGAAAAATCTTGAAATGCAGTAAAACTCAAATAAGCCAACTTTGATAAGGCAACAATAAGCTATTTGATAAGCTAGACATGCACAATCAGATTTTTTAGCTAAATCTTGTTAAACAGCTTAAGGAGTGTCTGGAATGTCTTCTTTTATGGAAAATGGTCAAGTAATTAATCTGGAAATTGCAAATGAGCTGAAACTAGCTTATTGACCAAATTTGACCAAAATTTTAAAAAAGCTAAAAACTTCCAGATCTACTCAAGACAACTTTCTAAACAAGATTTTGAAAGAAAATCCAAAGATTTATGAAGTAGAATTGCCAGTATAAGAAATCAGAAAGCACTCTTGTTACAGAAACTTGCAATTGCTTAACAGCTTATGGAAAAACTTATTTCTCACTTGAATCTTTAAACTGTATAATTTCCTTATAAGCACTCAATCTTCAGATGTTAAGGGACAAGTAGAAGCTGGTTTGAATCAATTTCATCAAGAATTGAACAAATGGCATGAATCTGAAAATGACTACTTTTTGATGAACTAGTTAAGCAAAAACTGACCCAAACCTTTTTACAACCAATTGCCTGTTTGACCTTCTTTTTGACTTGTAAACTACCAAAGCTTGTTTAAAATGACTAAAGAAATGTGAATGAGCAAAATTTAACTAGTTAACAACTCTCTACTACAAAATGACAGTTAACCCAAACACTAGTTTACTGATATGAACAAAACTTATGTGAAGAGAAAATGAGCAATTGGTTGAGCTGGTTTTAGACTGATATCTAGCCAAATTTGTTGATCAAAATGGAGTAAAAATGAACCAAGAACAAACTGTTTAGCAAGCTAGAACTCAAAATGCTAAATCAATTCAAAGTAACTGATGAAATGAAATTCAGTAACAAGAATAAGCTATCAAATGACTAACAAACTAACAAGTAACTATCTAAATATCAGAATCAATCTAAGAACAAGTAAATCACACTTGATCAGTTCAACAATATAATTAAACTAGAATTGAGCATGCAAATTGTTGTTTAGTGGAACTGAACTCAAGAACTAAAAACCTTTTAGCAAGATGCCTCCACTGCTGGAGTAGGTAGGCGCTGAGCCTCCTAGATAGTGTTAAACCACCACCTTAACACTATTAACCACTAATCAACATCTACATTCATCATCATCACCATTTCTACACAAATTATGCTTCTATCAACAAGATCAGTTACTGAATCAACAAGATCAGCTACTGAATCAACAAGAACAGGATTGAACAGCTACACTTCTTCACAATGAGCTCCTTATGATCAACTATGATCACAAGCAGATCATAACAACACAAGATCAACAGTAATGCAAAGATTTAATAGGAGATTGAAGGAAAAGGAGGGAAATTTGTTTATTTGAATGTGAAAGTTTGTTACAAATTTTGGTAAGAGGTTACAACTAACTATAACTAACTCAAGAGTTTGTCAGGCTCTTGAGTTCGTTACACTACATTTAACTAACTAGGATTGAGAGAGAAAAGGGAAGTGTGTGAAATTTTCACACTTAAGCTACGTACAACAAAATAAGAGAACAATTCCCTATTTATAGACAAAAAGTGAGAAGTTGTTGGAGCTGATCACGTGTCTCAACCAATCAATTGCTGCCAAGTGTCCTGAATTTGTCAATTGAAACTAGCCGTTATGAACTTGAAATTGGGCTTTTCTTCTTGGTTGATTTTTAGGTTAATTGAGCACGTGGGATAGATTCCTTGCTTGAAAACGATCACTTTTCATGTATAAAGTTTTTCCTGATATGCATTGTAACTCAAATTCGTTCCTCGGTTTATTTGGGGAAGAAGGTGATACGTGGCAAGCTTGGATTGGGTGAAAGTATAGCACATGGATTGTTATCCGTTTGTGGATAAAAAGATTATTGGTTGTCTAGTTTTGATTGGGTGAGAAATGAATAAGTGGGGTTGACTGTAGCTTGGCGGCTCATAAATGAGCTGGTGATGTGGCAATAATGTTGGTGATCCTTGTCCCATATTTCTTGCATTCTTATTGGATAATGACCATATCACACGGATTGAAACCAATTCTAGTATAGTTTTGGCAAATTTAGTCCTTGAACTTAGGCAGAATATCCAAATGAGCTAGGAACTTCATTTTAATGGCATTTTTGGTCCTTCCACTTGCATTCTTGTATAATTTGACCCTTTGACTTGGTTGACTTTGGAGTTGACCATGTTTGACTTTTATCTTGACTTTGACAAATTTACACTTTGAGTCCTTCAACTTTGGAGTGTTGTCAAGATAGGTCCTTCATCTTCAAAGTCTTGTCATCTTTGATCCTTCTTTGTCTTTTTCATCCAAATAAGCTTGATTTCTTCTTGTTTGCTTGAAAATGTATCCTTTTTACCTATTTATACACAAACACAAAACAAACCACATAATTTCGCTTTATAGCATAAAAGTTAGGTATTTTCCTTGTGTTTTAGGGTGATTTGTTGATTAATTGATATGAGTTTTTTCTCATATCAAATCCCCTACACTTGAACATTGCCATGACCTTATGCAATGCCATATTTTAAAGCACAAATGTTACATTCTCCTCATAATTAACCCACCTTGGCCAATATGGAATGCTATTACACTATGCTACTCTATATGATGCATGATTTTGATTTTGAACAATGCAATGCAAAAGAAACAATTCTATTTATATCTTTTTGGATTTTTCTTGAAATGGCTTTGATGGAAAAACTCATAAAGAAGTCAATGACTTAAATTAGGGCTTGGGTACCATGGACATTTATCACCCTCAAGTTTCACTTTCCCCATACCAAGCTTAAAAATGGGATCATTGTATTCACAAGTAAAAAGTGCATCAACTTATTCATGACAATTAAATGTGGAACCGGTTATTACTTGATCAAATTGCTTGAGAGCAAATTTATCATTATTTAAAGTGTGAAATATAAGAAATGTAAACTCCAAAAATAAGGAAGCACGGTTTTAATCCTAAGTAATCCTCTCATCCATTACTTGAAAAAACTCTCACAATTAATATAAGTCCGTTTCAAAAGTAATAAGTCGTTCACCTTATGTGTAAAATCCTCATGTCATGCATTAATAAGTAGCTACACACTCGTTAAGGAAAGAAAAATAAAACTCACGCAATAATTTACATCCTCCGCCTTTTTGAGACTTTGGATCTTCAATCACGCAACCCGTCAAGGTAATATTGGATTGGAGCAACTATTAAATCCCCGCAACCCGTCAAGGTAATATTGGAATCTAATAGTTACTATAATTAACACTTCACTGCCCCTCTTGGGAGTCTTGTATAATTATTTCTTTTTCTTTTTCTTTTTTTTCTTTTTTTTTCTAGCCACTCATTTTTTTGTAAGACGCTCTTATTTTTCTTTATTCCTTATAAAGAAAGTTGAAAAGAATAAAAGGAAAAACACCCGCTAAGTATTAAGCATGACATAAGTCTAGTACATATAAAACGTTCTAACTTAGAATCTTAAGACGTACTTATACCAACCATGAATGATTAGTCAAAAATGCATAAGAGACTACAAACCGATTAAAACCGTTCTTGATTATTTATTAACATATATACATGCGAAGAAAATAGAGGTAAAGAAGAGAAGGGTTTAGCCACAAGTAATTGTCATGAAGTTTATCTAGCCCTTTTATACTTGCTTCAACTCTATCATTTCCCATTCTCCACGAAATTAAAATCTCAAATAATGAGAGTGGTGGATGCTTAGCCTAATAGACCAATGAAGGACTACATGGTTAAGGATACTAGCTAGAGAATGCTAAGATAAGCAAACTCGGGTTGAGTCAAAATATCTATGGCGGGCCTAATATGTCAAAGAAGTCTAAATTTGTTAAACCATGTTTTTATTATATTTTTTTCTTTTTATATATTTTTGATGAAAATTAAAAGAAGAATATATACAATGCAAATGTGATATGCAAATGAAAAGTGATTGATGCAAAAATTATGAATGCATATTTTTGGTGGCCAAAGTGGATCAAAAATTTGTAAAATGTTTGAAAAATTAATTTTTCCAAGTTATCATGAAGGTCAATGACAAGTTCTAGGTAAGTCACTTCGATAGAAGACCCCCCTCCACTTAAGCTAAACATTATCCTCAATGTTTAAGAGCATGGAAGTATAAAACTTCCCTTACACTTATGACAATGAATATACTTTGCTTAACCCAAGCTAAGGAAAGATCAACTATAGTGAATTCATTTTTAAAGCACAATGTATCTATGAAAAATCACAATAGTAACAAAGTGAACCAGATACAAGGGCCTTCTCCATAAGCTCCAAAGCACGTGATGAGTGGGCAACCCTACAAATAACATGAAGACAAAAGAAGGTCTCCCCTATACTTCTCATCATCTTGTTATCCTTATTTCTAACCTACAACACTCTAGATCCAAAAACTTCTAAACCTAGTTATTCAAGCTTGATTTAAGGAGTATCTAGCTCGACTCTTCCCACAATGAATTAATTCATGGGGAAAATGGGGATCTCTTGGACCATTTCCACGGAAATGTCATCCCCAAAATAGTGCTTCACACGGTGACCATTCACTTTAAAATTGGGACCATCGGGTTGTGACAACTCAATAGTTCCATATGGAAATACTTGAGCAATAGTGAATGGACTGGATCATCTCGACTTAAGATTGCCCGCAAAAAGTTTCAACCTTGAGTTAAAGAGAAGAACCGGCTCTCCAACTTTAAACTCACGGTTCTTGATCTTAGCATCATGCAATTTCTTAGTCTTCTCCTTATAAAGTAAAGAGTTCTCATAGTCATTGGCTCTCAATTCATCCATTTCCTTAAGTTGATCCTTTCTATGTGAACCGGCTTGGTGTAGATCAAAGTTAGCCCACTTGAGAGCCCAAGAAGCCTTGTGTACTAACTCGAATGGGAGGTGGCATGCTTTTCCATAGACAAGCCTATATGGAGTACAACCAATTGGTGTCTTAAAAGCCGTCCTAAAAGCCCACAAAGCATCATCAAGCTTATTCGGCCAAGAAGCTCGATACTCTCCCACCGTTCTCTCCAAAATTCTCTTTAAACCACGATTTGTGACCTCGGTTTGACCATTGGTTTGAGGGTGATACGCGGTAGAAAGTCTATGATTAACTCCATATTTCTTCATAACTCTCGTGAATTGATCATTACAAAAGTACGTACCACGATCACTTATGATGGCCCGAGGTACACCAAATCTAGCAAACAATTGCTTCAAAAATTTCACAACAACTCTAGCATCATTAGTAGGTAAGGCTTTGACCTCAACCCATTTTGACACATAATCCACCGCTACGAGTATATACTTATTTCCCTTGGAAGATCGAAAAGGTCCCATAAAATCTATTCCCCACACATCAAAAATCTCACTCTCTTGAATGAAGTTTTGTGGCATCTCATCACGTTGTGTAATTTTTCCTTGCCTTTGACATACATCACAAAATTTCACCATCTCTTGGGCATCTTTATAAATGGAAGGCCAATAGTAACCCGAATCAAAGACTTTCTTGGCGGTATAGTTGGGCCTAAAATGTCCACCCGTAGGTCCCTTATGACAAGCTTCTAAAATCTTAAATGCCTCGGGCCCATCTACACACCGTCTAATGATTTGGTCCGCACATTGCCTAAAGAGGTAAGGATCATCCCAAAAATAATACTTCACTTCCTTTAGAAATTTCTTCTTTTGTTGGGAAGTAGACCCTCTATAAGCACATTCCCCACCAGATAGTTTGCAATATCCGCAAACCAAGGGGTAGCATCCTCTTGAGAAGAGATAGACATGAGCTCCTCTAATGGAAAGGATTCATTGATTTCTTTATTAGGAAAATCTCCTTGAAAAGGATGCTCAAGTCTACTCAAGTGATCTGCCGCTAAATTCTCGGCTCCTTTCTTATCTCGAATCTCTATCTTAAACTCTTGAAGCAATAAAACCCATCTCAAAAGCCTAGGCTTAGCATCTTGCTTTGTCATGAGATACTTGAGAGCGGAATGATTCGTATACACTATGGTTTTGGATAGCACAAGATATGGTCTAAATTTCTCAAAGGCATAAACTATAGCAAGCAACTCTTTTTCCGTGGTAGTATAATGAAGTTGTGCACCGGTCATGGTTTTACTAGCATAGTGTATAGGTTGAAAATGCTTATTCACTCTTTGTCCTAACACGGCCCCCACCGCATAATCACTAGCGTCACACATAAGCTCAAAAGGTAATTCCCAATTTGGAGAAACCAAAACGGGAGCCTAGTCAATTTCTCCATAAGAGTCTCAAAAGAATCCAAACACTCTTGGTTGAAAATGAAAGGAGCCTCTTTTTCCAAGAGGTGGGTCATCGGTCTTGCTATCTTAGAGAAATCTTGTATGAAGCGTCTATAAAACCCCGCATGACCTAAGAAACTCCTTACACCTTTAATCGTAGTGGGTGGGGGAAGCTTAACAATCACATCAATTTTAGCTCGATCCACTTCTAATCCCTTATTTGATATCTTGTGTCCCAAAACAATTCCCTCTTTCGCCATAAAATGACATTTCTCCCAATTAAGAACTAAACGGGTTTCCTCACACCGCTTAAGCATTCGTTCTAAATTGGTGAGACAAGAGGTAAATGAATCTCCAAAGACAGAGAAATCATCCATGAAAACCTCCATAGTTTGCTCAATCATATCATGGAAAATTGCCATCATACACCTTTGAAGTGTCCCCGATGCATTACACAGGCCAAAAGGCATTCCCTTGTAAGTAAATGTACCGTAGGGACAAGTGAATATGGTCTTTTCTTGATCCTTAGGGTCAATGGGTATTTGAAAATAACCCGAAAATCCATCAAGAAAGCAATACTATTCATTTCCTGCTAAGCGTTCAAGCATTTGGTCCATAAAAGGTAATGGGAAGTGATCTTTCCTAGTAGCCTCATTGAGCTTCCTATAATCAATACAAACTCTCCAACCCGTAACAAGTCTCGTAGGAATAAGATCATTGTTCTTGTTGGGTACTACGGTGATTCCACCCTTCTTTGGAACACAATGTACCGGGCTAACCCATGGAGAGTCAGAAATGGGGTAAATCATGCCCGCATCAAGGAGTTTGATAACTTCCTTTTTAATGACCTCGTGGATTTTAGGGTTAACCCTTCGTTGGCTTTGAATGGCGGGTTTGTAATCATCCTCCAAAAGGATTTCGTGTGTACAAATATGTGGATCAATTCCCTTTATGTCGGATATTTTCCATGCTAAGGATTGCTTATGTTTCTTAAGGACTTCTATGAGTTTCTCTTTCTCATCCTCTTTCAACTCTTTAGCAATGATCACGGGTAATTGGTCTTTTCCCTCTAATAAAGCATACTCTAGGTGGGATGGAAGGTCCTTAAGTTCAAGTGGAGGTCGACTCTCTATGGAAGGCTTAACTATGGATGGATCATCATTGGTTACTTTTTGTGGAATGGGTGAAGGAATGGGGTCCTCATTGAGCAACTTTTGGATAGTGATAATATCTTCTTCCCAATTGATGGGAGAATCATCATTACCAAGAAAGTTGGACTCAAATTCCTCCAAGAGGAAATCACTCTCTCCAAAAGGTGTTAAGGAGGGAGCAATTGAGGCCACGGTTTCAACATGGGGCATATCCTCATTATTACTCTTGCAAGCGTCATGAAAATGCTCATCACACACCTCATCTAGCACATCAACTATGTTAATGGTCTCACAAGGTTTAGACTCCTTAATCTCTTTCTTATCACACACTTTCCCTAACTTAAACACCACTTTCTCATCCTCAACTCGCATAATTAGTTCTCCCTCTGCCACATCTATTAAGGTACGACCCGTTCTCAAAAACGGTCTACCAACAATCAAAGGAACACTAGGGTCCATGTCATAATCAACCACTACAAAGTCGGCCGGAAAGGTAAACTTATCCACACCTACAAACACATCCTCCGCGATACCTACCGGGTAAGCTATGGTATGGTTGGCTAACTCAAGTGTCATCCTAGTGGGAGTGAGCTCGGGAAGAGAGAGTTTTTTCTAAACCGATAAAGGCATGAGGTTTATGCTTGCCCCTAGATCCGCCAAAGCCATGCAATTTTCCACCCCGGGAAAATTACAAGGTATCAAAAAGCACCCCGGATCTCCAAGTTTTGTTGGTAAGGTTTTAAGTAACACGGCGGAACAATTTTCATCAAGGGATGTGTTGGGCAAATCAACCAATTTTTCCTTGTTGGAGAGTAGATCCTTGAACATCTTAGCAAATTTTGGCATGTAAGCAA
Organism: Glebionis coronaria; assembly: GCA_025667525.1. Lineage (NCBI taxonomy): Eukaryota > Viridiplantae > Streptophyta > Magnoliopsida > Asterales > Asteraceae > Glebionis > Glebionis coronaria. Next base: position 409,807,138 of record CM046879.1, read on the forward strand.
GAGCTTCCGCAAAGGAGATGTTTATGTTGAGTTGCTTGAACATCCTTAAGAAATTTGAGACTTGTATATCATCCTTGTTCTTTAACTTGTCCTTTTTCAATCTTGAAGGGTAAGGAAGATTTGGTTTAGGTGTAGGTGTTGTAGTGGAAGATTTGTCTTTGTTAGCTTCTTCATTGGAAGTTGTGGAAGGTAAAGGAGAAGTGGGAATAGGTTTAGAAGGTGTGGTTGATGAAATAGGAGAGTTTGGAGGTGGTGAAGTAGATGTAGAAGGCTTATCACACGTGGGAACCAAAGTGGGTTTAACAATAGAAGGTATAGGAGGTGAAGGATCCTTTGTTGTTTTTCCACTTCTTGTTGTAATAGCATTGGCATTTGCCCTCGGGTTTGCTTGTGTGTTAGATGGTAAAGCCCCTTGTGGTCTTTGATTATATGCCATTAAAAGCCTCTTAGTTTGCTCCTCCGCAATGAGTTTCATTTGCTCTTGCATTCTTTTCTCACTTTCACGAATTCTCCTCTCAACATACTCTTGATTATCGTATGGCAAATATCCTTGATTTTGAAAGGGAGGGTATCCTTGATTTGGGAAGGGTGGTGGATTAAATCCTTGATTTGGTGGATAAAAGTGATTTCCTTGATTTTGAAAATTTTTAGGTGCCTTGTAGTTATTCCCTTGGTATTGTGGTCTTGGTCCTTGGTTTCTTTGTAACAATTGAGGTGGATTGGGTTGAGCAATGGTGGGTGGGTGGGGTGGGAACCCCGATGGAGCAAGATAGTTTTGAGACTTATAAGAAAGGTTATTTTGATTGAGTTGGGCTTGAAATGTTCTCTATGTTCCTCTTGGTATGCATAACACTCCCTTTGGTATCCTTGCACCTTATCACATTGTTGATATGAATGGGGACCTCCACAAGTCTCACATGAAAGGGTAATAGCATGCACATCATTTGTGGAAGTGTTCAATGAAAGGCCCTTAATGGCTTGGATCAATTCTTGACTTGACTTAAGATGCATCTCATGATCCCTATCTATTCTTTGAAGTATCTCTTGGTGACTCTTGAGGAATTGGTTATCATAAGGTGTTTGAGAATTGTTTTGGATAACATGAACCCTTCTTCAAATTGAGTGTTTGTTTGTACCATTGCTTTGGTCTCAATAATATCCCAAGCTTCTTGAATGGATTTAAGAAGAATATTTCCTCCCGCGGAAGCATTGAGTGAGTCTTGGTGATGAGGTCTAAGGCCATTATAGAAAGTATTGATTTGGTGAACATCATCTAATCCATGGTTAGGGTATCTCCTCAATAACTCTCTATACTCCTCCCAAGAATCTCTAAATGTTTGACTAGGTTTTTGTTGAAAGCCTATAATTAAGTTCCTCAAAGCCATGGTCTTAGATGGGGGAAAGAACTTGTTCAAAAACTTCTTAGTGAAACCATCCCATGTGGTAATGCTCTCGGGTGGTTGCGTATCTATCCAATGCTTTGCCGGACCCTCTAGTGAAAATTGCACCAATATCAACTTAATGGCATCATGGGGAACTCCATTGTACTTAATGGTGTTGCAAAGAGCAAGAAATTTCTTAAGGTGATCATGTGGATTATCATTCTTGTTCCCATAAAATGGTGTATTTAAAACCAAGTTAATCATTGATGTTTTTAGCTCAAATGTGTTTGCGGGAATATCGGGTATCTTGATAGCATCGGCACATCCTTGTACATTGGATTGCAAGTGCTCCATCAAAGGTCGAGTATCAACTCCAGCCATGGCTTCTTGTTGTGTGTGGATCAAATCACGATTCTCGGGATCGGCTTGATGGACGGTGGTGTTCCTACTCTTTCTCTTTTTCTTCCTTTTCGGAGGAAGAGGTTGTACACCAATCGGTATATGTGCACGCCCGCGAGTGAGCATGCAACTTAATACGAGGAATGAGAGAGAAGCTCTCGTGTGACTTTGAAGAGAAAAGGATTATCCTCTTCGAGTTTGAATATGAAATATCCAAAAGAAAGTATAATATACGTATGTACTACTTGGGTGCAAGACCCCCAATGAAGCCTTCCTTCTTAGAATACGCACTAGTGAACGAGGGGTTAGGTGGCGCGAAGCACTTAAGTACCTATTGACCCTTAGATGGCATTTTATAGCACATCGCCTTTCTATTCACTTTGTAGTTTGTATTCTATGAATTATTGCTTATTGGAAGTATTTATCTATTCTTGCTTTATTGAATTTGATCGATACACGTTTCAAGGACCGGAACGCCCCTCAACACGGTGTATTGCCTTGGCAATACTTATGGAGAATATGTGTATTAGTTGTTCTTCTACGTATACGTATTTACATATAATAATATAGGGAAAATATTTTTGTATTCATGGGGTTTTTTAAAGAAAATACTATATGTACATAAAAACCGAGGGAATCCAATAATATATATTTTTGGGTGCAATCTCTTAGGAAAAAGATTGCTTTTATTTTTTTATTTTTTTGGTCAATTCTTTAGGAAAAGAATTGTTTTTGTTATTTTATAGTTTTTATATTTTTATATTTTTGATTTTTTTATTGTTTTTGATTTATGATACGTAAAAAATAACGTTCACGAGGTGAACGGATCCCAAAAGCCAATGAAAATCGTTAATCGATAGTCTCTCGTAAAGTCAAAGAACCGGCAGCGGTGCCATTTGAAATTGTGTAAATTGAAGTTTGTTTCTCTCGATTCTTAACCAATTGAAAGTCCTAACAAAATCATGTTTATTATCGTTTTTGGTTGATAGGGTTATTTGGATTTTCTATGTCTATTTAAGCAATCAAGTAAAAATGTGAAAATATTAAGCTACGTATCCGTAAAACAATTAGCACTTACCAAGTTTTTATTCAAATAAGGACAAAATTGTAAATCTATGGGAATAATGTGCTAAAAATGTAAGTTCTTGAAACTAAAATGCTTGAAATGTAAAAATCAGAAAGTATAAGGACTAACTATGCAAAATGTAACAAATTACTAACTAATTGTAACAACTTGTAAAAACAACTAACTGAAAATGACAAGTTTTGAAAAGTTTTGGACTAATACCAAGCAAACCCTAAAAACATGTAAGATTAGCCACCAATACAAACAGTTACAAAGTATAGGGACTAGAATGCAATTAAATGAAAATTTCTATCAAAAACGGCTTACAAACACAAATAAGCTCGTATAAGCTCTAGAATCAACCAAATAAGCTCAAACAAGTTTTAAACTGTTTAAAACTCAAAATCACTTAGGCTTATTCAAGGAAAAATCTTGAAATGCAGTAAAACTCAAATAAGCTAACTTTGATAAGCCAACAATAAGCTATCTTATAAGCTAGACATGCACAATAAGATTTTTAAGCTAAATCTTGTTAAACAGCTTAAGGAGAGTCTGGAATGTCTTCTTTTATGGAAAATGATCAAGTAATGAATCTGGAAATTGCAAATAAGCTGAAACTAGCTTATTGACCAAATTTGACCAAAATTTTAAAGCTAAAAACATCCATATCTACTCAAGACAACTTTCTAAACAAGATTATGAAAGAAAATCCAAAGATTTGTGAAGTAGAATTGCCAGTATAAGAAATCAGAAAGCACTTTGATTACAGAAACTTGCAATTGCTTAAAAGCTTATGGAAAAACTTATTTCTCACCTGAACCTTTAAACTGTATAAATTCCTTATAAGCACTCAATCTTCAGATGTTAAGGGACAAGTAGAAGCTGGTTTGAATCAATTTCATCAAGAATTTAACAAATGGCATGAATTTGAAAATGACTACTTTTTCATGAACTAGTTAAGCAAAAAATGACCCAAACCTTTTTACAACCAATTGCCTGTTTGACCTTCTTTTTGACTTGTAAGCTACCAAATCTTGTTTAAAATGACTAAAGAAATGTGAATGAGCAAAAGTTAACTAGTTGACAACTCTCTACTACAAAATGACAGTTAATCCAAACACTAGTTTACTGATATGAACAAAACTTTTGTGAAGAGAAAATGAGCAATTGGTTGAGCTGGTTTTAGACTGATATCTAGCCAAATTTGTTGATCAGAATGGAGTAAAAATGAACCAAGAACAAACTGTTTAGCAAGCTAGAACTCAAAATGCTAAATCAATTCAAAGTAACTGATGAAATGAAATTCAGTAACAAGAATAAGCTATCAAATGACTAACAAACTAACAAGTAACTATCTAAATATCAGAATCAATCTAAGAACAAGTAAAACACACTTGATCAGTTCAACAATTAGAATTAAACTAGAATTGAGCATGCAAAGTACTGTTTAGTGGAATTGTACTCAAGAACTAAAAACCTTTTAGCAAGATGCCTCTACTGATGGAGTAGGTAGGCGCTGAGCCTCCTAGATAGTGTTAAACCACCACCTTAACACTATTAACCACTAATCAACATCTACATTCATCATCATCACCATTTCTACACAAATTCTGCTTCTATCAACAAGATCAGCTACTGAATCAACAAGAACAGGATTGAACAGCTACACTTCTTCACAATGAGCTCCTTATGATCAAATGTGATCACAAGCAGATCATAACAACACAAGATCAATAGTAATGCAAAGATTGAATAGGAGATTGAAGGAAAAGGAGGGAAATTTGTTTATTTGAATGTGAAAGTTTGTTACAAAGTTTGGTAAGAGATTACAACTAACTATAACTAACTCAAGAGTTTGTCAGGCTCTTGAGTTCGTTACACTATAATTAACTAACTAGGATTGAGAGAGAAAAGGGAAGTGTGTGAAATTTTCACACTTAAGCTCGTACAACAAAATAAGAGAACAATTCCCTATTTATAGACAAAAAGTGAGAAGTTGTTGGAGCTGATGACGTGTCTCAACCAATCAATTGCTGCCAAGTGTCTTGAATTTATCAATTGAAACTAACCGTTATGAACTTGAAATTGGGCTTTTCTTCTTGGTTGATTTTCAGGTTAATTGAGCACGTGGGATAGATTCCTTGCTTGAAAACGATCACTTTTCATGTATATAGTTTTTCCTGATATGCATTGTAACTCAAATTCATTCCTGGGTTTATTTGGGGAAGAAGGTGATACGTGGCAAGCTTGGATTGGGTGAAAGTATAGCACACGGATTGTTATCCGTTTGTGGATAAAAGGATTATTGGTTGTCCAGTTTTGATTGGGTGAGAAATGAATAAGTGGGGTTGACTGTAGCTTGGCGGCTCATAAATGAGCTGGTGATGTGGCAGTAATGCTGGTGATCCTTGTCCCATATTTCTTACATTCTTATTGGATAATGACCATGTCACACGGATTGAAACCAATTCTAGTATAGTTTTGGCAAATTTAGTCCTTGAACTTAGGCAGAATATCCAAATGAGCTAGGAACTTCATTTTAATGGCATTTTTGGTCCTTCCACTTGCATTCTTGTATAATTTGACCCTTTGACTTGGTTGACTTTAGAGTTGACCATGTTTGACTTTTATCTTGACTTTGACAAATTTACACTTTGAGTCCTTCAACTTTGGAGTGTTGTCAAGATAGGTCCTTCATCTTCAAAGCCTTGTCATCTTTGATCCTTCTTTGTCTTTTTCATCCAAATAAGCTTGATTTCTTCTTGTTTGCTTGAAAATGTATCCTTTTTACCTATTTATACACAAACACAAAACATACCACATAATTCCACTTTATAACACAAAAGTTAGGTATTTTCCTTGTGTTTTAGGGTGATTTGTTGATTAATTGATATGAGTTTTTGCTCATATCACAACCTAAGACACCTAGACCAACCAGGGTTTGACACGTGCCCCAATCACCCCCACAACCAATCACAATCTACCATTATGCCACCTCACATCCCACTCACCACCGGTTATAACTGTTTTTAATTAGTTATACTAAACACGCGCCTAACACATTTTCAAAAACTAAACAAGATGAAATCTGCCACTATTCACCTCAAGAACAAGATTGGGTTTTTCTTAACCATGTGTAATTAGACCTTAATATTATCCAGATTAATGATTAAAGTTCTAACAATCATAACCCAAGTCTTAAACATGCCACCTCATCACCCCATATGTCACATGAACCACCCCTGCTATACTTTGGGGAAGAAGACAAAAGATTGCCAGTGAATCAACGACCTACAACCCTTGCTTCATTTCTAAGCATCTTTGGACGTGTGAGATCACAAAACAACAAGGATTTGTCACATGTAACAGCTCCAAGTCCAAATTCAGTCAAGGAAAATTCAAAATTCAAGGGCAAAGTTGGAAGTTCATCACTAGGGTTTCTACTTTATTTTCAGCATTTTAGTTCACCATGTAGCCTATATAAAGGCATTAGGGTTACACATAGCAGTTTGTTCTTGGTTTTTCCTTAGGTCAAAGTTCTATAAATCATTTGTTCAAGTAATGAAAAATGTTTGAATCTTGTGACGACATCCAAGCACCACTTTACTTTATTGTTATTGTTCTCATATTTTGAGTTTGGTTTTGAGTTCCAAAAGTTTCGTTTTAAGATTGTGCAAGTTTGTTTCAAAAGTATTTTAAAAATCTGACTTTTTCTAAGTCTTTGGTACAAACACTTGGAGTTTTTGGGCCTTGGATTGATCATAGCACCCTGATAAGAAGATTATCAAGGTGTGGTGAGATGTAGGCTTGGGGATATTCAAGGAGTAGGGTACAAAGCTTGAATCAATTTGTTTCCATTTTTAGTTTCTTTCATATAATCTGTTTACTCTTAACTTTGTTCTTCTTAGAAGCTTATTAGAAGCTTGTGTCTTGTTTAGCTAGACACATAAGCTCAAAAAATCCGTGAGTGTGGATGTACATTCATGATATTTGAACCTTTTCTCCCAAAAATCTGTTGAAAAGTGGTACTAAGTCATTTTGGTTATCTGTTGTTGTAATGTGTGTTCTTATGCATGAATCTTGCTTATTTGGTCATTGTGATGTTGTTATGATGCTAGTTTAAGGATTACATGGTCATATAAACATTCTGCTTTGATAAAATCTTGATTCAGTGATTTAAAGGACTGTTTGGGACTACTGTTTAATGGTTTTTATGTTAGATTGAGTAGGTGTTTATGGTTGTTAAGTGTTTGCATCTGCTATTGGTGTGGTTGTATGCTAATATTTGCAAGTCTTATGCTTTGTAACATCAAATCTGAATCTTTACATAACTATCTTGTTTTAGGTCATTTTTGACTGAAATCTTATGCACACTTAGATTGTATGCTAATCTAGGGTAAACAAGTGCTAAAACAAAGTTTGTGTAACCTGATTGTCAGATTTGAGGGTTTGAAATTGGAGATTTGGTCAAGTATATCAGTAAGAAAGTTTTTGGTGTTCATCAGTAAAACTGCTTAAGTCACATAGGGTTCATACTAGTTCAAATCTTTGAATCAGTGCATCTAACAAGTTTATTTGTGCTTCATTAAGTCTGTTATAACTTGTGTATGTATTTGGTGTACTTTGGTTGGCTTAATCTTGCTTAAACTGCTTTTTAATCACCAGATCTGCTTATACCATGTCTGTGTCATGTCTGTGCAATCTTTGATTAAGCTGTATTAATTGGTTGAGTGTATTTGTGTTTCCTACTTGATTGTGACTCGCTATAACTCACTGGTTGTAGGGGTGCCTTTTTTTCCAAAAATACCATGTAAATCTCTCTAAAACAGCAAGTCAATTAAGTCAAACAGTGGGAACCCTTTCCTACTGCTGCTAGCCACTGCTAGTGTAAAAAGGTCATCAGCTTATTTATAAGCCATATTAGCTTATTTAAACGTGCAACAACTTTGAACTGATAATCAATCTTCCTTATTTGACCCATTTGACTATTATGGAGCATTTGAGACTTTGACTTTTAGGTTTGACTAGAAAACTAACTAGTTGACTTTTTACCAAATAGCTTATTGCTTATTCCAACTTATTCAGTGTGCTTATTTGAAATATTTTTATTATTAAGCTTAATTAAGTGATTTAAAACCTTTTGCGAATTGAATCAGCTCTTGAAGTGGTCTAGAACTCGAAAACGACTATTTTGTCGTTTTGTGTAAAGAGCTTTGGCTTATTTCAGGCTTATTTCTTGAGCTTTTTCAAAAATTCTTTTTACAAACAGCTTTAGAATCTCAATAGAAGGATGTGTGTCAAATTTCAGCTTATGGCATTAGCTTATGGCTTAATGGGCCAAAAAGCCCATTAAGAATAAGTTGTTTGCTTATTAAGTTGTGATAAGCACTGATTCAGCTTTTGGGCCTTTAGAGTTTTGTGTTTAAAATTGAATTTTAAGCTAGACTGGAACTTTTCAGCTTATTTGGTTGACTTTTTGCTTATTGGGCCAAAAAGCCCATTAAGTTTGGACTATTTTGACTTTTGGCCCATTTGGAGGCCCAATAGAAGTATTTAGGTCATTTTACTTTCATTTCTAGTTTTATTAAGTCAAAATAAAGTAGTTTCAAGTTTTTAGAACTTTTTTATAAATTTTTGAATTTTGAATATTATTTTATTATTTAATTTTAACTTTTAATCTTTTTAAATAGTTTTAATTATTTTTAAAATTTTTCAAAAATACTTTCTAGTTTAATTAAGATATTTTAGAAGTTTACAAGTTGAAAAATCTTATTTTGGGCTTTTTATTAATTAGATTGATTTTTTGGGCTTTAATTAGCATTAAAAAAATAATATTTAATTAAATAAAAGGTTTGAATAATTTTTTACTTTTGGTAAACTCTTATTGCATTTTTAGGAATTTATTGCAATTTTCTAGGAATTTTTAGGGTAATTTTTAAATTTCGTCACGTTTTACGGTTTTACGTTTACGTCATTCGTCTTAGTTTAATTTGATCCGTAACCGTCGTGATTTACTTTCTCATTTTCTTTCTTAATATTAATCACAAACATTTAATCAAGTCTTAACACACACACCAAGCCTCCTTGAGAACGATCCCACACAAAGGGTCATAAGTGTTTACGTTTTCCTAAACGTTCACTTAATACTTACCGCTTTTGCCTCGTTTTCCTAGACGAGTGTGAAAATACAACTATCAGTGCTACGTGAACAATTGTAAACGTGGTTCGCGATTATATGAGGAACCTTGTGCATGAAGTATATCGTGAATGTGATACGTGAAACATACTGTGAACGTGATACTAGAACATATCATGAACGTATGCTAACTAAGGAGGGAATGCCAAAGGATACGGACTGAGATGTGAACCGTCTGCCTGGTTATGGAAAAGTTGTGCTAAACTTAAGTCTGGTTTCTTGAGCTTTCTGTAATCGTATTCGGTAACAAGCTATGAAACGTGTATCGCGAGATGGAACACGAACCTGATCGTGAACAATGTCTTGAATGCGAGCGTGAACTTAAATCATGAGATAGCACAAAACATGGACTGAAACACATCATAATGTGAACGTGAGACGTAAACGTGAAGGTGGGCGTAAATGTACACGTGATCGTGAACATGAACGTGAGCGTGATTCGCGAACGTGAATTTCTATCTGACATGATTGTTGACAGAATATTTTGAAACCGTACGATCTATTGCTGAATTTCCTGTAGATCTGCTACTGCGTAATCATTTTGGATGAAAGAAAGCGTGTAGGCTGGGTGAACTGGTCGACCATGACTTAGATAGTATCATACTTCTTCTGAGTTTGTGGAAAGCTGATAACAACTATATGGGAAACTTGTCTCATTTCTGTTTAGAAATTTCTAATGGTTGTAATAACTCACTAGTATGTCGGTGTTCTATCTTAAACCTACGGTATGTCAGGATTCTAGATATGAACATAGATGCATCAATTTTGTTATATTGCTTCTATCAAAATTTTGTCTGGGATTGTGGGACATTCTGGTGGAATCTGGGTGAGTAGTCATGAAAGGATTATGAGTCTCGGTAAATTAGATCTCTCCTAGCGTAGGATCTTATGGAATACAAAATTTTAGTGTAGGTCCTCTCCTTTATGCATAAGCTTAGCCATGGAAAGCTAATCGTGATAACTGTCAGTAATTTCTGCGGTAGCAGTCAACAGAGTTCTAAAAAAAATTTGTACTTCAGTCACAAACGTCGGTCTTGACCATCTGGTGATGGCCTCCACCTTCGTAGTACTTCTAAAATTTCTTTCTGTTGAAAAGGGTGGCTCAGGAATGCCACCTTGTTCAACTGAAACTCACATCTGGAAAGCTGTGTATATAATTTTCTCATATCGGAGAATCTGTAGAATCATGAAAAGATAATTCTCATGTTCCCCTCTAGAATTCAGAAGATCGGGAGGTTATCGATAAATATATTGGCCAACTCGTTTAAGAATTCGCGAAAATTTTGATTCATCAAATTCATAATATAGATGGAGCATTATGGAGCTCAGAAGTATCAATCAAAAATTTTATAGAGACTATAACATGTGCAACGGCAGTCTGGAAAACATCATGTTCTTTATCTCACCACTGATGGTGGCATGGTCGTGAATCGTTCTAGAAAATATTTAAGACAGCGTAGCGAATCAGGCAATCTTCTATACGTGGAATGAACTTCGACTAAGAATGGTGATCTTGTCAAATTTCCGGTGATCGATACATGATCTCATGTTAGCAGCCTTCTTCCGAATAGACAGAAAGAGGCGCCTTCCTGGTGGTGCGCTAGGGCGAATAGAACCTCGTTCCGGTAACTCTTTCAGCTAATGCTGCAACTCTTTTAACTCAACTGAAACCCTGCGATAAGGAGTTTTGAAAACAGGTTCTGCCTGGAGACAAGCTCTATGTTAAACTCTGTATCATGGTTAGGAAATTTTTTTGGAAAACTTTCTGGAATTATATCTGGGAACTCTGGAATATTCTGCTGATCATGAATTTAAGAAACTTCAGAAGTGGATTTATATCTGCTAGCTATAAGGTCTTCGTAGATTTGAAATAATAAGTTCTTGCTGTAAAGTATAACAACTTGTACTGATCTTTCTGGCAAACAATAATTATATAATTGGGAGTTAGTAAGACGAATCTTGTCTTCAACTGGAAGGAAAATCTTTATAAATATGGGTGATACTGTGGAGTCTCTTCTGGCTGGGAGGTAGGTAATATCTGATTTAAGATAAAGTTGACATATGAATACATGAAGTAAACGTGGCAGATCTCGTTGAATGTGTTCGTCTGTAACCTCACAGAATGAACACTGCATGTCTAACTTGGATCATACTCCTGTGGCGTAACTGAATTCTTTTAAGGGTCTGATTTACGTGTGGCATAAAATAACGGGTATATTCCCTTGGAGGGTACCCTGAATTTCTGAGGTCTGATTTAGAAAACATATGGAGTTATGAGTTCTCGTACTTTGAGAAGATATTCGTATGACGTGTACCATGACTAGTGACCTGACATGTGTCTTACGAAATGGTACTTGAGATCTATGTCTTGGCATGTGTTTTGGTAGGTGAACACGAATAAGGTTAAAAAGAAAAATTTGGTAACTGCTGGGATTGTAGGACCGGTTAGACTGCTGACCTTTGTATTTTTTGTCACGTCCGTTCTGGAGTTCCGATGTTTACTGCTTGTTTAATCATTAGCACGGTGGTTGTCACTATCATCTTGGCTGTCAGTTTCATGACGGTCATTATCATGACCGTGATTCATGTAACTATTTTGCTGAGTGGCCGGATGGGTACCGATTCCCACTCTTTTGACTGAAAGATTAGCTGAGTGACGTGTGACAACTAACTGAGGAAGTAAAAGCATGGAATGGGATGGTAGCGTCTGATGGTTAAGGTATATTCTTGTCAGGAATTTCAAATTTATAGTTTTCGTCCTTGCTCTTGAAGAGTCTTTATAGTAGAAATAGCATCAGCATCTTGTGGACTCTCCAAAGCATCAGCAGCATCAGCATTCGTGAGGTCTTCAAAGTGTTAGCAGCATCAGTATCTGGTAAAATCTTTAACTCACGAGCAGCAACAGCATCTGGTAGTATATCGACAAGTGGAAACGCCTAAGATGATTGAGGATCGATTAACAATACACATGGAGTAAGGTACATGGAGTATACCTGGAATATTGTACATGAAGTACACGTAGAATATTGTACATGTAGTACATATGAAAGTTTGTGATATGATCGATACCGGTGTCAATCGTCTGACATGATCAAAGCATTATAAATTGATTTAAGCGGTTAGCAAACTGAACTGAACCGAGTAACCTGATAGCCTGGCAATTCTTGAGCATATTTAATGTTGGTTGTATAGAGGCTCAAAAGTATGATTAAACAGAGTTTCATCAATGGTCAGTATGAAGACATGATTGATGAAGACCAAACATGATTTATCATGGAAACATAGTTTTACTGTACTCCTTCTATATCTTAGCATGAAAACATCATCACCTTGCTGAAAACAAAATTCTCATAAGGAGACATAAAACTTAATCAGCATGAAAACGACATCCACGCGGGAGTATAAAACTGAGGTTACAAGGAACATAAAAGTATAATCAACTAAGGTTTAACATCAACTGATGTAGATGGCTATGGTTCAATACACCAAAATTTAAAGAAGAAAACATGTGACTAAGTATGGGCGATTCTGGTTCGATCCATACTTGTCAAAATTTTATGAGAACTGTCATGTATAGAAATTTACAATCTGGGACTAAATATGGTTGGCTGTAGTCTAATACATACTTGTCAAGATTTATAAAATGTCATGATATGACAAAGGTGAACAACTATGGATCGGTTCACAAAATAACATTCGACTGAAAAGCATGAAACTTGACCTGAGAAATGATGAACGCATATGGGTCAGTTTAGCTAGTTACATTAGACTAAAAACATGAATCTGTCATAAGTAAGGGTAAACGCCTATGGGTCGGTTCACCGATACAAAATCTGAACAGGCAAGGGTGAACGCCTATGGGTCGGTTCACCAAAACGAAAATTCGCAGAAAAGCACATGCGACTAAATATGGCCAGTTCTATACAAACCTTTTACTTAGTCAAAAAATTTAATAAAAATGATTGATAAATGAACAAAACTGACTGATGAATGCATGAGAAACATGAAAGATAACCACTCCAAAATCTGAGAAGTTCATGGTGACTACCCACTAGTCACAGGTCAAGTTTTAGAGCCTACAGGTCGAACCTTGCGCTCTGATACCTAACACCCTACTTGAATAAGTGGACCGTTACGTGTATTTATGGCGTGTCATCAAATCATATAAGGTAAATGTCCTAAAACATTAACTGACCATAAAATAAATACCGGAATCAAACATCAGTAATCCAAACATAAGCTCAAAACATGAAAAGTAAATACTGAAGAAAAGGACTAAACAATGTCCAAATAAGCAAAGTAATGTAAGAAGTGCATAAAGTAAGAAGTTTGGATAGCTTCCATCCAAATGCACATGCTCTTAGAATCCTAAGAGCTTCCCGGTGTACCTGCCGTTAGAAAATAAAAGGAACTATGGCTGAGCATAACGCCCAGTGGACGGATATAAAGCATGATAAGAAATGTTGAAATGAAGCAGATAATAAAATGTTGAAGTTGTAAGACTGATAAGTAAATTTGCAGCGAAAATCTGTGTATAATCTGAAAAGTCTGATTTATAAATAGTAAAGCTGAACTGTTATCTGTTAAATCTGAAAACATGCATTTAATGTATTTTAATTGCCAAGAGCTTATATAAGTCATGTGTTATAACAACGTCTGCATGAATACATGGAGGGGTGACCTCGTCATGCTGTAGAGGAGTGACCTCGAAATAATGTGCTGGGTGGAGGGATCAACTCCAATGTGAAAGATGTAGAGAACACATCACATTCACCTAATAAGCTATAAACTGGTAACCTAGGATGCATCCATACTCCCCACTGATAATACTGATAAATGGCCAAGCTGAATAAATGGGACGCTGCGATAAATCACTCCCCCGCAGAGGAGTCATTACACTGGTGCCTCTAGCATCATGGTTACGGTACCTCCGTAACTAGTACATAACTGGTCATGCTTGTATATAAAGCTCAGGAAAATTTAACTTAGTTATTAAAATGATTACTGATAAAACTTAGAACATATACTGGGAAAACATTTGGCTACAGACGGGGAATCATAATCATGCATAGAAGGAAGTCCTTACTGAAGGACGGAAAATCTGTACCTCGTGTCCAGTAATGAAACAAGAATGAAAGCTGAAGGATCTACTTTGAATTCACGGATACTACATAAATAAAGGGACGTGAAATAAGTTGTCTAATTACTGTTTACAGTTACTGATTATTACTGTTCTTAATTCATTTTGCGTGTTCTCATATTATTTTTACTGGTTGCGTATACACTGATGAATCTGCCTGTCTTTAAATACCCATTGATTAATATATTTTATGCACTTATGATTACTGTATATTATGTTGTATTCTGGTTAGTGTATTTTTCTGTATGCTAGTATTATAGTACTGCTATAAGTAACCTGTTAAAACTAGAAAGTTTCCCGAAATAGAAAGATTCCCAAAATAGAAAGTTTCTAAAATAGAATGTTTCCAAAAAGTGGTTTTCCTGAATAATTTGATCATCTAAAATATTATCAAAGTAATAAATAGATAAACTAGTAAAACATGATTAATTTAATAAATGTTAATTAAATTAATAAAAATGTTTTATACTTTGATTAAATTATCATAAACACTTCATTTTAATAACTTGATTATTAAAATGCTAAAACAACGCATCTTGTTATAAATCCATATAACCCGAACCCGAGCCTACCGAGTTATTCAACTAGGTCGCACTAAAAATAAAACAAAGACAACAATATACTCACAGTCGGATTAGCGACAAAATTTCCTGTCGCTAACTGTGACCAAAAATTGTCAATAATAAAACTGCGACAGAATTTCTGTCGCTAATCTGTATTTTTAAACACCAAACAAACCCCTGCTGTACTAAATATCCACCGAGAGCCTTAGGCTCTCGGGTTTCCACTGCTCTCCTGTTTTACCCACTGTTATGGCACAAGTACCAACCGATTGTGTTTGGTTCTCACTTTTCTACAGACCCAAACACCCCTTGATGCGAGTTTACCCCTGTTTACAAATCCAAACACCCCCTGATGGTTTCTTTGGTTCGCTGCTGTCCACCCCAACCCACAGCCTAACGGCTGGTCATAGAAAACGAACATCGAGACACCTAGTGTGTCTCGCTTTGCGTGTAACACCCCCAAAACCCGACTGATTTATTAATTTACATGGTTCATACTTAAGATCCATATGTTCTTCGTATATATACTTCCATAATATGTGATTTAGAGAAAGAAGATTATTAGGGTGATTACCTTTTGTGGTTTTAGGAAGGATGAATACTATACCCACGCGATTGATAAACAAAAATTAAAGCTGAAGTCCTTTTTTCTTAGGCTCCAGCCGTCGGCCACCATGTACAACACCAACCCTAATCATTTTATTTTTTATTACTGTTGACCAAAATGGGGGGTAACTCCCGTATATTTCTTTTTCTAACAAGGCCGGGCTAAGGCCCATTTCCTATTCTTCTTGTTATAAAAACGCAGCCCCTATGTAGTATACATATGTTTTCTTTTTATTTTTCGACTTAATTCCCGTGACATAATTTTAGCTCGTGCTTGTGTTTTAATTTTCTGAAACATAGTCTTTATTTTCTGAATAAAGTACTAACGTAATGTTGAATAACTATTATTACTTATTTATAAGTGTTAATTAATTTCTGAATAATCAAATTACTTCATGATATAATAAAACTAAGACTGCGTATTTTTAAGGTTCTTGTATTATAAATACGGTTTTACAAACCTGACCCTAATATACTCGGGTCGGGGTCGGGTCGGATCATATTTATTGATACCCCTAGTCATGGGTTCTTGTTACAGCAAAAGTGCATGATACGTCATCTTTTTCTTATAATCTTAAAACTCAACGCAACATGAAAATCCTTTTCTTGATTAACACCACAATTTTTGACATTATAATGGCCTCGCTTTTAAAAAATAAATAAATAAATAAAATCTATAACGCGGGGTCGGTATGATGTCTCGGTTCGTGGCCTTCGAGTTATGCTCGTCATTTGGGTTGGCCATTACAACGCCAAACATCATAACACCACACACGGTGTGGTGTCTGGCCTAATGACCTCGCGTTTTCGTCCATGGCTTGAGCCATGAAACACCGTATCGGGCCTCTCAAAGAAAACATGCATATGTGTGACAAGTTGAGGTGTGAACAGTCAACCCAACTCTATATTGGCGAGACATGTCCTTAGCGTGAAAATTACAACAAAATGCGTGAACTTGGTTTGAAAGCCTGATGAGATTTAATAATAAAGATGTCGGGGTTTTTCCCCTTTACGCAAAATTTTTTATATATAAACATTAAACTTTGATATCCAAACTCATCAATAAGTTCAACAAAGTATGTGATGAACTCAAGACCAAAAAACTTATACATAATAGACAAGAGAATTATGGTTTATATGGCCATTCAACATATAATTTTTTATTATACCAATATTTACGTTAGTCGATCTTTAAGTAGGGTTGAGTAAAATCAATATAAAACTGAACTGGATCGAAGCGAACCGAGCGGACCTTTCGCTAATTATGGATTTGAGTTTGTTTTCGGTTCAGTTTTGATTTTTATTGGTTAACTTTGTTTAGGTCCTCGGTTCACATTTTCCTCAAAAATGATTTCCAGTTCGAACAAGGTTTGGTCGGTTGGTTTTATTTAACTTGTTGATCATACATATCTTTAGGTTGTTTACATAAATATATATACTAAAATATATATGCTTTTGAAGGTTGAAAATCTCGATGAAAGCTCAAGGTCAACTCGTTATGGGTTTTGAGTTTGTTTATTGGGCTCGGCTTTGAGTTCGATAAAAGTTCGACTCAATCGATTCAAACATTAATCTTGTTCTCCATTTTTTGTTAAAAGCTTGATTTGTTTGCATCCTTATTGTGAACGAGACAAGATCGAGCTTATAATCCATACTTATAGAAGTTCAAGTGCGGTTTGTTTGGAAATATTCTTTTATTGCCCACCACTTTTCACTTGTAAAACTATTTTTCGACCAATTTTTGATAACTTTTTCACTAGTTCTACCAATTCGTGACGGATTCTTGTTGGCGGGTTTGGGTTGATAGGTTGTCGGGCTAAAAAACCTTACCGGAACAAGACCCATTTAAATAATTAGGTCAGGTAAGTCAACCCTGGCTTATTTACACATAACCCGAACTTGACTCATTTAAACCATATATATACTTGGGTTAACGTTAATTAGGTTACACGAGTTGAATAGGTTAAACGGGTTTCGATTGGCAGGACTTTTATTTGGTAGGTAACATCGCCAAGGCGTATCATAAGATTGAAATACGAAGGAAAAAAATCGGTAGAATATTAGTCCGTAAGACATGCCTACTTATCCACGGGTTCACTGAAACCGTTGTTTAAATATAGCCATTAGAGCCCTTTCAATAGAGCATATGTGAGCTGAGCGGCGGACCCAGACCGGACCTGACCGGTCAAAACCGGACCGAACCGAGGACCAAATTTGTCCAAAACCCCGGGTCGAGACCGGACCAAAATTTGGTCCGATCCGTTTTGGTCCGATCTTGTCCAGTCTTCGGTCTGATCGGTCCCAATTAGGCAAACTAAATGAATTTTTGGTAAGACCGAACCGGACCAAACCGGACCCAGGACCGAAATAGTCCAAAATCAAGGACCAAAGACCGGACCAAATTTGCTCGGTCCGGTCCGATTCAATTTTTCGGCCGATCCGTTCCGACAGTCTAAATGCTCACCCTTAGTCACATTTTATAATACATTTATTCGATCATCAAAATCATCACATACACTATCGTTAATCGGTCTAACCCAATCTTTTCTCAACATCAAATATGTACCCATGTGACAACATAGTTTAGTTAGTGATCGTTTGGTATTTTTGTTTGCCTATAATTTTAAAACCTTATTTCATGATCTTATTATACATTGTTACGCAAATCACAACAAGCTGATAGGTACTAAGTTGTATAAGATGAACAATGGACAAATCATTAGTAAAATACATTTTATAGGACTTTTCATTAGGAGTCCTGTTATGTTTGAAGATTATAAAACTTCTAACAAACAAATGTCCTCCAAACTATAATGTAATGTGACCTATGTATCATATGTTTTATAAAGTTTTATTCTAATAAGACCACAACAAATAAACATCCTATAAAACATAATATTATAAGACCTTTATATTAAGCGTCCCTTTGTGTACCATTATAATGATACCATTTTGAAAAGTGTCTTAATAGTTGGTTTATTAGGATCTGTATATTAAGTATTCTATTAAAACTTATTATAATAAAACTTAAATATCAATTGGTCCTATAAAATGTTTCTTAGGACGCTATAAAAAAGTATCTTACATAAAGGTCCTAAAAACCCTTTTTTCTTGTAGTGTTCACACATAAAAATCCTTTCGTACTCTTTCTTTGGTAAAGCATTATAAATTACCATTTTAGCCTCATTATTTTTAGCAAGTTTCCTTTTAGTGTCATCATTAGCTTTGTCAAAAGTAACTATCTCTTTGCTTTTAGAAACTTCATTATATTGATAAGGCAAAAAATCACCATGGGTAATAACATGCCAAATATCTAAATCTTTTGATTTCACCTAAGTCGCAAATCTATTTTTCCAATAAATAAAACTATCGGTTTTAAAAAGAGGTGGTCTTTGCATAGATTGCCCTTCTGGATACTTGTTGGAATCCATAGATCGATTCAAGTTTTAAAATACAATATATTTTAAAAAGGCTTAAGCAACCACGCTCTGATACCAATTATAGAAACTAGAAAGGAGGGGTTGAATAGTTTCTTAAATTTACTTGTAAAAAGATGGTTTTTAAAAATCCTTTTCAAAAACTTAGGCTTGATTATTTATGTGGAACCTTCTTATACACAATATGAACAAGGTATAGTGCAACTAAACTAATAATCACAAGTATAAAGAATAATGAATATAAAGAGATAAGGGAAGGAAAGATCAAACCAAACACCAAGGATTAATAGTGGTTCGGCAACGAAGCTCACTCCTCGTTCCTACTCCACTCCTTGGGTACTCCTTGCTCGAGAGTTAACTAATTAACAAGCTCCTTAAGGTGGAGAAATCGTACATAACGCCGCTTATCCAATTTCTGACTTTAAGCTAAAAGTCGAGCCCTAATCTTAGCTAGGACCAATCTACACCAGTATAATTTAAGGACCAAGTATTAACCTTAATACATACACAACTTCCAAATAGACACAACTACTTGGATCTTCACAACAATTACACAACAATAAATAAATAAGTTTGGATCTTCAATGGATCTTTGAGGTAGATACAACACTTCAAGGATGATAGTGTCTTTCTCTTTGCACTTTGAGAGGAAGAGATGGGAGGAGAAAGATTCACTTATAAACAAGTAGTAATCAAACAAATGACCAAGGATTTGAGTGATTAAGAAGTATGAAAGAATCTGGAAATGTATGTGCAAAAGAGGTGAAGAGAAAATCTGAGAATGGTCCACTATTTATAAGACAAACTTCCAACGGCTATATCTACCTACGCTTCCTTATTCGAGCCCGCGGTTCCTTATCGATAAGGAACCGCCATAGCCACTAAGGAACCACCAGAGTAGACTCCACTCCTTTTTGTCTTTTAGTGGTATGGTTCGAATCTGGAGATTAAAATATTTTGAAAGGATATTCCAAACAAAGATAGAATATGCCATTTTCAAATTTCAAATTTTCAAATAATTAATTTAATAAAACATTTTCTTAAAAAGAAAGTTTAATAAAAACTTGTCACACTTAATAAAAAGTGAGTTTTAAGAAAAGATTAAACCCTTGATCACTTAATTAGGATGAGTACTTGTTTGTACATACCTTAAGTGATAATGGTCAAAATGAAAAATACTTGAACTCAAGAATTCGTTTTTCGTTGTTTTCGTAAATGCTTGTTTTTACATAATGTCGTAATCAAAACAAAGCGAGACCGAGAAATGCAAGTAACGTTTTTAGGCATCATTGCATTAACAGGCCTCATTACTATTTTAGTTTGTCCCAAAATATGGTCCACTTTCTTAATTAAGATGTTTATATTTGAATAAGTTTACAATTTTACCCATCTCATTTATTTTTGTAAGGAAGGTAATTGGTACATTTATTGCATTTAATAGGATAAATTTTTCATTTTATAAATAAATGTCCCAATTCATCGAATCTATCTTAAAATGAAATTTTTTTGTTCGGGGACAATTAAAGTGGGACGGAGGGAGTATTTCTTTCATACGAAATATTGTATGTATGCAAGAGCTATTTGTAATATGAGTTAAGTAATTTTGTAATATTTTTAACTTGCAACTAAGAGGACTAATTTTAACCATTTATTACTTAAGATTAAATTCTATGAAAAAACAAAGATGTGTTTTTTTGCCAAAATGTCAAAAAATACAAAAAATAGGCGGAGGGACTCAAACTATAAATTTTCCGATTTTTATCAACGGTAATATTTCACTCGTAAAAAAGAATATCACCAGTGATAACATTGTTTTATCATTAGTGATATTTCATTGTTTTTTTACTAGTGAAATATCACTATTGATAAAAACATGTTCGAAAAATTTACAACTTTAGTCGCTCCGTCCGATTTTTGAAAGTTTTTTACTTTCTGGCAAAAATGGTCCCTCTATGTTTATTTTAAATCTTTGGCTAATCTCCACCTTTAGATCAAACCAAAATAGATGATAGAGATTTGTTCCTGTTATATATTGGCTAAACAAATAAAGATAAAATCATACAAGATAAGAATCTTAAGATTTGCAAGATATGGAAGATTTAAAAGATATGCAAGTTGGTGATTTTGCAAGTAGATATGCAACTTATGGTTTCTTAGAGGCTATAAATAGAGATCATTTCTTTGAAGTAAAACACACTGTAAATGCAAATATCGCACTAAAACGATATTTATGTTTTAATCATACTTAACGTTTTGTTAACGACAAAACATCAAACATATTTTTATGTTTGAACTATAAGCATCATATAAGTTATCTTAGTCCATGAACTTATACACTCAAACTTTTTATAAAAGTATACAACTTATTTAAGCATAAAAATAAAAATAAAAATTAACTCCATATGTTGACTTTGACTTGTATTGTCATATATATTAAGTCAAACCAAGCATGATATAATTGTTTCTTGTGATCTTGGACAAACATTTAATACGCGACAAAAGTCAGACCCGCCGGACCCCGGCGGACCCAACGGTGAAGGGTCTGACGGGTTATCTGGGCTCTAGCACCTTGTCTATAAATAAAAGCCTTGCCCAAGCTTATCACTCACCCCTTTCTATCTAATTTTTCTCTCTGATCTCATAATACTTCTAATCTATCTTAATAATTCTCTTCTTGGTTGTAATTTAGATCCTTGTTCATATAAAGATCGATCACGAGAAATCTCAACTCTAAGCTTTGATCCTTCAAAGCTTCACATTGCGTGAATGCGTTAAGTGTTACCTACACAATCACCATTGTTGTACCCATTCATCTATCTACTTGTATAAAGTGTGGTTGGTGTTATAAACCACAAGTGTAAAAGTGTATAAGTCGTTGTTGTGCCTTTGTAAAGAACGGGATATCTTAAACTTAGGTGTTGTTAAAGATTGTAAGTTTAAGTGTGAAGGTTTCTCCGTCGGTGTAAAAGAGATTCAGTTACTAGTGAAGTTGAACTCTCGTGTGGATACTCTCGAGTGGAAGTATGGGCAAGAAAGTGATATCTTGCTAGGCCGAACCACTATAAATCATTGTGCATTGTGTTTTGTTTCCTTATTGATTCAATTCATTTACTTTACTAATTCACACTTCGTCTATATCCACTCACAATCACGAAAAAGTTTCTAAATAATTAAAACTAATCGGTAAAAACTATTCAACCCCCTTCTAGTTTTCAATAATTGGCATCAAGAGCTATGTACTCAAGATCTTTAAAGTATATTGTACTTTAAAACTTGAATCGATCCATGAATTCTGAAAATTTCAAAGAAGTGCAATCTGTGCAAAGACCGCCACTCTTTGAAACCTGATAACGCCTCATTTATACATGTTTGTAATAATGCATTTTTCATTGTTTGCTATGTAAATAAATAAAATATGTTTTGAATTACTATTAATTTAGTGTATCATTGATTGTAGCAGAAGAATAAAACTATGGAGAAGGAAATGGAAGAAAGGAGAAGAAAAGGACTAAAAAATAAATGAAGGTGGAAAAAGCCAAAGTGCGGCGCACTTCTCAATTGTGCAGCGCACATTTACTTGGAATACGATGGGAGATCTAGCCAAATTACGGCGCACTTTTCAAAAGTGTGGCGAACTTGAAGTGCAGTTACAAAGTTAAGTGCAATAATGCATGGCATTCATGGGAAAACTTTTGGCATACTTTGGAGAGTAACTACCTACATTTTTGGGGATTATATATTGAAGCATATCCATAGCCATAGATATATCCCACTACTCCATATCCATTGTTACAAAAAGGTTCTAAGGAATCAAGGAGTACCCAATCCTTTATCATTGTTATTAGTCATACTTGGTTCAAGGTGAACTTTAGTTAGTTCATGCTTGGTATTGCTATAGCAAAAAGAACTCAAAATATTGGTCGATTGCTTGTAATAGTTGAATCAAAGACTTACACTTTTGGGAGCAATATATTGATTACACTTTTTGGGTATAATTCTCATCTAAAGCATGTTTGTTATTACTTTTAATTTAAAACTTATTGAGATGTTTTTTATTACTGTTATTATGGAGTAGAGACTTGAGTATTTGGTTGAGGCATTTACAACTTAATGATTAGATAGAAAAAATAGCTCCGCATGGACGAAGTGCGGTGCACAATTAGTTTTGTGCGACGCACTTTCTCCCTGGTTCGTGATTATAAGCATGGTTGATTTGTTCTTGCACTCAATACTATTATGTTTTATCATTGTTATGTATTTGCTTCATTCATAATTATAAATAGTACTTATATGATTGAATATATACATGTAATCTAGTCAATAAATCTTGGTATTCACCTTGTAAAAATTGGTGGAATAAAATAAATAACAACTCTTGTACAATTTTGTTTATGCTTTGTCATATGCTCGAGAGGGTTTGGCTCAGAGAGTGCTAGAATTATTGAAACCAACATAAACTATTCTTAATGCTTTTGGTATAACATGATCTATAGGTCGAAAGGATTTCTTGTTACATTGATTAGATGTTGCATGTACGACTAGTAATCGGCATGTTACATTGTTTATGTGCTTATATTCATCTTTGCTATCTATCTTTTCCATGTTTGTAGCCTTAACCAAATGCACCTTATCATTTGATAAGTATAATTTCTAGAACTTGTGACACTCTAGAGATAATTGTTTTATATTTTTTTAACCTCAATCCCGTGGAACGATCTGGACTTACCTTAATACTATACTATACATAAAAGGGTATGTTTTCCCATGTTTGTGTTTAAGTCAATTATTGGGTAATCTTTAGTAATATAAATTTAAGACTTGCAAAACGCATCATCAAGTTTTTGCCGCCGCTGCCAGGGATTGCTTTGTTAATTGTTAAACTTTCTGAGATACTTGGTTAACATAAAAATTTCTAAACACGCCGTACAGATTTCTGGCAATCTAAAAAAATTAAGAAAAACACAAAAGTACGCCGCACATTTTAAAGTGCGTCGCACTTTTTGTCGAATTTACAACAATGTTTATTGAAACGATTCCAAAACACCACCAAAACCTTTTACTCTCAACACTCACTGCTGAAAACATGAGAAGACACCATTGGAAAATGGTATGGAAAACCTGCTACGGATTACGATTCCTTACATGTATTTGGTTCCGCTATGTATTATCATGTGAAGGAATAAAAGTTAGATCCTAGAGAAAAGAAAGCATTGTTCATGGGGGTCACCTCTGGAATCAAAGGCTATCATTTATGGTGTCCAGAGACGAAGAAGACGATATTTAGCAGGGATGTCACCTTTAATGAATCTGCCATGTTGAAGAAGGTGAATGTTGAGCAGAGATGGAACTCCCAAAAAGGTGGAGTTTGAAAGAATAATTGTATCAGTTGATAGAGTAATCTATGATGATTCTCCAATGGTAGAAGGATATTTTGAAGAAAAAGAGGTTCAGCTTGAAGAACATCGACAACAACAACATGAAACAATTGCTACTAGCAATCCAAAAAGAAAAACCAAAAAGCCTGCTCGCTTTAATGATACGGTGGCTTGTGCATCTTCAATTGTAGTTGATGATGTTCCTACTACTTACTCTGAAGCGGTTCGAGACTCAGAGAACGAGAAGCGGAGGATTGCCATGAGCGAAGAAAGGCAGTCTCTTCAAAAGAATCAGACATGGGACATGACCAACCTCCCAGAAGGGAAGAAGGCAATTGGATGCAAATGGGTGTATGCAAAGAAACAAGGATTTCCTAGCCAGGATGACGTTCACTACAGAGTAAGATTGGTAGCTAAAGGTTACGCTCAAAAAGGTGAATTGATTATAATAAAGTTTTTTCTCCAGTGGTAAAACATTCCTCTATTAGAATTTTGTTGGCTTTGGTAGCACATTTGGATTTGGAACTAGTTCATATGGATGTGAAGACTACATTTCTACATGAAGACTTGGAAGAGGAAATCTATATGGTTCAGCCAAAAGGATTCAAAGTTGTTGGAAAAGATCATGAAGTATGTAAGCTTCATAAATCGTTGTACGGATTAAAGGAATCCCCAAGGGAGTGGTACAAGCGATTTGATAAGTTTATGATGGAGTCAAAGTACACAAGTAGCAAATACGACCATTGTGTCTATTTGTAAAAGCTACAAGATGGGTCCTTCGATATCTTCTACTATATGTAGACGATATTGTGATAGCTTCTCAAAGTATAGATGAGATCAAAAAGTTGAAGACTCGGTTGAAAAGCGAATTTGAGATGAAGGATCTCAATGAAGCAAAGATGATTCTCGGCATGGAGATAGTCAGAGACAGAAAATTGAGGAAGCGTTGGTTGACTCAGAAACAATATTTGAGAAGGGTTCTAAAGTGTCTTAAGTTCGACAAGCAAACGAAACGAGTTAGTACTCCACTCGCTTCTCAATTTAAGATCAGTGCTGTTATGTCACCCGAAATATGATGCAGAGAGGGCTTACATGGAAAAAGTACCTTATGGAAATGTCGTTGGTAGCTTAATGTATGATATTATATGTACTCGACCAGATATTAGTCATGTCATTGGGATGGTGAGCAGGTATATGCATAACCCTAGAAAAGGACATTGGCAAGCTGTGAAATAGATACTAAGGTATATCCATAACACAGTAGATGTCGGGTTAGTATTTGAACATGGAAGTAATCTGTGGGTGGCAGTATATTGTGATTCAGGGTATCCTGGAGATTTAGACAAACGAAGATCTACTACGTGCTATGTTTTTACTCTAGCAAAAGCTCTGATTAGTTGGAAGTCTACCTTACAGGCAACTACTGCTTTGTCAACTACGGAAGCAGAGTATATGGCGGTTACAGAGGCTGTCAAGGAGGCAATTTGGCTTCAAAGGTTGCTCAGTGAACTTGGAATCAATCATAAATTTGTCACATTGCATTCTGACAGTCATAGTGCAATTCACTTAGCAAAGAATCAAGTTTATCACGCAAGGACGAAGCACATTGATGTTCGGTATCATTTCATGCGAGAGATACTCGAAGAAGGTGGAGTTAGAATCGAGAAGGTCCATAATTCTAAGAATCATGCAGATATGCTGACTAAAAAGTATTAGCCGGGATTAAGTTCAATTATTGTTTGGACTTGATCAACGTTGTGAAAACGTAATGGTTAGTTTGAAGACTCCACATGATTGATGGCGAGATTGAAGGAATTGGTATTTCACCAAGGTGGAGATTTGTTATATATTGGCTAAATAAATAAAGATAAAATCTTACAAGATAAGAATCTTAAGATTTGCAAGATATGAAAGATTTAGAAGATATGCAAGTTGGTGATTTTGCAACTTGAGATGGTTTCTTAGAGGCTATAAATAGATATCATTTCTTTGAAGTAAAGCACATCAAAACACACATACAAGTAAATTGTAGTGTTCTCTCTTCTTGTCTTTGTAGTACTAGTAGTACTTGTAGTAGTTTATTTCTATTTGAGAAATATACAAAATTTGGTGTAACATTCTCTTGTTCACTTTAGTAGTGTTTAGTTTTTAACAAGCTAGTTTGGTGTAAGCTTATAGTGTTGAGTTTATTCACACTCTTTAACTAATCGATGGGATATTATCGCGATTATTACACAACAATTCTCGTTTGTGAGAAAAAATATACTACATTGCATTTGAACTTTTGCTATATGTAATACTAAAGGTTTGTTTATTGACTTTTTTTATTAGGTCGTGTTTTTTATTTTTTTAACAAGTGAGTTGATGCAAACAACTTTATTATTATTATTTAATATTTTAAATCATCTTTATTTTTCTCATAATCAAACATTTTTTTATGGAAAATGATTTAGAGGCTTAAAAAATACGCCTGGTTGTATATCTAAATAAGTGTGGCAATATTAGTTGTTTAAGAAGTGGGCTCGATTGTTGTCTCCAATACAATGTTAACACATATATGTTAGTCATGTAATTAAGCATACAAATTAGTTATCTCAATCAATGCCCTTTTTTATATGACAGTCAAACTCATGAAGAATCCCAACAGCCCGTTTCTCAAACCGCTGAAAAGTTAAACTCCCAAAACCTTCCTTTTTCTCGTAAGGTTTAACATAAGAAAGCCTCTGCACTCCTTTAACTTCCCTCTAAACCCAGCTCGAATCCTAAACCCTGCCGGGAAACTAATAGGAAAAGCATACTTGGTCTCAAACTCACTCAACCACTTTTCTTTATACTCCTTCTCGCGCCAATTCTCAACGTGTGTCAATTTCAAACCCTCTAGAACCCCGCCTCTATCAACCAACCTCACCATCTCTAACCATCATCCGTCTCCTCCGTACATTTCCCTATAAGGGTCTCCTGAAATCGTCCGGCAAACCCATCTCTCGTTTAACCAATCTCAAAGTGTGCAGACGTAAACTCTACGTAACCGACATCAGCAACATCTTCTTAACCCTGACCATATTCTCACCCTCCATACCCTTAATAACCTCCCTCTCTTCCTCAACAAAGCCGTCATTTTGCGAGATAACTTGCAACGTCTCAAACTCCCTACATTTCCCTATAACGGCCTCCTGAAATCGTCCGACAAACCCATCTCTCGTTTAACCAATCTCAAAGTGTGCAGACATATACTCCCAGTAACCGACATCAGCAACATCTTCTTAACCCTGACCATATTCTCACCCTCCATACCCTTAATAACCTCCCTCTCTTCCTCAACAAAGCCGTCATTTTGCGAGATAACTTGCAACATACGTTTCGCTTAAAGGTGTGAGTGAAAACGTCGAACACACGGGGGTATTTGTTGAGAAAGGCGCCAGTGTATGCGTGTGTATAGCAACGAGGAGAGCTTTTGTGTATATGTGTATGCGTGTGTATTGAATAATTATTGGGTATAGGTAAATGATTATGAAAGGTTGAGTTGTGAGAGTAAAAGAGAAGGAAGATGTGATGCTCATGTGGACTTAATTTTCTACTAGTAACAAACCATGATATCATCATATAATTATCGCGCATATGCGAATATCAAGTATGCAACCTGCGCCATAGCTCACATTAACATCATATATGTTCTAGGGACTTGGCAATCAGACAGTGTCCAACAACAAAATCGCACATGTGAATGCAAATATGGTGATTTATAAAATGCCCAATAAAGCTAAAAGAATTGTATTATTATAAGTTTATGGATCAGTTAACATTGATATGAAAGTAATTTTAGCAATTGTGACAATGAAGGAGCACCTAATTGGAGCTAACATTTCCCCTATAATTTATACACATAAGCACATTATAAATATACTTTTGTACCCTCCTTATGTTTAGTAAATAAAAACACTTACATATTTGACCTTTTTAAAAAATAATTCTTCAATTTCTTCAACAGTTAAACTTAATTTAACCCATAATTCCTTCTTATCGCCACTTATGGGCCCCACTCATCTTAACCACGTGTGAGCCATCATCTAATCGTGGACCAGCCATTTTGATCAAGATTTTCTTGTAAAACAGGTGAGTCCCCTCTTAATCTAGGGACGACTAAGTCGACCCTAGAAAAAGAGCGACCTTAAACTCAGTATTGTTGTAGTGTAAGGCCAGGTAGCAATAAGTTTGGTTATAGTTGTTGGAGTAAGTTTTTGGTAGTTTAGTTGGTTAGGCTTTCGTTGTTCTTGAACTTTATAAACAGAAAGTTTAATTGCCTTGTTTTAATGGATTGTCTCTTAAGTATACCTTTAAAATAACATATATCAATCAATCAATCACAATCACCCGTTTAAAAAAAAAACTCACTTTTCACTACTTTTTTAAAAATTAAATATCTCACAAACTGTATATCGTCAAACGAAAAAAAAATACACAATTGGAACGAGAATTAAATAATCTTTCTATCGAGGGGCACATGTATATATACTTTCGCCGAACTTTTTTTTGGATTTGTTTTCTTAAGTCACGTCTGAGATAATCATACGAATCATATATGATTTTCACTGACGTGATTGAGAAAAAAAATCAAAAAAAAAAATCGTCGAAAGTATATACATGTGCCCCTCGTTAGAAAGATGATTTAATTCTCGTCACGACGGTATGTTTCGTTTTGCGAAACGATTAACGATTTGTGAAGTATTTAATTTTAAAAATTATATTTTTTTTGTTAGATAAAAAGAATGAATGGTTGTGATTGTTGGTCGAGTTTATGCTAAAAAGATGATATATGTCGAACTTTTTTCATGAAAAACAGACAAAAATTTTGATGTTATAAAATAAAAAAAATAAAAAAAGGATGTCACTTAAAGTTTAAAAAAAGTAAACAATAATTCCAACCAATTGAAGACACGAGACCAAGCTGTAGAAGCTAGTGTGCAAACCCATAGAGTATGGTCCGCAGAATCAACCACATGATCACAAATCGGACAATTAATAGAAGCCACTTCCATTCCTTTACGACTGAGGTTCCATCGGGAGGGAAGACGATCACGAAAAGACTTCCAAATAAAGATATTAATTTTTTTTAGAAATAGACTAACCAATAAAAAGATCCTTGGTCCTTCGGTGTCCACAATCATACAAATCCACATGTTGCCAGCTAGCACCATCTCCCCAGCCCTCCTCAGTTCTACCGTCAAACCGAAAAACTTGACCACCCGGGGTAGTTGTTTTCCAGAAACTATTCGTTGCCGGCGCTATGCACGAATACCCGCCACCAATAAGACATGTTGTAATCCAAGATATGCATTTGCAATAAACCAAACAGCGCTTCACACATGTTGCTCATCTTCATTTCTACCGTAACAGGTCCTTCCTCACTTAGCAGTAGCATCTCCAAAATAAGGTCTAGCCACCTGGTAGATTGTGTTTCAAGTAAACTGTGTAAGAGACACTACTATAAAAGAATTATCTAACATCATACCTTGAATGCAACTTTAGCATGGTACCCACTAAAATACGAAAAGGACACTAAAGTATATTAATTTGGTCAATTCAAACCATGACGGAGCCAGGAATTCATCTTTAGGGGGGCTCGGAAAAAATTTCGATAGCAACATATTACAAGTTTTATATTTTCAAAACATTGTACTGCCATTTGTTTTCAAAAAAGCATTTAAATTACCCAAAATTGCTATATTATATAACTTAGAGGGTTGCAATTGAACTTTTTAATAAAAGTACACATATCTATCAGCCTATTTGTGATCCGCACTAGTCATTAAATAATAAAATGTAAAATGCAACAGAATTTTTTATAAATCTTTTTGGGTCATCTTCTTCAATAGAGTACTGGACCTTAAAACCTCCATTGATACAAATTACCATATTACTAATTGTTAAATTCTTGGGCCTAATCAGATACCATATTTAAACTAAAGGGACTTATTCTGTTTACTTTTGAATCTTTCAGGTTACTTTGGACAAGCCATGAAAGATGTTGATGAGGTGGAGGGCTTAAGCTGGCACATTGGAAAGTTGGATGGCTCGGATGTATATTGAGACTAACGTCTCTTGGAAGCTTTGACCAGTCTTGGTCTTTTGGAGTTATATTGAGACGCTCCCATTTCTTGTATCTTATCTGGGTTTTTGTGTGTGTTTTCTTGTTCAAAATACTCTCTCTAAAATGTAACCCAGATCAATGTTTATTCGTTTTTGTTCTTGTTCTTGTAAGACTATTATCATTTAGATAATAGGGTTACACCAGTGTAGCTGTGGTAACCGTTTAATCTTTTGTTTCGTACTTGTTTTGATTAATAGAAGTGTTTGATTCAGTGTTCAAATCTTCTTATTTACCCTTATGCATTATTTCTTCATGGTATCAGAGCCCTGGTTCTCTGAAATCGTTGGAAATATATTTTAGGGTTTCAAAATATTTTTGGGGGTTTTTTAAATTGAAACGTTTTTTGGATAGATCTGCTATTGAGATAGTCAGATTTAAAAAGATTTTGTTCTTATTGTTGCTTATTCATCCTAAAATCGATTTTTTAATTTTAGGGTTTCAAAATATTTTGGGGTTTTTTATATTATACTTGTTCTTAACTTTGTTCGTGGTGCAGGGACGTTACTTATTAGATCTATTTCATAGATCTGTTGCTGGTTGCACCTTTCCCTAATTTTTCTTAAATTAGGGTTTGGTGAGGAGGTTCTGTTTCCTCTAGACTAAGTGAATCTAGAAGAAACAGTTCGATTGTGCTTTTGGTTTATGCTTTGTAACACCTCTGCTCTCTCTCCTTATTTGTTTATTCAGTTATCTGCTTATTTATTTGTTCATACTTGTTCCTTTGGTGCTATCTGTGTTTATACTCTCTCCTTTTTTGATACTTGTTTTTTGGCTGTTCTTATTTTTGATTGTTGGGGTATTTTGCTTATTTGGACCCTTAATCACTGTCTTGCCCTTGACCTGCCACCCTTGAGTGGTTTGGAAGCCTGGGAACTTTGTTGACTTTGATTAAGTTCATTTCTTTGGGAGTTTAGTTTCTGTGTCCCTTCACTATGACTAGTGTTCATGGTGACACAGACACTGAACATCAAGATGACCAGATTGGGGAAGAATCTGTTGTCACCTTGATAAGTAAGCTTGATATTAGTGACCCTTTGCATCTTCACCCAAATGACTCTGCCATATTGACTGTGATTTCTATTAAACTCAAGGGAACTGAGAACTATCAAATATGGTCTAATGCTATGCTTTTGGCACTGGAAGGAAAAAATAAAACTGGTTTTATAAATGGATCTTGTAGAAGGTCTTTAACTAATGAAGTGTTGGGAAGACAATGGGACAGAGTCAATGCTGTTGTGTTAGGATGGATCCTTAATTCTATTTCTGATGAATTGTTTCTTGGTCAAATCTTTTCTAAGAAAGCTGAGCATGTTTGGAATGATTTGAAAGAAACCTATCATAAAGTTGATGGGTCTGTGATATTTAACTTGCATCATAAGATAAATACCTTGAAACAAAATGGCTCAAATTTGTCTGATTATTATCATACCTTGAATGCATTGTGGAAACAATATGATGCTATGGTTGAGCTTCCTAATTGTGTGTGTTCTGCTACTAGTGAGTTTAAAAACCATAATAGTCTGTTGAAATTAATGCAATTCTTAATGGGTCTTGATGACTCTTACATGACTATTAGAAGTTCTATTCTTTCTAGGGAGTCTTTACCTGATGTCAAAGGGGCTTATGCTATTATCTCTAGTGAGGAGTCTCGTAGAGTTGCCTCTGGCAATGTGTCTAGTTCCTCCCAAAGGAATCAGACATCTGCCTTCTTTGCTAATGGGCCCACCAGAAATGTGGTTCAAAGAAATCAGAGTAATAACTCTGGTGGCTTTAGACCTAATTTCAATACTAACCCCAACTACAATAGTAACCCTAGACCTAATGTGCCTAATGGGAATACCTATAGACCCAATGGGAACACCTACAGACCTAATGTGAACTCTGAAGTGATTTGTGAAAATTGTGGTTACAATGGGCATACTATTGATAGATGTTTTAGACTCATTGGGTACCCTGCTGATTTTGGTAAAAAGAGACCTGGGCAAAACCCTAAAGGAAAAAATGTTTCTAACAATTCTGTGGGGACTAATCCCAATTCTGTCTTTTCTGATGAACAACTTTCTGCTTTACTTTCTCTTATCAAAGAGAACAATGGAAGTGAGAAGGGTGTGCAGGCCAATATGGCAGGTACTTACCTTAATTCCAGTAAAGCCTTCAATGATAACTTTAGTAACTTTTTTTGTTCTAATATTCATTCTAAAGTTACTCAACATGGGAAAGTGGTTGACTCTGGGGCTAACCAACATATGACTAATGATGAAAAAGAACTGGACAATGTTTTTGATATTTCTCACTTAAAAATTAAAGTCAGTCATCCAAATGGGACTGAAGCTTTCATATTTAAGATTGGAAATCTGAAACTGGCAAATGGCCTTGTCTTGTTTGATGTGTTGGTTATTCCTGAGTATTGTGTTACCTTGATATCTGTGCATAAATTAGCCAAGGATAACAAGATTTTTGTGGTTTTTGATGAGAATAAATGCCTTTTTTTGAATCAGGATTTGAATCTGAAAAACATTCTAGGGATTGGTAATCAATGTGGTGGTTTATACTACTTAGATACTAAAGGTACTAAGTGTAATGCTAGTCAAACTGTCCCTATTTGTTCTTTATCTTATTATGATTGGCATTGTAGACTTGGCCATCCTGGTGACCCTGCTTTAGATATCTTAAAAGCCATTTTGAAACTTGATAAAAATGATAAGTATGACTATTGTGAAGTTTGTCAAAGGGCTAAACAATCTAGAAAGCCCTTTCCTTTAAGTGACCATAAGACTAAGTGCTTGGGGGACATTGTTCATCTTGATTTATGGGGTCCTTATAATGTGACATGTCACACTGGCCATAGATATTTCTTAACCATTGTGGATGATTTTACCAGAGCTGTTTGGGTATATCTCATTAAGTCCAAGGATGAAGTTGTTACTTTTTTAGATGTTTTTCATAAAATGATTAAAAATCAGTTTAAAAGAAACATTAAAGTCTTTAGAAGTGACAATAGGACAGAATTTGTTAATCAAACTTTTAATAAGTTTTGTAACAACAATGGCATCCTTCATCAGACTTCATGTGCTTATACCCCACAGCAAAATGGGGTGGCTGAAAGGAAACATAGACACCTATTGAATGTTGCTAGGTGTCTTATGTTTCAGGGGGGAATTCCTTTGAAATTTTGGTCTGAATGCATTCTAACTGCTACTTTTCTCATTAACAGATTACCCTCTTCTGTGTTAAATGGAAAGTCCCCTTATGAAATGATTTACAATACTTGTCCTAATCTCTCTCTTATCAGAATGTTTGGCTGTTTATGTTTTGCTACTATCTTGAATAGTCATGATAAACTGTCTAATAGGTCTGAAAAATGTGTTATGATGGGTTATTCTAATTCTCAGAAGGGTTATAGGCTTTTTAGTCTTGATAGGAATCAGTTTATTGTCTCTAGAGATGTAAGTTTTTTTGAGTCTATATTTCCTTTTAAGGATTCTTTCTCAAAAAACAAGCATACTGAGTCTAATGTCCCTAGTCTTGGTCAAGATAAAAATTTGCTAAACTTTTTTGATTTAGATAACCCTGAGCTACCTAATGATGATGAGAGAGTAACAAGTAGCCATAATAGTGACAATGAGTCACAAAGTGAGGGTAGCCACTCTCCCAACCTTGGGAACAATATGGACACTGTTGATTCTCCAAATATTGGAGATGATGCTCATAACAGTGAGGATATTGAAGCTAGGTTGGAAGAGGAGGCAGCAACACTTGATGAAAACAATGAGTCTGAAGGTCACTTGAATCATATTCCAAGTGCTCCTACTCAGGGTGTTAGAAGGTCTACCAGACCTTCTGTCTTTCCAAAAAATTACAATGATTTTGTTGTTAACTCTAAGGTTAAATATGGTCTTGAAAAGTTTGTAGGGTATTCTAGACTTAATCATGAAAACTTCTGTTTTGTCACCCAACTTAACAAAAACAGTGAACCAAAGAATTTTTTTGAAGCCTCTCAGAACCCTTATTGGGTTGATGCTATGAACTCTGAGCTTGCTGCCCTTCTTGAGAATGACACCTGGGATATTGTTGAATTGCCAAAGGGTAGGAAGGCCTTAGGTAGTAAGTGGGTTTGGAAACTTAAGTTTAAGTCTAGTGGTGAAGTAGAAAGATACAAGGCTAGGGTTGTTGCCCAAGGCTTTGGTCAAAAGGAAGGTATTGACTTTGATGAAACTTTTGCCCCTGTTGTCAAGATGGTTACTGTTAGATGTTTGCTTAATATTGCTATTGTGAATTCCTGGCCTGTGTTCCAACTTGACATTAATAATGCTTTCCTTTATGGTGATCTTGATGAAACTGTTTACATGAAACCACCACAAGGATATCTTTGTGGTGGTGACAACATGGTTTGTAGACTTAAGAAGTCATTGTATGGGCTTAAACAAGCTCCCAGGCAATGGAATGCTAAGCTTACAGCTGTGTTAAGTGAAAATGGTTTTGTCCAAAGTAAATCTGATTATTCTTTATACACTAAGTCTTTTGGTAATATTTTCCTTGCCTTGCTTGTGTATGTTGATGATATCATTATTACTGGAAACAATGTTGGTGAAATTGAAAAGTTCAAGATATTTCTTAAAACTAAGTTTATGATTAAAGACTTAGGTAAGTTGAAATACTTCTTGGGTATTGAAGTCATTGATACTAATGGTGGCATTTGCTTGAATCAAAGGAAGTATGTTTTGGATCTTCTTTCTGAGTATGGTATGTTGGCTTGCAAACCTGCTAGCACTCCCTTGGTTACTAAACTTGTTATTTCTAATGAGGCCACCATTGATGACCCCTTACTTGATAATATTGTTGATTTTCAAAAGCTGATGGGTAAGCTTATTTACTTAACCAATACCAGGCCTGACATATCCTATGCAGTTCACTGCTTGAGTCAATTCATGCACTCTCCTTTGAGATCTCATCTCAAAACAGCCTTCAAGATATTAAGATATCTTAAAGGTTCTCCAGGTTTGGGCATTCACATTAAGAAGACTTCTGGTATGTTTCTAAATGCTTATTCTGATGCTGATTGGGCTAAGTGTGTTGTTACTAGGAGATCTGTTACTGGTTATTGTGTTTTTGTTAATAACAATCTTGTTTCTTGGAAGAGTAAAAAGCAAAACACTCTCTCCAAATCCTCTACTGAAGCACAGTATAGAGCTCTTGCTTCAGTTACCTCTGAAGTCATCTGGATTTTAAAGGTTTTGAAAGACTTAAAATGTGAAAATCTTTTGCCTGTTACTTTGTACTGTGACAGTAACTCAGCTATCAAGATAGCTGCTAATCCAGTATTCCATGAAAGAACCAAGCACTTAGAAATTGACTTACATTTTGTGAGGGAAAAAATTCTGAGTGGTGTTGTTAAAACTTGTAAGGTGGATTCTGCTAATCAAATAGCAGACATCCTCACAAAGGGACTGGATACATTGCAACACAATGCCCTTGTTAAAAAACTTGGCATGTGTAATCTGTATGGGGTATCTGATTAAGGGGGGATGTTAAATTCTTGGGCCTAATCAGATACCATATTTAAACTAAAGGGACTTATTCTGTTTACTTTTGAATCTTTCAGGTTACTTTGGACAAGCCATGAAAGATGTTGATGAGGTGGAGGGCTTAAGCTGGCACATTGGAAAGTTGGATGGCTCGGATGTATATTGAGACTAACGTCTCTTGGAAGCTTTGACCAGTCTTGGTCTTTTGGAGTTATATTGAGACGCTCCCATTTCTTGTATCTTATCTGGGTTTTTGTGTGTGTTTTCTTGTTCAAAATACTCTCTCTAAAATGCAACCCAGATCAATTTTTATTCGTTTTTGTTCTTGTTCTTGTAAGACTATTATCATTTAGATAATAAGGTTACACCAGTGTAGCTGTGGTAACCGTTTAATCTTTTGTTTCGTACTTGTTTTGATTAATAGAAGTGTTTGATTCAGTGTTCAAATCTTCTTATTTACCCTTATGCATTATTTCTTCACTAATCAAATTATTTTTTGTCTATCTTTTTTTCACTTATATGTCAGGTGCTTCCACCATTGTTAGGGGGGGCCAAGCACCCTCCAGCCCCCCACTGGCTCCGTCTCTGATCACAATTTGCATATATAGCGACGTGGTAACTGCTATGAAAAGGCAGGTTAATTCGCAATGCAGACTTGTAGAAGTATATTTATATTGAGGATTTCTGTTGCTGAGTGCTGACGACATGTTAGATAGCCTCATAATTTACTTCATAATGCAGACTTACAGAAGTCAAGGTAAACCTTGGAAGAATCATCAGGTTTACCGCTAAAAACCGGGTCACAACAAATGGAATTAAGAATTGGGTTGATTATAAAGAGAACGGGTCAAAACGTGTTTTGTGAATCCACAAACACTCTTTTTGTCTATGTTTACAAATTTACAAATATAAAATGTATTCAATATGAATATAATAATTCCACAAACACTCATTTTGTCTATGTTTACAAATTTATAAATATAAAATCACTTCACTACTATATATAAAGCATTTTGAGCCCTCTGTAAAACATTTTATGCAAACAACAAAAGATCAAACAATATGTATACTACTTAATATACAATTTGAAATTTACAACATACAAACATTTATACACAATGTATAACTTTTTAATGCCCTAATACATTACAAACTTTTTAATGCATAATTAGTACTCTTATTAAAACACCTAGTTACATAAATATACAATAATATATGCACATTTTACAAGCATTATAAACATCTATACTATACTAATACAAACAATAATATATATATTTCTCAAAGAAATTGTAACACTACAAAAACTTTCATACATACATCAAATGAAAATCTAATTCAAGAATGGTTAATTGCATATCTGCATTTAGTTTTTTTTTCCCTTTAACCATTTACATAACTTTACTTGAATTTTTTATGTATGTTACATATAATGTCAAAAGTAATAATATCCATCAATTAAAATTACGTTTTTAGGAGACGGTTTTTAGATAAAAACTATCGATTCAGAAGTTACAACTAAGAAAAACGAATTATTGCGTCGAAGAATTTAATCACAGGGTACCCGTCGCCGCATCGCGCGGGTACCATGCTAGTGTATTCAATATGAATATAATAATTCCCAAAGTATACTATTAAAACTAATAATACAATTTAATACCTAAACTAATTTAGGAGGTTATAAGCATTTTACTACAATCTTAGGCAACTTTTACTTGATTAGACCCAATTGACCCGCTTCATACATATCTACCTACGTTATAAACTGTCCTCATTTGACCCGCTTCATACATATCTACCTACGTTATAAACTGTAACCATTTGACCCGATGGAGATGAACTTATAACCCAATCCAACCCGTTTCAAGGTAGCTTGGTCAAATGTGCTACCTCTAATGTCCAACTAGAATGTATCGTGCTGTTTCTTATATACTTTTCATGTGTAACTAAGTTGAATATTTCCAGGAAACACTTGGCCACTACAGTGAATTAAAATGGCTATGACAGGTAGTGAACGTCTAACAAAAATCACAAATTAACACATGTGAGCCCACACAGGATCAGCCCGTAGAGTATTTCTGAAGAAAAAGCCAAGGAACACAGTGAATCTTGAACATTTACATCCTATAGTTTATGACACAGAGCTTCAGGGCATGTTCATCTTCTTTTGCACAAACATCACTATCAGATCACTATCAGTAGCAGGCAAGAGGAACTTAACTGAAATTTGTTATAAGCTATTTAGTGTTGTATCTCAACACCTTTCCTTCAACATTACATACAAGTTGTTCTATATATGTTTTTGTTCTTATCGAAATTCCAAAATAGAAACTGAACAATACTTTCTCTCTTATATGTTATATCCCCAATTCTGTATCCTATTAATTTGTGGCAACAATTGGAGAATTTGATATATGCCTCACCAAGAGTGTGTCCTAGTAAAGTTCTTTTGATGTTTAACCACTGCAGTGCAATAGTTTGTTAATCACAAACTAAAGCATCAAGACAAGTCGGAAATGTAGAAAACTGTATTTTTTGTACAGGGGTTTAAAAGGAACAATCAAGCATTGAAGACATACATCATGAAGTTCAGGTGTGAGACAAAGATACATGTCAATTTAATTCAGTACTATGTAGATCTGGCATATAGTTGCGCAAGTTATCCTTGGTGTTTAGCATTGCTTATAAAGCGCTCATCTGTTAAATTTTTGTTTTTGTTTTTTGGTTTTTTTAGATAACAGGAATTTTATTGTGTTAGTGTTTGGCAAGAACTGATTATTTGCTTATTTTAGGTAAGCTCTTTAGGAATAACGTTGCTAACTCCCTTATTTAAGGGATAAGCAAGTTAAAATAAGCAATCCCAAACACCCCTTAGCTTTTTAACATCATTGGACAGGGTATCTGTCATGTAAGGAATTTGAGAAACAGATTTACCAAAAAAAAAAAAAATCATAATGTAAAGCATAAAAAATGAGTTGAATAAGCTCACATACAACTACACAAGTTGACATGGGTCACCAAGAGTGGTTCTTTCATGAAGTCTGCTGCACAACTGATGTAAGCCGGTACCATTTTTGTCCCTGAACTGTGTTGTCTTTGCAACAAGAGTATGATCACGGTGAAACCAATGCTTCTCCTTTGCTATTATCATCATCATCATCACAATAATTATCCGGGCCTGGAAATACATAATCAGCATCACTAGTGCCCTCACTATTTTCGTTATCATTGTCAGTATCAACAAACTTATCTAAAATTGAAATCACAAAATCATCCTCTATTTCTTCACCTCGATTTTGATCACCAACGCTCTCCTGGACTTCCTTTGGACTTGTCAGTTCTCGAGTGTTACGGGTTCCAAGTAATATAAGATCCAACATCTTTCTCCTAACCTCATAAACAGGATTCGGGGACACAAGACAATCTTTACAATATGCTTCTCTAAGAAACACCATTTGAGTAGTACCTCGTGTAGATATGTAAAAGATCCCAGGATGTTTCAAGATCACCTCACGAACATTGACAGGAATACCAAAATCCCTCCTAAAATGTGCTAGTCGTTCAACCTCAACCATCTTCTCAACAGTCAAACTCAAGAACTCGTGAAGAATCCCAACAGCACGTTTCTCAAACCGCTGACACGTCAAACTCCCAAAACCTTCCTTTTTCTCGTAAGGTTTAACATATGGAAGCCTCTGCCAGTCCTTTAACTTCCCTTTAAACCCCGCTTGAATCCTAAACCCTGTGGGGAAACTAATAGGAAAAGCATACTTGGTCTCAAACTCACACAACCACTTTTGTTTATACTCCTTGTCGCGCCAAGTCTCAACTTGAGCGACTTTCAAAGGCTCGTGAACCCCCTTGTCTCTATCAACCAAGCTCACCACCTCCAAGGCGTCATCCATCTGAAACTCGGCACATTTGCCAATAATGGTGTCCCTAAAATCATCGGGCAGGCCCATCTCTCGTTTAACCAATCTCAAAGCGTGCAGACGCAAACTACCGGTAACAGACATCAACAACATCTTCTTAACCCTGACAACATTCTGATATTGTAAACTATGAATCACCTCCCGCTCTTCCACCAACAAAGCTTTCATACCGTGAGACAAGTTGCAACAGACGTTACGCTTAACAGGGTGAGTAAAAACGTGGAACACGTGGGGGTATTTGTTGAGAAATGAGCCAATGGGAATGTTTAAAGGAACAAAGTGTGGGACCCATTTGGAGATGATTTGAAGTGAAACAAAGGAGCCTCTGCGACGAGTGGTGATAAGATTGTTGAGAGATAAGATTAAGGTAAGTTTGCGAATGTTGGACAGGTGGTTGTCGAGTTTAAGATCTCGTGTTCGGTCTTCTAAACGTGTTTGTGCTGTGCTTGATGCTTTCTTCCATCTCTGTTGTGTGTTCAAGTTTAATGGACCAAATTTCATTTTCAGTTTCAATTGCCTCATCATCATCAATCTTCTTGCCATTGCCATTCGATTGTTTAGCAATCAAAACCCACCCACTCTTACCTAACCTAAAACAAACCTTATATCAATAAATTCAAACAAAATACTATGAGATAAAATATATAAGGTTGATGATGATGAGGCAATTGAAAGGTTTTAAAGGAATGCTCACAACTAACAAATAGGAAGTTTAGTATTAGGTAAGCTTGGAATTCGATATAGGTTTAAGGAAAAAAAAAAGATAAAGAGATAAAATATATAAATAATTTTGGATTTAAGTTCATGATACTACACTTTTCCTTACTAGGGACTCATCCCACCATCTATTTTATTTTAATGCAATTGATAAAATTAAACACAAAATATATTTTCACCCTCTTTTCTCAAACATTAATATCTTTTAAACCGTTAATCGTTATGCGAAAAAAAACATATCGTTACGAAGAGTATTTAATTATCTTTCTATAAATATGTTATATGATAACTTTCGCAAAAAAAAAATATTTCTTCATTTTTTCACGTTTTCAAAAATTATCATATATGATACTAATATCATATATGATGTAATACCAGTATCATATATGATATGACCTATCATATATGATAGAAACCAATATCATATATGATTTAACGATGTTATCGTATATAATGAAACATTATTATCATAGTGTAAGGTTATTCTCAAAACCAAAAAAATGTCGAAAACTGCGAGAACCAATTATTAAACCATTAATTTTTTGATCAATGGTTGTAAATGTTAGTGGCATAACTGTAATTAAATGAAAAATAAAATAACTTTCATAATTGCCATAAGGATAGTAATGGAATTTCGTAATCCATTTTTCTATAACCGATCACCGTAACTTTTCATAAAACTCAGATCTGTTCCTTTGTTTCACATAAACCACCATTTTTATTTCTCTAAGATCTCAATCAGGTAATCTTTTTCATCAACCTATATAGAGATCAACGCCAATTTTTTCTATAAGTTTCATAATCACCAATTCACCATCATTGACAAACATATCAATCAAATCCCGTAACTACCGCAACAAGATATATATCTACACAAGCAAAACGATTACAGATCTGCCTATATGTATTGTGTTAAAACTGAGGTTAATATCTTATGCTCATCGAGGAAGGGATTTATTTGTACCTACAAATAAACTTTTCTTATTGGTGTTCGAGTGTACCTATCGATCGAGTGAACATATCTACTCACAAAAAGAGGTGCACAAGTATTCATGCTTTTTATTTGGCTAATTGTTACGAGTAATAGTTTATGTTGTGCGTTTGTTTAAAATCGATCTTGAAAAGCAAATGAAGATGCTACCACTGATTTTGTTTGAATTTTATATATGTAGAGAGGGTGAAAAAATATTTAATTGTCATTGTCAGTGGTCTTCTTTTTGGTTACTATTATGTCACGTGACTTTAGTAACTTCTTATAGGCTAAAGCTAAACAACTACGAAGTAGTATAATTGAAATGGTATTTAATTGTGGATTTTCTTTCTTGTTTAACTTTGAATAAGTTTTTGTTCGGTCTTATGTCTGTGTTTAAAACTACGCTTTTCTTTATCAACTGTGCAAATGGGCATATATTTATGTTAAAGTTTTTTGCTTGTATAAATGAACGAAAAAAGTGTGTATGTGTACTTTTTATGTCTTATGTTTGTGTTTTTATAGATTGTATAAATGAATGAAAATAGTGTGCATGTGTGTTTTATGGCTCGTATAAATAAATAAATAAAAAAGGCGTGCACATGTATTTTGTGGTTGTAAAAATAAATGAAAGAGGTGTGCATATGTATTTTATGTATTGTATGAATAAAATGGGTGTGCATATGTGTTTTATGAAATTAACATGGAATATAAAGGCCTTATCTTCATGTTTTTTTATCGATTTACTTCGTGGAATAAGTATCATGGATATCACCTCGCGACTAGAGGTTA
Source organism: Glebionis coronaria (assembly GCA_025667525.1). Taxonomy (NCBI): domain Eukaryota; kingdom Viridiplantae; phylum Streptophyta; class Magnoliopsida; order Asterales; family Asteraceae; genus Glebionis; species Glebionis coronaria. The sequence continues at coordinate 409,849,386 of CM046879.1, forward strand.
CAACTCACTTTGCGTTTAACATAATTTTTCTTTTATGTGTCACAGAGGTGGTGGATTTTATATTGTGTTCAATAACAATGGCGAAGACGGCAATGCACATGAGTTTACTTCAATACCGACGTGTTTGATGAAAATTATTACGACGACTACACATGTGCATGTGCGAAGAAGATTGAGATGAGTGCATTTGATGACTAGTGAGTAGTGGCCTTATGCAAAAGAAAGAAAAAAATTATGATGAATAAATGGTGTATGCAGACTATGCGTCATAAGATTCTAAATTTTTTGGTTTTCCTCTTTATTGTTGAACTAAATGTTGTGTTTGTGTTTAACTCATAGAATTCTAAATGTTTTTTGTTTCCTTGTTTGTTGTTAACTAAAGTTATGTCTGTGTTTTCTTATAGATAGTCTTATTAAGTTGTAAAAATATGATCATGAAGAACGTTTAATTACTATCCCTTTGTTTTTTAATTAGTAATAAATAAATCATTATTTATTTTAAAACTAGTTTAAGACCCGTGTAATACACGGGCTGAAAAAAAAATTAAGTTCACATTGATATATTGACAAATACTTTGTATTATTAAACGATGTTCAACTAAAAAAAATTGTGAACAGAGTACAATTTGCCAACCTTATAATAGTAAATTAGTAATAATGGAATAGATCGAAGAAGGATGCACACACCTAAAGTATAAGTAAATATCTATGAAAAAGTCGAAGTAAAATGTACATACAGTTTGTAAAAGAAACATCATATCATTAAAAAAGGAGTGCCACATAAGACTAAGTAAACGTAAATCTAAGAGTATTGAGTAGCATAAAAAATAAAAGACCCAACTCAACCTGCAGTGAACCCACCTGTTTGTGCATCTTTGACCCGAAAGATATATACCCATACACGTACCAACTATAAAAAAAGTTGAAATAAACATAGCTGCTCAATAACTTCGTAACGGTTAAATTCTTTCCAGGGAGTGATGTCGACTCTCTAGTTTATGATTGGCCAATGAGTCACATATAGAATTCCCCCGCCGAGAGTTGAAAAGACTTTCTCCCCTACCTATCATATTCATAGTAATAAGGTTCAGATGTCGTGGGCAAATAAACGATCCCAAACACCCCTATGTAACATGCAGACTTCCATTATTTTTAAACAATGCAATAAGAAGAACATTCCTTTCAATAGAGCGAAGTAACTAGAAGAAAAGGAAATGGATAAAATACACCGATCTCATTCACAGTCACCAAAAGTGTATACTGATGCATCTAACCTCTTGAAGTGTTTTATCCGACATAATAGATCAACAATGTATATATTAAAAATTTGCAATAGTATGTACCAACAACAATGCAAAATTCATTCTGGCGTGCGGGGTACGGGTGAATTACCAAAGTGCTTCTTTGAGAAAGACTTATGGCTTATAAAAAACAGGGAGTAGTAAAAAGCCTGAGCTGTATCCACTGTAGTTAGTGGGGAAACACAAACTAAAAAAGAAGTGCAATTTTTTATGTAAGCCACACAATAAGTGTGAAGAAGAATTTGTTATTTTTTAAAACCTATAGTCTGTAACTGTCACACCCCACCATGGCGGAATATGGGGCACGACGTATGGATATCATCACAACATGGCGTGTCTATAGAGATAACTATATGAAATAAGAAATGTCATAAAATGGAGACACAAAGTCATGACAATATCTCATCAGACTCAGGAGTCTAGGTAAGTAGGTAACAGTCCTACCGCTTACCCAAGACAAACAAATAACATAACCAAACAAATATATGTGTGCCACAGTATCACTTATTGAAAGAACAAATAAAAACTAAGAAGGAAACGAGGATTCTCCTTCTATATGCATTCCTAAGCTTCTTCAATCCTAGCCACTTATGTTCTCATGCTTAACCATAGTATCACCTGAAAGAGACACTAAAACACGTCAACATAAAGTTGGTGAGAGTCATAGGTTTAGACTCCAACGCTAAATCAATTACAAGCTGTGAATAACAACCATCAACACAATAACATATGGACAATATGCTACAATTATGTATTAACAACTAGCATTCAAGATCAATCATTCCAAACCAAAATCCAAGGCACCTACCTTGCCAAGCAACATGGTACCATAGATGATCACACTATGTACCTATCCCAAGGCCACTACCTTGGCAAACCACAAGGCCACTACCTTGTCAAACCACAAGGCCACTACCTTGTCAAACCACAATAACTGAGACGGCATGTGGAAACCTTGGTTTCCGGATCTTTGAAGCTACTAGGAATGATCATTGTTCATATGATTAGATAATCAAAGCGGAATTAGAACAACAACCATTAACAAGGTGTTTAGGCACAAATAACATGAATTAAAACAATTGGGATGTTCATTATATTAATAACAAACATCCACTAGACGTGTATACATTGAATCCCACGTCTAGTGCACACACGCTTTAGGTTTACATTGTGAATGAAAAGTATGAAAAACCTAATAACCCTTGGTTCCTTTTATAGTGTAAGGATTAGGGTTTTACAAGAGATAAGAATGAATAAACATGTGAATCTTCTATTTAAATAACTATATACAGAATATATCCTACATATATATCCAAATAGAAGCTTCTAAAGGCTTCTTTGTCTACGTTTTGTCAATGCTTGAATTGCATGTGACAATGCTTGAATTGCTCTTGACAATGCTTGCTTCCATCAACGCCTAATTTGTTCTTGTCAATGCCTGGAATACTCTTGTCAACGCTTAGACAATTACCTTCATGTTTTCTTCGTTTTTGAGTTTCTGCCACATCAACTTTTTGACCCAACAATCTTCCCCTAGTTGATGGTGGCAAAACTCTATGTTTATCTCTTGTAAGTTGTACATGATCTTCAAATTGCTTCCCCTCAAGTGTAGCATGTATTTCTTCCCATTTTTGTCATATCAACAAGGAAGTAAACAATGTATGCAATCATTGAAGATTCTCCCAATGTAGCTCTATGTAATGATCTTGAAGAACAATTAATATAATATTTTTGATGTAGAAGTAGAGTAACTCAAACCTATGTTCCATATCTTGTACGATGATGTGATCAAGTATGTGGCTGATACAAAAATCCTCATCCTTTGTGAGACACTGAGCACGATAATGTAACTCCTTCAAGTGATAGCAAATATGTGCATATAGAACCATAAGAAAAATCACATATTCATAGACCTTGTATCACTTCATCAGTAACCATGTAAGCATAAACAAGTTACCTTAAAAGTTAATGACTAGGAGTGCATGACTTTAAGATATGATAGAACACAAACTCGCGAAAATCTTCTTCAATCATCAAACTTACCATAAGAATTCTTCCCCTTAAGCTAACACTTCTTCATGATGAATCTTTATGAAATAATATATCATATGTAAAAGTTACTTACGGATAACTCTCTTACAAGGATAACCCGATTACATACTTTAAATATCCATCAAATTCCCACGAATAGTTGCCAACTCGCATTAAGATCATTAATTCCTTTTAAAAATATCCGAGCCATAAATATCATCTTGATATTCTAAATTATAACGGAGATTCCATGTACCTTCGTGTGTATAATCCTCCTTTTTGTGTGCTCAAAACGTACCAATATTCTCAACAGCAGCCTTCCTTGTGTTGTCCAACATCCTTCTTTATCCAATATCTTGGTCAGATGTATTGTCCGATATCGGACAATACCTATCAGCGCTCGGATTAGCATATATCGGACAACACTGTCAACTGTCAGCGTTGACTTATTCTGTCAGCGTCAAAATTAAATCTGTCAGCGTCTCAGCAAAACCTCATCAGCGTCGACCCAAAAATTTTGTCAGCGGCTAAATAATCCATGACAACGTCCAGAAAATAATTCTCCCAAGTGAATTATAATAATCGACCAACACGTGAAGACAAGAACATTTACCATATTGGTCGTGTGAACACAACAATTTTTCACCAATTAGAAACATTGCATCGTGTGAACACATCATTAAGAACCAATCACGTCCTTTTTCCTTTTAAGGTCATGCGAACACAAACTGAATAATAGATCGTGTGAACAACTTTGCTCCACCAATAGAAAGGCTTGCACCGTGCGAATGGAATATGTGTATTCATATGAATGGCAGGGTCATGTGAACACAAGAGATGTAATTCGTGTGAACATACAAAATTTCCACCAATTATAGAATTAGAATCGTGTGAACATAGACTGAAGCTTTTCTTGATCATGTGAACACATGATAAATAATCGTATCTTGTAGCATGTCATGCGAATATACATCACCAAACAGCAGACCTGGTGATTTGCTCTTTTAGGATACAATCGCTTCTGTTATCGTAATCTTGAATCTGCTTGTAATAGACACGAATATTAAACTTCAATTCCTGCTGCACCTTTTGTTCATCAACAGTACATCATTGATTAGGATTTGTGTTGCATGAACCCTAACCTTATTGTGCAGCAGATCTGGATAACACTCCAAACAAGAACTTCAGTAGGCGAATTGAGGGTTTATGCAAACCCTAAAAACATCCGTTTAAGAAACATGTTGCTAGGGTTCATCATCGATGAAGAATCGATTCCCCAAGGCTAACAACATGTCTTCTTTTCTGTATAGAATCGATCTAGGGTTTGTTGAAACCCTAAATCATGATTTCATGCAAATCTAAAAATCTGAAAATCATCTCATCAGCCCACTTCGATGCTTAATAACTTTTGATTGGGAATAAAACAGGACAATCCCTCCGGTGGATGTTTAGATATGTGTATGAAGAACACACCTATAAAATTTCGTGACGATCCAACGGTTCAATCGAAAGTTATAACCTTCTGAATACTGTTGCGCACACAAAAACGTCCAGAAAAACCCTAGACGGATTTTTCTTCTTTTCTCAAAACACGAACACCTTGTTGGTCCTAGCATCACGAGCCACGAGGCTCTGATACCTATTGTGGAAACCTTGGTTTTCGGATCTTTGAAGCTACTAGGAATGATCATTGTTCATATGATTAGATAATCAAAGCGGAATTAGAACAACAACCATTAACAAGGTGTTTAGGCACAAATAACATGAATTAAAACAATTGGGATGTTCATTATATTAATAACAAACATCCACTAGACGTGTATACATTGAATCCCATGTCTAGTGCACACACGCTTTAGGTTTACATTGTGAATGAAAAGTATGAAAAACCTAATAACCCTTGGTTCCTTTTATAGTGTAAGGATTAGGGTTTTACAAGAGATAAGAATGAATAAACATGTGAATCTTCTATTTAAATAACTATATACAGAATATATCCTGCATATATATCCAAATAGAAGCTTCTAAAGGCTTCTTTGTCTACGTTTTGTCAATGCTTGAATTGCATGTGACAATGCTTGAATTGCTCTTAACAATGCTTGCTTCCATCAACGCCTAATTTGTTCTTGTCAATGCCTGGAATACTCTTGTCAACGCTTAGACAATTACCTTCATGTTTTCTTCGTTTTTGAGTTTCTGCCACATCAACTTTTTGACCCAACACGGCACGTGTCCCTCGATCCAAATCATACACAATCAAAAATCACATAGCAATTAATCACATAATGTACACACAAGTCCATCTCAAATCACAAACACATTCACAACATCAATTTATAAAATAACTCAACACAGTGTCTCTTCCATCCCATCTGGAAGTCAAAATCAATATTAAACATGGGACTATGAAACTCACCTGATAGCTTCTTCACAAGTCCTCGCACTAGCAACAAGCTAACAAACCAAAAACACGAAATCAATACACGAACCAATCACTAAGATGGCTCATCAACCTATGATGGACATCTAGTCTATTCCCGTATAATTACCTCATTGTTAAGCTCTAATCACCCCATTACCCTTCCTTAACAAGTCCTTAACTTGGTTAAGTTTAATAATTATCCCGTTCACATTTTACACAAAACAGTCCCAGTTTTTAGGTCTCAAAACTTTATGTCAAATGTCCACTTAAACATACCCATGGTTTCTGTAAAAGGAATATTAATACTTTTACATATGTTAGCTAAAACCTCCCACTTGGCCTAACCTTAAAGCTACTGTTAAGGCCCCGATATATGTGTATATATTGCTACCTATCCAGAATTCACTGATTTTAAACGTATGAAAAGTTCATTACCATTAGAGGGTCTTACCCTAAACCACAATCTAAGCCCAAGTGCAGATCCTTACTACATTATATAAATCATCTCTCATGTTCGTGAGAAGATCCCAATGCAACCCTAAGTACCCCAAACAACTCAAAACTTAAAAAGAAAACAAGCTGACTTTAAAACTGTTTTGACCTCCGACTGTTGTAACCTGTTTTTGACCCACTTCCCGACCTACAATTTAGTTCTAACTTCTTGCATTGGAAAGCCACTTCAATTACCTTTTCAGGGATACTTGGATCGCATCTTGAATCTTCCTAGAACTCCCGATACGATCAAAACAATTAACTCAAAATTCTGCCCAGTTTTTAAAAACGGGTTTAACAAAATCAACCTCATTAATTAACCCTAATCCCTCTAATTACAAGCCCTAATTTATGTAATCATCATATTATGATTAATACAAAATTAATTTACTGTTTTTATATTAAACCCTAACCTAAATCCATCATAAGATGATTATATAAACATTAAAAACAATTAAATTAAAAAGAGATTATGAAGGTTTTACCTTAAGATTTTTGAAAGAAGAAAAATTAATGAAGAACCCTAAATTTCTCCATAGATTTCGACCCATACTTGATCTCCAAGGATTTTATGGAGTGTTTTGATAAAAATAAGGCTTTATATACTTTCCTAACAAGTCCTTGGCCCATTACAAAAGCCCGGTTCCGCTTTTTCCTTTTTTTCCCTTTTCTTTTTCTTCCTTGCGTCCCAAAACCGACTTACACATATATTTTTTTTCTTTTTATTATTAATATATGTATTAATAATATTACCTTAATTTTCCTTAAATTATTTCAGCTCCTAAAGCTTCCAAAACCTCAAAACCGTAAAACTAGTCAAATTTACGCGTTTTACCGTAAAAGTCGTAAAATATACACTTTTAAAAAAAATCTCAAATTTTGAAATAAACTTTATAACTAAGTCCTAAATGACTTAAAACTATCCCGAAAAATATCCATATGACTAATTACCTCATCCGAGATCTCCAAATGCTAAACCGTAAATCGTAAAAATACGATTTTCAATAATACATATACGTATACTTAAAACCACCAAATAACACCATCTCACTTCATAGTCACTACCATGTGAACTCATGAACATGAAATCATCACACATCGTTTCATTCACAAGATACCCCGTACCGAAAACGATATCCAAACCACAATCTATACACACCAATAAGCACATAAACACGTAAAGACACGTAACTAGCACAAAATAAAACTAAGTGACGAACCTCAAAACCAGGGTTGTCACATCACTCCCTCCTAATAGAAATCTCGTCCCGAGATTTACTCCTTAGGATCAACACGCAAAAAACAAATCACACGAGGTTACTTGTTCTAAATGAACTCCCCTCATTTCCACGTGAACTTTAGTTCAAGTTGCAAAATACCACATATACAAACCAAAAATAATTAAACTCATTGCCAAACTCTTGACCTCACAGTCAATAAATCTCACAAATGACTCTTTGATAAAACAAAGACTCTTATTAACACAAGTCCCGAATAACCGTACATGCAAAATGCATTCTCAAACAACCTTTACCAATCTAAATACATGAAATATATCATGTATACAACTCATTTCCCCCAGGTAATTCTATGCTCATAAGCTACCGGTCCGATCTTTCCAAAGATCATAAATGGACCTACAAAACTCTACATCAACTCTTCCATTTTACCAAAACATACCACCCGTTACTATGGGTGAAACTTCATACACAACTTTGTCACTAACTCTAGTGGTTTCCTTCTTTCCTACATAGCATCCCATGTTGCTCTCATCCTTTCCACAAATACCATTACCACATTAGTAGCCTCTTTTACCAATTCTAGTCCACAATAGGGACAACTCAACCTATCCTTTCATATAGTGCCTCAAATAGCATTTATCGACTTCTAGTATGATAACTATCATTATATGAGAAACTCAGCCATCGCTAATGAGTTTCCTAACTCCCTCTAAATCAATCACTCATGTCCTCAGTGTGACTCCTAAGGTTGTATAAATATCTCACTTACCTATCCTTTTCCAGTTAGCCGGATATACTCATATCCGATCATGTTCATCAACTCCCTTTAGTCCGTACTCCAAACTACTTAAAATTCTAATTTCCTTACAAAGTGACCTATGACGGTCTTTCACATATCCATTAGTTATTCCATTGCCATAATCCTTCATAAGACATTCCATACATATTAGGCTAACTTTTACGCAGAACCCTCTATTACATCACATCCGTACGCAATCCTTCCAACTTCTCAACTACGTGACTTTTCATTCCTCTTGAAATATGAGATGAATTAGTCAGTCTATCGACTATCACCCAACTCTCATCGTACTTAATCCTCCCCCACAATATGTATCCCTTCCACCAACTTCGTCCTTACATCGCCCTTTCTAAACTACTCCTATCTATGTAGGAAGTATAGTCTACGTCCCTTTTCTCCATATGATTGTCCAAGCCACGCAACATACATGTTGACGCGTTCTCTGCTTTAGACAACTCAACTCGTGCAACCTATATCCTTTATCCAAACCGCCCTAATACGTCATCCCTATAGTTCAAGTTCGTCTCAGTTTCACCTCATCCTTCTTATTCCATGTCTCATCGACCATGCTTGCCTTTCCCAGATGGTACTTGGCCTTGCAATTTTTTTTCTTTCATCAATTAACTCCACCCATCACCTTTTCCAAAAGTCCAATCAAGATGATTGAATATGTGTTGGAGACGTTCATGATCCGTATAGATCATTCTCCACGTCTCGTACACCAAATGCCTCTAGCATTCTAGACAGATATCACAGTCCAGCTCCACTAACTAAGTCTATCCAGTTCTTCCAAATCTTCAGTTCCTGCAGCGTATAAACGATCGCCTTTCTCTGTCGTCCTTGTACGCGTCCAAATCCTTGCTCCACGTATTGTCATGCTTCGCGAATTCAGCCAGTCCTTCCGATAATGCCAAGATCTGTTCATTATCCAATCCACCTCTTCAGCCTCCAAAACGCTCCCTCATCCTTCCTCACTTCACCCTTGCTGGTTCCATGATATGCCACCACCTCTACTGCTCATCCTCGTAAACTTAATCCTAAAAACTTACTCTTGAAAATCTCACGTATAACTCCCTCTTATTAGACCACTCAACCGCTTCCACATCACATTTACTACCAGGCAACTCAACCTTTATCCTGCATCCCTTGCAATTTCTAACCACCCTCTATGGCGCGTTACTTGTGCCAATATCCATACTTTATACAAATCTCTATTCCTCTCACTGGTACTCCAAGAGACCATATATTCACATTTGTTCGTCTACGAACTTCTTCCCTCCCCACTAAGGGCATTCCGACCGTTCTCTCATGGCCACCTACTTAAGCGTGTAGGCGCGACCAAGTCTTTCATATGACTACCTCAACGCTCTCAATCAATACGTAACCAAAACTACATCCTGAATCCACTAGTTACGATCGACGAATCAAACCCACGGATAACTAACGACATTTCACGTGCACCAATTAAAACAAGTCAAAACCACGAGACTCAAAAGAAAACTCAAACCCATAACATATATCAATTCAAAATGACCCATGACAACGAAAAATAATCCAAGAAACACCCAATGGTAACCAAAACATAGTACGCCTCGCGACATATTATTTAAACCGTGCAAAAGATCGACTTTTCCAAAAGAATATATATTTTTTTATACCTCCCCACATCTATGTGACTCAAACCATCTACCAACAACCTTCTAGACGATCTCAAAACTCAACTCAAGGACTAGGTATCCCGTTCATCCCAAATTATAAAAAAAATAAAACTACTATTCAAACTCAACCTTGAACCCGACACTTGTACAACAATTCCGACTTGTCCACTGACCTCCCATGACTATACATTTTGAACATTTGAAAAGTACGTTCCGAGTACATAATTTTAGGCTTTTGAATCACCCAAAAAGCTTTAAAAATGAACAAGTTATGACCAAAACAGTTTTATATTAATGAAAGATAAAATTGTATGTGAAATATTCATAAACTCAATTTAACCTTGTACTAATAATTATAAATGACGTGAATCGGTTAAACCCAATTATATAAACTATGTAAGTAGAAAAAATTTTACTTCGCTTTATTTTAAAGAAAATCTTTTAGAATTTAAATTAAATAAGTGTTGATTTAAAAGAAATCTTATGTTCCATCTTGTTTCAAACACGACTCCAACACCTTACCCTTATTTTACCGAATACAACCAATTATCTAACCCTATAATAGATTTCCCAGTCCCCCTTTTCTCAATATATTCCGACCAAAAGAACTGTAAGACCCAACAAAAAAGATTTCATTATCTCAAAAGAAATCCCAAGTTATTTCAATAGACCAAGAACACCATTTTAAAACGTACACGTGAAATACGAAACTCAAAGAATACGCTACAAGACACACTTCAAAAGATTCGAAACGTCGTTGAAACTCCACCAAACTCGAGCACTAATAAATCGTTTAAACACAAGAGAGCACTAGGTACGTTCAAGTTATAATAACTACTGAACGACCGTAAATCATAACATAACATCTATCAGTATGTATACATCCGCATATGTATAACTATTGAATCCCCCAAACATACTCGTTATCATACACGTAAGTCAATCAATCGCTTTATACGCTCGTTTTTTCATACGAGTAATCACCATCTCACCGTGCCACAACAAGGCATAAAGCCCACCTCCAAAACCAAACCATATCGTGTGAACCCATAATCACACAAAACAACTATAACCCAAAACATATAACACAAAAAGAACGATAGCCATCTCATAGGCAGCTATTACATAAACCTATAAATTATACGTATACCCAAATTCTACATCTCATCATATACAAGCATGTACTAACCCTCTTTCATGCAATCATACTTGAGAACCCATTGAAGTTGTGGTACTTGTATAACTATGTTGGCCACCATACTTATACAATTACCCTTTCCCCAATGCACTCCCTCCTATGATGACACTTATAAGAATCAATACAACATATAACACATAAACCCATCTACTCACATAAGCTCATAACCACATAAACAATAAAGTCCAAAACTCCATCTATTAAAATAACATAGTAATACTCTTGAAATACGTAAATCCATAGTCTAGCTAAAACAGCATAGACTAAATCCAAAACAAAAACATCATCAGTTATAAGTCATGTCGCCCGTAAGAGTGGAAACAGCTTAAAACCCCTTCCTATCCACCTACTCCTAGTAACTCGAATTACCACATAATTATTAGGGAACATGACTTAAACATCAAAAGAAAAAATACTATACATTAGGTACATAAAATAACCCAACAAAAGATAGAAACTACCATGTACCAAATTATGTACTATAATGTACAATTTAGGCAAAATACAACAATGACTAGCGTGGATGATTACGGTTCAACCTGCACTAGTCACAATCCGAAAAGAAAATAACATGTGGCTAAGTATGAACATATTATGGTTCAATTCATACTAGTCAAAACATCGCAATAAATAACATCCAAACACATCAATTAATATAAAATGCACACATACTCCTATGACGCCTATATGCAGGGACCCTTAAGCTATAGACTAGGCTACACGACTAGGCAACCTAATTCTCTATAACCATTGTCTCTGATACCATTCTGTCACACCCCACCATGGCGGAATATGGGGCACGACGTATGGATATCATCACAACATGGCGTGTCTATAGAGATAACTGTATGAAATAAGAAATGCCATAAAATGGAGACACAAAGTCATGACAATATCTCATCAGACTCAGGAGTCTAGGTAAGTAGGTAACAGTCCTACCGCTTACCCAAGACAAACAAATAACATAACCAAACAAATATATGTGTGCCACAGTATCACTTATTAAAAGAACAAATAAAAACTAAGAAGGAAACGGGGATTCTCCTTCTATATGCATTCCTAAGCTTCTCCAATCCTAGCCACTTATGTTCTCATGCTTAACCATAGTATCACCTGAAAGAGACACTAAAACACGTCAACATAAAGTTGGTGAGAGTCATAGGTTTAGACTCCAGCGCTAAATCAATTACAAGCTGTGAATAACAATCATCAACACAATAACATATGGACAATGTGCTACAATTATGTATTAACAACTAGCATTCAAGATCAATCATTCCAAACCAAAATCCAAGGCTCCTATCTTGCCAAACAACATGGTACCATAGATGATCACACTATGTACCTATCCCAAGGCCACTACCTTGGCAAACCACAAGGCCACTACCTTGTCAAACCACAAGGCCACTACCTTGTCAAACCACAATAACAGAGACGGCACGTGTCCCCCGATCCAAATCATACACAATAAAAAATCACATAGCAGTTAATCACATAATGTACACACAAGTCCATCTCAAATCACAAACACATTCACAACATCAATTTATAAAATAACTCAACACAGTGTCTCTTCCATCCTATCTGGAAGTCAAAATCAATATTAAACATGGGACTATGAAACTCACCTGATAGCTTCTTCACAAGTCCTCGCACTAGCAACAAGCTAACAAACCAAAAACACGAAATCAATATACGAACCAATCACTAAGATGGCTCATCAACCTATGATGGACATCTAGTCTATTCCCGTATAATTACCTCATTGTTAAGCTCTAATCACCCCATTACCCTTCCTTAACAAGTCCTTAACTTGGTTAAGTTTAATAGTTATCCCGTTCACATTTTACAGAAAACAGTCCCAGTTTTTAGGTCTCAAAACTTTATGTCAAACGTCCACTTAAACATACCCATGGTTTCTGTAAAAGGAATATTCATAATTTTACATATGTTAGCTAAAACCTCCCACTTGGCCTAACCTTAAAGCTACTGTTAAGGCCCCGATATATGTGTATATATTGCTACCTATCCAGAATTCACTGATTTTAAACGTATGAAAAGTTCATTAACATTAGAGGGTCTTACCCTAAACCACAATCTTAGCCCAAGTTCAGATCCTTACTATAATATATAAACCATCTCTCATGTTCGTGAGAAGATCCCAATGCAACCCTAAGTACCCCAAACAACCTAAAACTTAAAAAGAAAACAGGCTGACTTCAAAACTGTTTTGACCTCCGACTGTTGTAACCTGTTTTTGACCTACTTCCCGACCTCCAATTTAGTTCTAACTTCTTGCATTAGAAAGCCACTTCAATTACCTTTTCAGGGATACTTGGATCGCATCTTGAATGTTCCTAGAACTCCCGATATGATCAAAACAATTAACTCAAAATTCTGCCCAGTTTTTAAAAACGGGTTTAACAAAATCAACCTCATTAATTAACCCTAATCCCTCTAATTACAAGCCCTAATTTATGTAATCATCATATTATGATTAATAAAACATTAATTTACTGTTTTTATATTAAACCCTAACCTAAATCCATCATAAGATGATTATATAAACATTAAAAACAATTAAATTAAAAAGAGATTATGAAGGTTTTACCTTAAGATTTTTGAAAGAAGAAAAATTAATGAAGAACCCTAAATTTCTCCATAGATGTCGACCCATACTTGATCTCCAGGGATTTTATGGAGTGTTTTGATAAAAATAAGGCTTTATATACTTTCCTAACAAGTCCTTGGCCCATTACAAAAGCCCGGTTTCGCTTTTTCCTTTTTTCCCCTTTTCTTTTTCTTCCTTGCGTCCCAAAACCGACTTACACATATATTTTTTTTCTTTTTATTATTAATTTATGTATTAATAATATTACCTTAATTTTCCTTAATTTATTTCAGCTCCTAAAGCTTCCAAAACCTCAAAACCGTAAAACTAGTCAAATTTACGCGTTTTACCGTAAAAGTCGTAAAATATACACTTTTAAAAAAAATCTCAAATTTTGAAATAAACTTTATAACTAAGTCCTAAATGACTTAAAACCATCCCGAAAAATATCCATATGACTAATTACCTCATCCGAGACCTCTAAATGCTAAACCGTAAATCGTAAAAATACGATTTTCAAAAATACATATACGTATACTTAAAACCACCAAATAACACCATCTCACTTCATAGTCACTACCATGTGAACTCATGAATATGAAATCCTCACACATCGTTTCATTCACAAGGTACCCCGTACCGAAAACGATATCCAAACCACAATCTATACACACCAATAAGCACATAAACACGTAAAGACACGTAACTAGCACAAAATAAAACTAAGTGACGAACCTCAAAACCAGGGTTATCACAGTAACATCAGTTGAACTTAAGTTTAATGGTACGTTATGTAGTTTGTACTGTATATGTTTTTATCTTTAGTTGCAGCTGCAAATGAGAATTCTCTTATTTTTTAAAGGCTGTAGTTGGCATATATTATGTTGTAATCTTTTCAAAACGTACTTCTAGCAAATCTACATATATTCTACTAATTGTAAATAATAGAATGCAAATAAAGAAAACACAACTACATATTCAGATTATTTGTCAAGGGACTACTAATCAATGATAACCATTCTCATACAGAACTATAATCTTTTGTAACCAAAATGCATTTCAAATCATCAAATGGACTATCTTAGTATTTCCTAAAAGAAAATAACATAAAACAGTTTGCAATGCTTATCACAAATTACTAATAAATCTTGTATGGGTTTTGGAAGTAATAAAACACACAATATAATACAATATAATGTATATATCAGAGCGTCATCAATTACATGAACCAATGTTCATGACTGTGCTTTGAAAAGTATGATACTCAGTTTAACAAATACATCTACTTATTAAATAGTGGGGAATCATATGAGTACCTTCAAGATTTGTAGAAGAAGTTGGCTATTCAAAATTGAAATTCTGAAGTACCTTAATTATATGCCAACAAAGGATTATTAAACTAAACTGGCTGTGTGCATTCTTAACCTCCTAAAAAATTTCAACAAATGTTTTCTAGGCACGTTCAAGAAAGATTTGTGGATCAACTCATCAACATGACACTATAAATGATTGTTGGTGCATACCATAGATGAACATCTATTTGACTAAAAAATATAATAATCCCATTTGAGATGGTACCTTCTACTACATGAAACTCAAGATTTTGAAAACCTTACTAACATTGAGGAGGTCTTACCATGTCATACACTCATGGCATCCTTAGGTCCTAAAAAGAAACTTCATCGCACTGATGAACATTATTCAGTTCTAGGATCAATGAACAAACAAACAACAACAAAAGTGTCAACACAATAACCTACATTGAATTGAATACATCAAAATAGGTATAAAATTGACCCATTCTTTTAAATGGGTCTTCTAGACTAAAGAAGCAGTGTCATGTAGTTCCATGGTTATAAGAAACAGACCTATTCATAAACTCATTATACCTCTACCAAATATATGTGTTGATTTTTAAAAGCACAAAGCTCGTCGAACTAATTTTCATTAAGTGCTCAACATCCTAAAAGGAAATCAGGATAAAGAAACCTGACCCGTATTAGCTGCAAAAGGCTAATCGAAGAAACGAAAACCTATAACTATCAAAACAGGAAGTACATCTATTTTTTACATAAATGACAGTTATAACATATCATTGGAATGTCTCCTGTCATTTCGCAAGTACAAAACTACAAATGATCCTATTTAATATTATGCCTTCATAAAAAAATTCAGTAAATAATATCATATGGCCATATCGAATTAAGAAAATCAAAATGGAAATCAAACTCTATCTACACTATTTTCCAGGACCAATGTTGTTCTCCAGTATAGAATTTAAAGTTCAATAACAACAATGCTTTTGTTCATGTAACACCAACATACTTATATACCTTTTTTTATTTGACAACAACATAATTTGAACAACTGTAAAATGATATCACAAAAGAAAACTATAAAACTGAAAAGTAGACAGATTTTCACAAATTGTATTAGGGCTTTAAACCAAGTGTCGGTCCATCCAAGGGCATTCAAAAAAGTCGAGGTTAACAAATTACAAACTAAAAATATTATATCTTGATGCAACGTAATATGCTAAAAAGTCCAATAAATGTCAAGATACACTCTATGAAACCTAACAAAATGTAATTTCAAAACAAAATCAGCTAATAGAAGAGGGTAACAAACAAAGTCATGCCTGTGACTTTTTTGGTAAAGATAATCGTCCTATTTTATCAATATCATGAAACTTCCAAAGCTAAACTTGGTACTTGGTTAGGAAAGTTAACTGAATAAAAGGTTCAACATTAATGAAGGGAAATTCAATTCACATAGACACAACTTTAAGCCTATTTGCTCCATGTTCCGACCAACGAAATATAGTTTCCAATGCGAATTGGTGCGAGTATAATATGATTATTAAATAACAATTTTATGCTCATATACATTATCCAAAATGGTTTAAGCAGTTTGGACCAACAGGAAATTAGCAAAAAAGGAAGTACAATACACAACATACCTCTTTTTGTGTTGTTGCCATAGAAACATCTCTCACTATTGACATTTGCATATTAGCGAGCAAAATAAACGCATCCTGACATACTTAAAAAGAGGGTAAGTGGTAGCTACCACATTCTTAAACCTAACAAACCGTGAACTTAGTCTATACAACCACGTTATTATTATACTACTCAAACTATATAAATGTACACAAAGAGTCGATCTTTCAACAGAATAATGCATTGTTTAACTCTTCCAAGACAACAAACTCTAAAAAATATGAAAGGGAGGCTACTAACCTGGACAGGAGGGTTAACAAATTTTGGCAATTGAATATTGGAATACGATGTTTAGTCATCAAAGTGATAACATCTAAAAGGATAGTAAAGTTACTACTTAAAATATAGGGAAATATTAAGCATTATAACACTTGATAAGCATGCAACCCTAAAAAAGTTCAATAACAACAATCTCAACATAAACTCAATACGCCTTCACGTAAACATTTAGTCAAATACTTGGTGTGCATGATATAAGTGATGTGAGTCTTGAATTAAACACGGAAATAAAAACACGTAATCTCAAACGCAAGGCAGTAAATTCATTAGCTTTACATCACATAGATAGAACAGAGACAATCAAAACCACGGACTAAAAATCGTACCTTTATACATCAACCAACGAAACAAAAAAACTTCAAATAGTAGACACAATTAAGCATTTTCAGATTAAAATGTCTCACCAATGAACTTCTGGATATCGAAGAAAACATGAAAGCGGGTTTATAATTTTTGTTTGAAAGGTACCTGGGGAGAAGAATGGACGTCAAAATATATTATACCAATTCGAAATTCAAATGTGGTTTGAAAGAAGAAATTATGTCTAGACTGAATTTGACATTCAAAAAAAAAATTACTTCTACCTATCAAAGGAAGCAATGTCCGGCTTTCAAGAAGGGTATAAAAATATTTACTGTAAAACTGAAATTATAAAACTGAAAAATATTTATTTTATAGATATTGCTTTATGACATCACCAATTAATATTTTTTAATTCAAATAACCAATAGAAGTATTACACAAGGGCAAAGAGGACATATGCAAAAACCCTTGTTTAATAGTATTAATAGATATGAGACTAAGAGCTACCTTGAGTCTTTCTAATGAAATATATGTCAAAGGTAAAAGAAAAATTAAAAACTGATACTTTAAAAGCAATGTCCATCTTACTGTCCACTAATAGCATACGTAGTAGGTCAACACAGTATTGATTTGAAGTACCAGTAAACAAATAACTAAGAAAACTTTTATTAAGGCGACACAAGTATAATTAGTTGGTTAAACATGACATGAATTATAAAAATATGATAATCATATAATAATAAAGTATAAACTACTTGTTTTATTTTTATTAGTGGCATTCTTTACAAATTTGGAGCTCCTGGATACCATCATCTGCATATTTATGTGTCAATATGCAACAAATTATTTCAATACGAACTTTCTAGATTGCAGAATATATCCTTATCATCCAATTATATAAGAAAACTCAAAAAGGAATAGAAATTCTTAAGATGAAGTAGAAACAACTTCTGTTTATACGTCATGAGCTTAAGGTGCAAAAATTATAAATTAGATTGGTTTAAGAGACGACCTTCAGATGCCTACAGAGTATACATTTAGGCGCCATCATTCACACTTGTGCATTTTATGTTTACAAAGAAAAGCTTTTCCTAATGCTTTGTTGCCATGTCTGTATTCTCCATCTCCGCTGAAGAGGCACCTGCATAATCCCATAACACACAGAAACAAAACCACACTATCATATGATTAACATTCCATGAGCCGGAAGTAGCTAAATGCATATAACATAGTGGTTGATCATCTTAACATCGTTAGTGTGAAACCTTTTTTTCACATGAACTATTGCCATTCAACTTAATTTTTATCCAATGTTTTCTGCTAGTTCAGCATTTTACATAAGATTATTAAGTTTGAGAACATGTAGAACCAGCATGACTGCAAAATATGAGTGACATCTAGGACCAACTATTTTGGTCACAAAGCGTCCATAGAAAGCAAAACATGATTACGAACAAAAGATATATGGGTATTACTTTTTAGTTACCCACGGTTTAACTTCATCATATGTCTTTCTAGTGTTTGACTCAGAGCATATAAGTATGTTAAACATCAATTCTAATGTAAGCTTTAGCTTGTAAAAACTCTCAACCATTTAGAATATTTATTTAAAGGATACGGGTCAAACGTGTAGACATTTGGTAAAATGTGCTCGCCAGTAATGTTTAGAAATAGTTGGGCAGCAGCATTAGGTTGTCTTGGTATAAAATAACTACACAAGGAGCTTTCAGAGAGTACAAATCTTGCTAACTTAACATAAGAGAGACTGTCTGAAAGAAACAATTACATATTTAGGAAGCACATAAGAAAAACTTACAACTAACCAAAAGCACCACACATTGTCTCATAAGATTCTATATCAGTAGCCATAGTAGAATAAACGTCATAGAGTCTAAAAGGTGTGAATAAAAGTAAACAACCAATTAACATAAGTCACGAGTCACGACTCAAAGACATAGAACAAAAAGGAAATTCTAACCATCCATGTCAATGAACCATTTTAACATTTCACTCAAGAACATGCAAGAGATTAAATGATTCAACTTGTAGGGAATTTTTAGTAAACTACCCATATAAATCACTCGTCAATAATTTGGTCATATAATTTCTCCCTTACATTGGAAGAGCTTTTAATTTCAGTTTTAAAGGTTGCTTTGTTAGTGTCGAGCATGCATTATGGTTAACTAAAAGTATGCAGGTTACACAGTCTTAGTCTACTCAAGCACTGAAAAAAAGTAATCAAACCATAATCTACATATCTATACATAAGCCAAAGAAGAGAAAAAGACATAATAATTTTCCAATTTGTTTGGCAAAGTCGACATTACCTGTATTAAATATACACATTTCCTCAAGCTCTTAGTGGGCATACCTTGGTCAACTAATGAAGATGAAACGGTTGAGTGTGAAAACCCATCCACTAGCCTCACGGCAGAACTTTCATCCAAAGGCAAGAGGTTCTTCATCTGATCTGTTAAAAAAAAGTCACACAAACAGGAAACGAAAAAAAAGTCAGTTAAAGAGTAAAAGCATATAAACCGAAAATGATAAGATCTAAAACATCACTCTAGCAACAAAATAAGGAAAAAAACTCAAAACACAGATAATATATGGATAAGAAATAAGATGAGGAAGATTCTTGAAACTGAGTTTGAAGTGAAACCTCTCATTGAAGAAGATGAAAATTTCAAAATAGTGCACAATACAGGTTCTGATGGGCGGCTTCATTTTTCGATGTATAACATGCGGTGTGTTTTACAGAATAAAAAGTATACATGTATTTTGAACAAAAAATTATTTTCTTAAGCGTATGACATCATGATTTTAAAGGATTTATTAATATTTAATTAAATAGACCAATAGAAGATCTCCACCTTGTTCAAAGTAACGTCAGCAAAAACTTTCTTTTAATTGTATTAATAGATGTTGCTCATAGTGCACTTATGCAGATGTACTACCAGCTTTATATAATAAAAAAAGTAGAAAACAACAAAATACATATGCAAAAAAAGTTATAAAAAAAGTTTGATTCCTACAATTTAGAAACTAAAAACGTTTTATATAATAAAAAAGATAGCAAAATATAACTTTACTACAATACCCTTTTGAATTAAATAATAAAAACAAATATGTGAAAAAATTTGATTGGTCAATGTTGGTTCTCGCAGTTCTGTACATTTTTTTGGTTCTGAAAATAACCTCACCCATCTATCATATATAATATTTCACGTAAATTTTAACAAGAAGAAAAAAAGCAAAAAAAAAATTCTTCGAAAGTATATCATATTGCATATTGGTAGAAAGATAATTAAACGCTCGTCGCGATGGTATAATTATTTTCGTTTAACACTTAACGGTTTAGAAGATATTTAAATTATAAAAAATAGGTAAAAATATAAAATATTTTTAATCCCATCCATTTGATAAAAATAAAATGCATGGTATGGATGAGTCCCCTCATATCCAAGGAAAAGTATGGTATCCATAATAACTCTTCTCATAATTTTATAATATTTGTTAATAATATATACAGAATAATAATAAATACATTTAATAATAAAAAAATATTGATAGATCTAAAATTTGTGACTAATTATGTGTTTAACTTATGTGTCATTAACTTATTGAATCTTAATGAATTATAAAGATGTGGGTGTTTTTTTTCACATTTGTTTAGGCATAAAATTAGGCATGTGTTTTAAGCATGCCAATCACTTCTCTATTAAATATGGTGAATTTAAATTATAAATATACTATAATAAATAAATATTTCAGTTTTAAAAAATAGGTTGTTACAAAAGTTTGTTACAAAAAATTATTCGTATATAATGTGAGGAAAATATTTAACAACTTGCTTTGTATATTAAGTAAAAAATCTGAAAATTCAGCATTTTAAAAGTTTGTTACAAAAGCCCCAAATACTTTATAATATAGTAAGATAAAATAAATTTCTAATAGAAATAAGGGGTTAGCATTAGATAATGGTTCTGATACGACTTGACTCGTATCAAAGTAACACCACTATTGCGGGTGTAGGCTCATTAAGAAAAAGAGAGAGAAGCTTAGAATATTATTTGATAGAACATAACTTTTTATTAATAATTGTTCGGTATATATAACCGAATAGACACCTTGGAAAACACGACAGAAACATATTCCTAAACATCACGATTCACATTCCTAATACGATATGAATACTTTCCTAAACAATAAGATAGATATCAGCAGAAGAATCATAGCCCGTCATAAACTCCTTTTGCCAACCCGGGGCTTTCTTGGCCCGCTTCCCTCGACCCAGCCTACCAGCTGTGGGTGTAACATTCCCTCCTTCTTCGGAAACAACATTGTCCTCGAGGTTATGTTGAGGATATATAGCTTGAAAATCTGTTAAACCTTCTCAAGTTGCTTCTTCAGGTGAACATCCTGCCCTGCACTAAGACTTGACGCACGGGTTTCCATTTATCAACACGTCCCTCGATCCATGCACCGCCACAGGTTGCTCCACGAGACGCCCCTCTTGGAATTCTTTAGGAAGTTCCGTTACCCGGTCTGTGTTAGTACCTATGAAAAGTTTGAGAATTGACACATGAAACACAGAATGAATCTTGCTAGAATCCAGTAGAGCAAGACGGTACGCCACCCTGCCAATGCGTTCTAAAACTTCATACGGTCCATAAAATCTCTTGGCCAGCTTGTTGGAAAGTTTCCTAGCAAGTGAAATTTGGCGGTATGGATGTAGTTTCACGAGTACCAGGTCCCCAACCTTAAACTCCAAGTCCCGCCTTTTCCGGTTAACTTGTATCTCCATTAGATTTTTAATAGCAAACAAATTTTCCTTAAGTTGGCGTAATAAGTCATCACGCTCCACTAACAATGTATCGGCAGCCTCCACATTTGATGTCCCTAGTGGGTAAGGAATTAAGGTTAAAGGTAATCTTCCATACAATGCTTGAAAAGGCGTCATTTTAATATTGTTGTGGTAACTAGTGTTGTAAAAGTACTCGACCCATGGTAAAAGGCGTTAGGGCTGAGCTTCGGGCCAATACCGACCCGACCCGAACCGACCCGAGATAAACCGAAACCGAAAAAGATCATAAACTTGAACCGAAACCGAAACCGAAACCGAAAAACTCGGTTCGGTTCGGTATACAATCGGGTTCACTCGGGCTTAACTCGGGTTTAGCCCGAAACCGAATGTTGCCCACTATATATCTTTCACCCACTTCAATGATTGAACTCAAATAAATAAAACAGCACACACCAACACTGATGAGTTTTGTATTCGTGTATATCCTTAATCCTTCCATCTATTCACCAAAAAGATTTGTGTATATCTTTCCATCTATTCACCAAAATAGGTTCGTGGTAGTCGCGGTGAAACTTCTATAGCCCAGATCTCGTGTAAAGCGCAAGAGCACAACACTACTAAAATAATTTGTTGCTTCAGATCTAGGTAGATCTCAGGTAGGTCGAATGGTGTTTTTGTATGTTTTGCTGTTTATGTGATCACAATGTCCATTTGTTTTTAATGATACAAATATATTGAGTTCTCACACTTTTTGGAGCTGATGAATTTGTTTGCCAAACATGTATAAAGTATTTCCATATTGCAGTCATCGTATACTAGTAAAAGAAAAGTATTAACATGTTTAGTCGGTATGTCGGGCTAGGTACGGTTTAAATCGGTTTTTTGGCCCGACCGACCCGATACCGAAATTTGAAAGTTTTTCCAACCGACAACCGAACCGATTTACTCGGTATCGGTATTGGTTCGGTCGGTTACGTCGGTTCGGTCGGGCTTAATCGGTTTCGGTCGGTTTTGCTCAGCCCTAAAAGGCGTACCCAACTATGTGGACGATCCGTGACCATAGCCCAAAGATATTGTTCCAACCCTCGACTGACAACTTCCGTCTGTCCATCTGTCTGTGGGTGATACGCTCTGCTATGCTTTAACTGTGTACCACTAAGCGTGAACAATTGCGTCCAAAATTTGCTAAGTAATATTTGATCGCGATCGGACACAATGGTCTTCGGAATTCCGTGCAATTTGACCACAATGTCGAGAAAAACCTCCACTACCTTGTGTGCATTAAAGTTGGTAGGCAATGGAGCAAAATGTGCATACTTTGAGAAACGATCAACTACAACAAGAATAACCGTTAATCCTTTAGATGTTGGTAGCCCCGTTATAAAATCCATCGATACGTCCTCTCACACCGCCGACGGTGTTGGAAAAGGTTGTAAGTACCCACCCATGGCTTGAGTTGAATACTTAGTTTGTTAGCACACCGAACACTCCTTGATATATTCCTCCACTGATTTTCGCATTCCCGTCTAGTAAAATAAAGATGATAATCCTACTAACATCTTCTTAACGCCCCCATGGCCCGCGCTAGGCGTATCATGGAATTCCCATAACAGTAGCTTTTAAGACCCGACTCTTTGCCCACATAGTATCGGTTTTGGTAAATAATGAACCCCTGGTTCTCACGATACCCCTCTGGTCCGTTACCCTCATTAATTTGTTTATGCAACGCTACCAATTCACCTAATGACGCGTTTTCTTGTTTTAATTCCGCGAGTAACCAAACAATTGGTTGGTTGATGGTCATAAACGTAGCAATATCAGAATCATCTTCCTCATACAAACGTGATAAGGAATCAACCACTTGATTAGAATCCTCGCGTTTGTATTCAACCACGAAATCGAAACCCATTAATTTCCGTACATACTTTTGCTGTATTGGAGTTTGAATCACTTGTTGCATAAGTTCTTTATGACTTTTATGGTCAGTCCGGATAATGAATCGACGCCCCACTAAATATTGCCACCACTAATAAACGGCCTCTACAATGGCAAACAATTCCTTTTGATATGTGGCGGCTATTCGCATCCGGGGTCCCAACTTGCGACTGAAATAACTAATGGGGTGGTTATTTTGCAACAAAACCGCCCTAATCCTCGTATCGGATGCATCGGCTTCCACTATAAATGTAAAACCCGCTTTAAAATCCTTAAGATCATTAAATGCACGAAATTACGGTTAAAATTAAACTTTTAATGAATTAATATACGAAATGAATCATGAACATTTAATACGAACGTTACGTATATTAATTAATTATTATAAGTATTATGTATTCATGAATATTAACGCACGATAAGTATTCACGTAAAATACTTAAAACGTACAAGACATAAAACACGAACCTTAAAACGAACACACACGATGATAATTAAGGCACGAAAAATTAAACGAATATGTATGCATGTGTTGTATATGTAGCGTCCAGCAAGAGGGGAAGAAAAGGGCCCATGGCCTAGTCCATTAAATGTCCAAGTCATAACCAAATAAGGACTCCAGAAGTTTTCATAAAAACAAATCACAATAAAAAGTTAAAACCCTAAAATATTTTTCCTTCCTCCTTGTCTCCTTTTTGCCGCGGCATCAACAACAACACCAAGGGAAATCCTTTGCTTTTTGATATTTGGTAATTACGTGTTCGTGTGCATTGTTCAATCCTTAAAACATACACGCATTCGGTATTTACCATAACCTTTTTAATCTTTTTATTTTAATTATGATCATATGTTTATGGATCTTTAAAAACAATAAATAAAAACATGCTATGTTAGAGATTAAAGAAGAAAAAGGGTTGGTTTGGTTTTGTTTGGCTCGGCTTCATACCAACCGAGAGTCGCAAGACTCTCGGTGGCTTTTTTGGTACCACCAGTCGCAACCCAAAGGGTGCGGTAGTGTTTGGTTCTGGGCAGCCGCAAGCCACAAGGCCCCACGGTGGGGAACCTTGTGCAGTCAGTGGGAAATGAGACCAAAAAGGTCTCGGTGGGGGTGTTTGTCGCAGCAGTGGGACAAACGGAAGCAACAGCGGCAACTGGCCTAGCCAGGGGCTGCGCAGGCAGCACAGTGGCATCGATCCACTATCGGTGGCTGTTGTGTTGGGTTCGGTCGCAAGTCACAGTCGTCCGGATGTGGTGTTGCGTGGGTTTTTAGGCAACGCCGAGACCTCATGGTCTCGGTGGGGTTTCGTTCGGGGTTCGGTTAACACCGAAACACGCAAGGGGGTGTTTGGCTAAACTTTTCAAAAGGCATGTATGCATTTAATTATTAATTGATTTAATTAAAATCATGTTAATTAAATTAAATTAATGTTTATAACTTAGGATATTATTTATTTAAATAAAATCATGTTATTTAGCATGTTCATTCTATTTAAATACAACTTATGATAAAATAATTAATTACTTAATTATTTATGTACATTTAATTAATTAATTAAAACTTAGCTTAATTAATTAATATCATTTTAAGGTAAAGTTTAAAAACCATGCAATATTATTAATTAATAATAACTTATGATAACATGGAATATCATTATCAATTAATAATAATAAGTTAAGCCTAAGTATTTATTTATTATTAAACTTTACAATATAATTTCACATGACATATTATAAGCTTATTAAAATCATATGTTATATCATTTAATTATTTAATAAGCATATGATTAATTATAGAAATACATTAATTATGGAAACATGTTAATTATGGAATTATACTAATTATGGCAACATGATAAATATGGAAACACACTAAATATGATTACATGCTATTTATGGAAACACACTAAATATGGTAACGTGCTATTTATAGAAACATGCTAAATATGGAAACTTTTTATATTTGGAAACTTACTAATTATGGAAACTTTCTATTTTTAGAAACTTACTATTTAAGGAAACTTACTATTTTTAGAAAGTTACTATATATGGAAACCTGCTACTTTTAGAAAGTTACTATACATAGAAACCTGTTATTTTTAGAAAAGTTACTCATTATGTTATAACAAGTAATGTAACACATAAAACATGAAATACATGAATCTAAAACACAAGAAACTATAAGAAACATATGATTAAACTTGAAATTATAAAACAAGACAAAAACAAGTGTAATAAGTATGAACACGTCAAGTAAACTAAATAACAAGTATGTATACGTAAAACAAACACTTAATCATGTCTATTTATTATGTAGCTATTGTGAAGTCGGAGTGATCTTCCGTGTTTGTTTTCGTCTTCATTTACTAGACATAAGGTACGGATATTCCGTCCTTCAGTAAGGACTTCTTTCCTATATTAGGATTCCCTGTTTGCAGCCATCTAGTTTTACAAGTAGTTTATGTGTCTTAAACACTTTCAATATATGTTATGTTTATTTTAGATTTCCTGAGCTATATACATGCATACCAGTTTCACCTAGTTATGTGGGTTCCATAATCATAGCACTAGAGGCATTCGTGTTATGACTCTTCTGCGGTGAGAGTGATTGCTCGTAGCGTCCCTTTACAGTATTTGGCATTTGTTATTATTATCATGTGGGGCGAATGGGTAAATATTAGGACAAGTTAGTAAGATTTCATGGTAACTACGGTGTGTGTGCCTCATCCGTTACAGGAGCTGATCCCTCCACTCATATTGTCATAATTAGAGGCAGCCCCTCTAATTGCATGATGAGTTCACCCCTCTAAGTATTCATGCACGTTGATATAACATGACCTATATGGGCTCCGACCATATTTAAAATACAGATTTTCAGAATAAACTAAACATAAGTCTTTTCAGAAATATAAAACCAGTCTTATAAGCTTAAACCAGGTTTTCTAGGACATACACGTATTCCGCTGTTATTCATTTCATTTCATTACTTGCTTATGTTTATGTTTTACATTCATTGTCATATATCCTCACACTGAGCGTATTACTCAGCCGTATTTTTCTTTCTATGTCCCAATACGGTAGGTACTAAAGGGAAAAGCTAGGAAACAAGAGTACGTGCATGGAATGAGGCGCCTAGTCTTCTTTCTTCTTTAATGCATTTACATACTTTTGCTTTACTAGAATTTATTAGTCCTTTCCTTACATTCTATACTTATGCATTTGTGTGTGGAGCTTATGTTTGAACCGATGTTTGTTTCCTGTTTCCTTTATGGTCATTTAATGTTTTTAGACATTTACCTTGCATGCTTTGATGAAACACCATAATTATTACGTAACGGTCCATTTATCCAAATGGGGTGTTACAATAAAGACTTGTTCAAAATTGGGAAGACTCAAAATTGGTGCTGTTGAGAGTTGTTTATTAAGCGTTTCAAAATCCGTTGCCTTTGGCTCACCCCACCTAAATCCATCAGTCCGCAAATGATCTGTTAAGGGCGCAGAAAAAGTTGCATACCCCTTAATAAAAACATGTAATAATCGGCCAAGCCTAAGAACCCCCTTACTTGTCGTTGAGTGGTAGGCTCTGGCCAATCACGAATCGCTAGCACCTTCTTAGGATCCATCTTCGACGAGAAATTACATTCCCCAAATACCCAAGTGCATCAGCCCCAAAGACACACTTAGACCGCTTCACATAAAATTGGTGTTCCTACAAAAGTTGAAAAACACACTCCAAATGCTCGAGATGAGCAGTAAGCGTGGTACTATACATCAAGATGTCATCAAAGAAAACGATAACAAATTTTCGTAAATAAGGGGAAAACAACCGATTAATAGTCGCTAATACAAGGTTTTTGCAAGTATAAAATATTCGTCCGATCTTTTCGAATTGAGAAAGGGATTTAAGAGCGACTCAGTCATTCTTGGTGGAATATAAAATGAGTTGTCGTTGTAGTAATTTAAATTGCAAAACTTTAAAGTAAATGTCGGTAATTAAAAACTAAAACTAATTAAAACTTAAATGGTGCAATATTAAAAACTTTAAAAGGTAATTTAACTAAATGACAAAAATTAAAGCTTGACGAAAAATTAATTTGACAATGTAATAAAAATCAAAATTTAAAAACTTAAAATAATGCAAACTTAAGAATAAAACTAAGGCAAATATTAAAACAAACACAAATCCATCGGAATCCACCTATCGGAAAGTAAGCCGTCGGAATGCTGTCACCACCCTCTCGGAATACCTATCGGAAAGTGTATCCGTCGGAATGATTGAAATGAAAGCTGTCAGAAAGAAGAGAAAACAAAAGTATCGGAATGATAGAAACACAATCTATCGGAATGTATAAAAACTAAACCTATCGAAATACTTAAAAACTAGATCTATCGGAATAATTAAAATGACATCTATCGGAATAAACACAAAGCCATCGGAATAACACTTCTATCGGAATGTTGCTACGGAAATTTGGGCAGAACTTCGTCTCAATAAAGCCTTAAGAGCCGTCGCAATCCACGATCGCAATGAGCGATCAGAATCTTGATCGGAATAAGGGGGAGTTACCAGATCGGAATGTTAGACCGCAAAGACCCGTCAGAATGTAAAACCCTCTTTCCAGATTGTCACTATCGGAATGTGAGTAGAACCGTCGGAATACCTCAATTCCCTTTCCGATGGAAGTAGAATTCGCAATAAGCACAATCTAAATAAGCTAAGTCTAATAAGCAATAACCGAAACTTGATTAAATAAGAATAAGACGAACGAAATAAGCACAACTTTAAAGACTTTTTCAAAACACAAAATAAGTAAACAAAATAAGCAAACTTTAAAAAGATAAAACTTTTTAGAAAACTTAAAAAACAAAATAAGCTAAATACAAAATAAGCCAATAAGATTGTCAAACTTATAGCTTAATTCGTATAAAAACTTATATAGAAACCAAAAGATAAACTTTTTAATAAATCAAACATCAAAATTAAACAAGAAGTATAAAAAATTCGGATTAAAGATAAACAAAAATTAAGAAAGGTAGAATAAGATAAAGATTTAAACAAGATTTAAGCTATTAAAAGTAAAGATTAAATTAAAAACAAGAAAAGAAGATAAAAGATGAAATTCCTAGTGAGAGAAACTTTCACTTTCTCTCTCTAAAATTAGAGCTACCAAAATGAAAAATTGAAATTAAGATTTTGCTAGTTGAAAAAGTTCGTTTTCTCGGTGTCTAATCGAATTGATTTCCGGTTAAATGTGTGACTCAATTGTTTTTGGTTAAGAAAAAGGGAAGTTGATTATCTATAACTAATTAAAAAGTAAATGCGAAAGGTATTTAAAAACAAACTAAAGACAAGTACAAATAATAAGAGTAAAACAAGGTGAATATTAAAAACTAAAAGTTAAAACGATATTAAAATGAATATTAAAACAAATAATAAAACGTAATTTAAAGCGAAACAATTAATAAAATAAATCTAAAAGACGAAATTAATTATCGACTCGAAAATAAAGTTTACTAAATGAAAAAGGAGAGAATAAAACTAAAATGGTACTTTAAAACTAAAGAGGCAAAACCTAAAACGGGTACTAAATAAAAGATAAAACTTAAACTTTACGAAAAAATATTAATAGTAAAAATCGACGAAAAATTCAACTAAAAATACGTAACTTTCAAAATTAAAATCGGAACAACTTTCAGATAAAACTAAACAATTACGGAACAATACTATTAAATAAGCAAGCAGGCAGGCTAGCTGCTGGAAGCAGCCAGCCTAGCTGCTCACTTTTGGCGCCTAAATGAAATGAAGCATGCATGCATGCTAGTCCATCGTAATGTAAGAATAATTACATCTATCGGAATATTAAAAAAGGGTATCTATCGGAATGTGAATAACAAGTATCGGAATGTGTAAATTAAGATTCCATCGGATGAAAAAAAAAGTATCGAAATGTTATATAGAAAAAATACTATCGCAATAATAAACTTAATGACTATCGGAATGTATACAAAAAAAAATCTATCGGAATACTAAAAGAAAACTGTCGGAATGTTTTAAAAATGAAAAATTGTCGGAATAATTAAAGTGCCAAATTCTATCCGAATGTGGCTGTCAAAATTTGGGCAGCACTTCGTCGCAATATACCTTAAACTCCGTCGGAATATGCGATCGCAATGAGCGATCGCAATCCCGATCGGAATAAGGGGGATGGTACAAATGATCGCAAAGTAGAACCACAAGGGTTATTGCGATACAAACAAGCAATCCATCGGAATGTGTATTACCCTTAATATTGCGATGAACACCAACAAATCCGAAAATGGAGATAAGATAAAACTCAATAAGCACTTTCAATAAGCTCACTTAACCAAATCTAAAACAACTCACTAAGCATAAATTTGACAAATTTTGAAATATGAATTTCATAAACTTTTTAAAAGGAACTTTAAAAAGATAAAACTTTTTAGAAAACTTTAAAATCAAATAAGCTAAATATAAAATAAGCCAATAAGATTGTCAAACTTATAGCTTAATTCGTATACAAGCCTAGATGGAAATAAAAAGATGAACTTTTTAATCAAATAAGCAATGAGATTAAGCAAAAGATTGCTTAATCCGAATTTGTAACAAATCAAAAACAAGAAAAGTAGGATGAGAATGATAAAGAAAAGCTTGGTTAAAGGAAAACAAAGATTAACAATAAAATTGACTTACTTGGAATTAAAAGGTACGAAATTTAAGACATGAATTTAAAGAACAATATAAAAAATGACATGGAAATGGAAATGGTGCAAAAATGTAAAGGTGGAAAGACTAATTGTCAAATTAGCTAACAACCTCAAAATTACACAAATGATCTAAATATATAGGGGAGGAGGAGGATTAGTGGAAGGAAGCTTCCTCCCCTCTTTCTTCTTTCTTTAATTATCATTAAGTCCTTAATCTTCCAATTCTTCGACTTTTGTCTCGGGATTAATAACTCGTCTTGTAATTTCTTCAATAAATTAGACTTGAGTTCTTCGGCTTTTAGTAAACTTCCGTCTTTTGACTTTTTCTTCGATAAATCTTCAGAATTGGTCTTGGACTTCCGTTCTTTTTGCACTTTTGGTCTTTCGACTTCTTCTTTTGTCTTTTTTCTTCGATAAAAGCCCGTGAAAGCAGTGTTTTATCAACTTTTCACCTTTTCGTCCTACATCACAACAAAAACACAAACCACGCATAATTCCGACATAAATGATATAAAATACACGTTTTGGCTCGGTTATTATTGTAATTAAGTGGTAAAAAGGATGGGTGTTTACACACCTATCAAATCCCCTACACTTAACCATTGCCATGCCCTCATGCAATGCTTAGTGATAAAGTAATTTTACACTTTTCTCATAATCAATCAACCCTGGCCTTATTAACATACTACTAAAATAAAAATTAGAGTACTAAGAGAAATTAAAACTTTAAAGTAAACAAAAGGATAGAAACCCATTTTCACTAGAAAATAGCTATATGGAAATAACTCGCAAAGAGATCTAAGACATACATTAGGGCTTCGGTGCTGCGAAGATTTATCACCCTCAAGTTTCACGTTCCTCAAACTAAGCTTAAAAACGAGATCATTTTTATTATAAGTTAGCAAAACAAACACTTACACACATGGCTTAATTATATGCTTAAACTCCCTTATTCCTAGGTGTATCTCTTATATTTTATTTTTGTCATAGAATGATCATGAAGATGCATTTTTGGACTTATTGCGATAGTTTATTTAGGAAGAAAGCAAAGTAGGACGATTTGATCAATAGTTAGCTAAAGGACAAAATCTCTTAAAACTGCTTCTCGGGATATCAAAAAGTTCATATCTTGGCATAACTCGCTTCACGATTTGAGACCTTTCTCGGGCCGATATTTGGCATGTACTTCATACTTCATATCTTCGAGAGACGTTCTTGAGATAATGGTCTTCTCTTCGTAAATAGAGTTTCTTCACTTGGAGACTTTAGAGGGATACTCCAACTTTGTTGACCACGACTTCATCATTATTTCTTCAATCGTTAATTGGGATTTTGAGATACAACGATCCGCCTCCTTTTCGGACTTGGATCTATTTATCCTCATACCTTGATTTTGGGAATAATGCTTTTCACATCACCTTGGATCTTTAGCAATAAAATGGAATCCTCATGCCTTGTTAGGGCCTTTTCGGACTCGCCAATCTTCGCGCCCCGCTTCATAAGTTATGCCTTGGCTATGAACTCTTATCATTACCGAGCAACTTTTAAACGATCTTGGGCTAGAAGCTAAGTAACTTTTCAAATCGTACGACCTTACTTATTGCAGATAATTTATTAGCAAGTTATGGGAGAATAGGCAAATAATTACACCAAGTGAGCTTGTGCAAGAATACCGACTTATAATTGACTCTATCATTTCTCGTTCTCCACAATTTAAAATCTCAAGTAATGAGACTCGTGGATGCTTAGCCTAATAAACTAATTAAGGTCTACATGGTTAAGGATACTAGCTAGAATAAACTTGGATAAGTCAATTCGGGTTGAGTCAAAATAATCGCAACGGGCCTAATATGTCAAAGACTTCTAAACTAGCTACACCACTTTATTAATATTTTTGACTTTATTACGGGATATATACATATGAAAGCAACGATAAAAATTTTAAAAATTACGACTAAATGGCCAAAGTTAATTAAAAATTTGAAAAATGCCGAAAAAGATGATTTTCCAGTTAAATGAAGGCATTTTCATGGAAAAGTCCACTTAAAACTTCGATAGAAGTCCCCCTACACTTAATATAAACATTGTCCTCAATGTTTAAGCATGTGGGAGTAAACTCCCCTACACTTAGGACATTGTGCACTTTGTTTAAATCTTGCTAAGGAAAGGACAACTAAAGTGAATTCAATGTGAACATATAAAATATGAAATATTGAATCGCAAGAGTTTAGGATAGAACCGGGAAGATGGGGACACGGTATCACGGTTCGTCAAAAGTCATCAAGGTGGATCTTTGAAGCTTTAATCCCTGCACAACACAAGAAACAAGACAACAAACACATACGGGGTTCCCCCTACACTTATTATGAAAGCAGTAAAGGATAGATCACGGGTTGCCTCCCGAGAAGCGCTTGTTTTTGTTTACCGAGTCACGAGCCTGACTCGACCCAATTTAGTTCATGGGGAATGTGGTGAGGGATGGAATCATCTCGTGAGAGATGTCCTCACCAAAGTACAGCTTCAAACGCTGGCCATTCACCTTGAAATTGGGCCCATTCGGCTGAGAAAGCTCAATGGTCCCATATGGAAAGACTTGGGCGACGGTGAATGGACCAGACCAGCGGCTCTTCAACTTGCCAGAGAAGATCTTCAACCGAGAGTTAAAAAGTAAGACTTGATCACCAATGTGGAACTCTCGGTTCTTGATTTTTGCGTCATGAATGATCTTCGTCTTCTCCTTGTAGATCAGTGAGTTCTCATAAGCTTCATTCCTCAGTTCATTTAGCTCGTTGAGTTGAATCTTGCGATGATCACTGGCTTTGTTGATGCCGAAGTTAGCCCACTTCAAGGCCCAGTGCGCCTTATGTTCCAGCTCGATGGGGAGGTGGCAGGCTTTCCCGTACACAAGACGATACGGTGTACAACCGATCGGGGTCTTATAAGCAGTACAGAAAGCCCACAGAGCATCATCTAACTTATCGGCCCACGCGGCGCGATGCTCTCCCACAGTACGCTCCAAAATTCGCTTCAATCCACGGTTGGATATCTCGGCTTGCCCATTGGTTTGGGGATGATAAGCGGTGGAAATACGGTGATTGACACCATACTTAGCCATGACTCTTGCAAATTGATCGTTGCAAAAATGAGTCCCGCGGTCACTGATAATAGCACGAGGAACGCCGAATCGAGCGAAAAGCTGCTTCAAAAAGTTCACAACCACCCTCACATCGTTCTTTGGGAGAGCCTTAGCTTCAACCCATTTAGAAACGTAGTCAACGGCTACGAGGATGTACTTGTTCCCTTTGGATGATGGAAATGGCCCCATAAAGTCGATGCCCCATACATCAAAGATCTCACATTCCTGTATGAAATTTTGAGGCATCTCATCTTTATGTGTGATCTTGCCTTGGCGTTGGCAAGCATCACAATGCTTAACCATTTCGTGAGCATCACGATAAATGGTGGGCCAATAGAATCCAGAATCAAACACTTTCTTAGCGGTGTAGTTGGGACCAAAGTGACCACCGGTGGGTCCTTTGTGGCAAGCTTGGAGAATGTCAAAAGCTGCCGGTCCGTCAACACAACGACGAATGATCAGATCAGCACATTGTTTGATTAGATAAGGGTCATCCCAAAAGTAAGTCTTAACATCATTCAAGAACTTCTTCTTTTGTTGGGATGTTAACCCTTTGATGAGAATACCACCCGCTAAGTAGTTTGCAATGTCGGCAAACCACGGGGTGTCATCAAGATTGAGATTTATAGACATTAAGGTCTCAAGGGGGAAAGAGTCATTGATCTCTTTGTTCGGATGATCCCCTTGATATGGATCCTCAAGTCGACTCAGATGATCCGCGGCCAGGTTTTCGGCTCCCTTCTTGTCACGAATTTCAATGTTGAATTCTTGAAGGAGTAAAACCCAACGAAGAAGTCTTGGCTTAGAATCATGATTAGTCATCAAGTACTTCAACGCGGAATGGTCCGTGTATACGATGGTGGGGGATAAAACAAGATAGGTGCGAAATTTTTCAAAAGCATAGACAACAGCTAAAAGCTCTTTTTCGCTTGTCGTATAATGCAATTGAGCCCCCGTCATTGTTTTGCTAGCATAGTGGATTGGTTGGAAGTGTTTATTCACTCTTTGGCCCAAAACCGCACCAATAGCAAAGTCGCTAGCATCGCACATCAATTCAAAGGGTAGCTCCCAATTAGGGGTAACCAAGACCGGTGCCTTAGTTAGCTTATCCTTGAGAAGATTGAAGGCTTCGAGACACTCTATAGAAAAGATAAAAGGAGTATCTTTTTCCAAGAGGTGGGTCATCGGGCGAGCGATTTTAGAGAAATCTTGAATGAATCGACGATAGAAGCCCGCATGACCCAGAAAACTTCGCACACCCTTCACGGTTGAAGGTGGAGGTAATTTGGCTATGACATCTACTTTAGCACGGTCGACTTCAAGACCGGCTTTAGAGATTTTGTGTCCTAGCACAATGCCTTCTTTTACCATAAAATGGCATTTTTCCCAATTCAGAATAAGGCGAGTGTCTTCGCACCGCTTAAGCATACGTTCCAAATTGGCAAGGCAAGAGGAGAAGGAATCCCCAAAGACCGAGAAATCATCCATGAAGACTTCCATGGTTTGCTCAACCATGTCTTGGAAGATAGCCAACATGCACCTTTGGAAAGTCCCGGGGGCATTGTATAAGCCAAAAGGCATCCTTTTGTAAGCAAATGTGCCATAGGGACAAGTAAATGTTGTCTTCTCTTGATCTTGGGGATCGATGGGTATTTGGAAATAACCCGAGAAACCATCAAGAAAGCAGTAATATTCATTACCCGCTAAACGTTCAAGCATTTGGTCCATAAAAGGTAGAGGGAAATGATCCTTTCTTGTGGCATCATTGAGTTTGCGGTAGTCTATACAAACTCTCCACCCAGTAACGAGACGGGTAGGAATCAACTCGTTGTTTTGATTGGGCACAACGGTGATTCCGCCTTTCTTAGGCACACAATGGACTGGACTAACCCATGGTGAATCCGAAATAGGGTAAATCATACCCGCATCAAGAAGTTTGATAACCTCTTTTTTGATGACGTCATGGATTTTAGGATTCACCCTTCGTTGGCTTTGAATTGTGGGCTTGAAGTCGTCCTCCATGAGAATTTTATGTGTGCAAAAGTGAGGATCAATTCCACGAATGTCAGAGATTTTCCAAGCGATAGCTCTTTTATGCTTCTTCAACACGGCGACAAGTCGGGCTTTTTCTTCTTCTTTCAGGTCCTTCGCGATGATGACCGGTAACTTCTCGTTGTCTTCAAGGAAAACGTACTCAAGATGAGGAGGTAGGTCCGTAAGCTCAAGAGTAGGAGGATCCTCAATAGATGGTGTAACTAACGATGGATCATCATTAGTCACCTCTTTGGGAGAAGGAGGAGAAAACGGGTCTTCGTTGAGAAGTCTCTCAATAGTACGAATGTCTTCATCCCAATTAGTGGAAGAATCATCATACTTAATATCGAGAGGACCCAAGCTAGCTTCGAAATCATCCAAGTCACTTTCTCCAAAAGGAGTCAATGCCGGAGCAATTGAGGCAACAGTCTCAACATTGGGTAGAGAAGAAAGAGTACTTTTGCAAGCATCATGAAAATGTTCTGCACAAGCGTCATCGAGAACATCAATAACATTAACACTCTCAGATGAATAAGGTTTCTTAGAAATCTTACCCATGTTGAAGACAATTTTATCGTCACCAACTCTCATGATTATTTCGCCCGCGGCTACATCAATAAGAGTGCGACCGGTCCTCAGAAATGGACGTCCAACGATTAATGGAACACGAGGATCCATCTCGTAGTCAACGACAACAAAATCCGTCGGGAAGATGAATTTGTCAACGCCAACAAAGACATCTTCGGCTATCCCCACAGGATAAGCAACCGTTCGGTTGGCTAATTCCAAAGTCATTTTAGTGGGGACTAGCTCGGGGAGAGATAATTGCTTCCAAACACTTAAAGGCATTAAGTTTATACTGGCACCTAGATCGGCTAGGGCCATGCAATTCTCTACTCCCGGGAAGTTGCACAGAATCAAGAAGCGACCCGGATCACCAAGTTTGGTGGGAAATTTCCTTAAGAGCACTGCGGAGCAGTTCTCATTAAGTTGGGTCTGAGCAATGTCAAGAAGCTTCTCCTTGTCACTTAGAAGATCTTTAAACATCTTAGCGTATTTGGGCATGTGAGCGAGAGCCTCGGCAAAGGAGATGTTAAAATTCAATTGTTTAAACATTTTTAGAAAGTTTGAAACCTGAATATCATCCTTGCTCTTTTGCTTCTCTTTCCTCAACCTTGAAGGATAAGGTATATTGGATGAAGAAGAAGGCTTTAAGGGAATAGGATCACTCACAACCACGGGTGGTGGGGAAATGGGGATAGAAGGTGAAGGAGGTGAGGAAAGTTGCTCTGTTTCCTTGTTCACAATCATGGGTGGAGGTGTAGGAAGCTCGGGTTCCGTATAACCTTTTCCACTACGAGTAGTGATTGCTTTCATCTCCCCTCTTGGGTTCGCAACGGTATTACTCGGAAGAGTAACCGAAGAAGAGGGTTGATTACCTTGGATGAGCGAACCAATCATATCACGAATGTTAAGCGCTTGAGTGCTGAAAGAATCTCTGATGTCGGCACGAATTTCATTGCTTTGTTTGGCCATATCATTCCTTAGCTCGGCTCGAA
Organism: Glebionis coronaria; assembly: GCA_025667525.1. Lineage (NCBI taxonomy): Eukaryota > Viridiplantae > Streptophyta > Magnoliopsida > Asterales > Asteraceae > Glebionis > Glebionis coronaria. Next base: position 409,886,914 of record CM046879.1, read on the forward strand.
TATCGCTCCCTTGTTTCGCTATTTCGCCCTTCAAGTTGATGACTTGACTCTGAAGATTCGTCACCAGCTCCCGATTAGTCTTCATGAACGTCTCGACGTCTGGACTCACTGCCATCGGTTGATTGAGAGGCGGAGCTTGGTAAGCTTGAGAATTTCCTTGAGTTGGGTATAGTTTTCTTTGGGATTGATATTGATTCTTAGCACGAGGTTGGGATTGGTTGTTTCAGTTATAGCTTTGTTGTTGGTTTTGGTTCTGCGGAGGGAAACCAGGTGGAGCAAGATAATTGTTGGAACGATAACTTAGCAAGCTACGGTCTCCTTGAGGACGAGCTTGATAGCCTCCCATGGGATAAGTACCGTAAGCTGCGTTAACGTTTTCAGAAAAATTGCCTTGAGTAGAAGGACAATCATTATAAGAATGAGGACCACCACATGTGTCACAAGAAATAGCAACGGCTTTAGCTTGTTGAAAGTGGTTTGTGGCCATGGTCATGAAATTCTTGTTCATCTCAGCGAGTTGTCGAGAAATTTTAGTCATCTCAGGATTGGAAGTAGTAGAAGAAACATTGACTCTCGAGTTAGATCTTGAGGATGCGGATGAATCCCAATTCTTGTGGTGAGTAGTCATGTTTTCAATCAACTCTCTACACTCCTCCGGTCTCCTTTTCATAAGAGTACCACCGGCGGCGGCATTGACCGTGTCACGATCACGAAAAGTGAGACCATTGTAGAAGGTATCAATGAGAGTGACGGGGAGCATGTTGTGATTTGGACAGCGGTCGATCAAATCATTGTATCGTTCCCAAGCATCAAAGAGCGATTCATCATTTTCTTGCATGAATCCACTGATTTGGTTACGAAGGCTTGTGACCATGGATGGGGGGAAGTAGCGCGACAAAAAGCGTTGAGTCATGTCATTCCACGTATGAATAGAATTCTTCGGGAGACGGTCAAACCATTTTTCGGCATGGTGAGAAAGCGAGTGGGGAAAAAGTTGAAGGCGAAGGTCATCCATAGAAACACCGGGGCACTTCATGCTTTGGGTAATGTTAATGAATTTGTCGAGGTGTTTGTTGGCATCATCATCCGGAATTCCGCGAAATGGGTTAGTTTGCACTTGTTGGATCATGTGATGTTTCAACGAAAACTCCTGTGCTGTGACGTGCATTGGCGCAATCGGGCCTCCGCGTCCGTTGATGGTGGGTTGACACAATTCCTCCATTGTTCGTAAATCAGGTAGGATGACATTGTTGTTGTTGTTGTTGTTATGATTGTTATTCAAATTGGGTAGAGGTGGGTTATTATTGTTGTTATTAACACCAACCATATCTAAATCTTCACGAGTGTCGGGCTACGCATACACCTGCAAAATAAAAATATACACAGAGAATATCTATATAATCTTTTTGGTGCAAAACCTTTGGAAAAGAATTGCTTTTAATGATTTTATTTATGTTTTTGTATTTTTGAAGAGTTTTATATTTTTTAGGATTTTTGAAAAATTTTTAAAGCAAGGAAAATAACGTTCAAAGAACGGATCCCAAAATTCAATGCGTCTCTCACTAGAAACCGTTAATCTTAACGAAAAGAGCCGACAACGGCGCCATTTAATACTCAGCTTTTGGATAAGTATAAAATCTTATCATCCGATCTCTTCGAATTGATTACAAGTTAAGAGTGCGACTCAATTGTCTTTTGGTGAACAAAATGATTTGGTTTGGTTTGGTTATCTAATTTAAAAGCAAGTGTGAAAATGTCGATGAGTTAAGTAGAAGCTTAAACTTAAAGTTAATTAGGAAAGTACTTGAAACTTAAAACTTTGATAAACTTTAAAACTTAAAATCTTAGTTAAATTGAATAATGCAAATCATCTCTGTCGGAATGCACCAAATCATACCCATCGGAATATAACTAAAAATAAGCCATCGGAATAATCAATGCAAAGGTCTATCGGAATATCAATCTTAGTACCCATCGGAATGCAAGTATAAATACCCATCGGAATGCAAAAACCACAAGTCTGTCGCAATGATGCTCGTCGGAATGTTCTTAGATCGCAAAATTTCCAGATCGAAATGTTGAAAACACCTCAGTCGCAATGCGGTTCAGATCGGAATGCAGTAAAGTAAATTTGGGCAGTGTTTCGTTTTAACAAGAGCCTTAAGACCCGTCGGAATATGCGATCGCAATGAGCGATCGCAATCCAGATCGGAATAAGGGGGAAGTAACCAACCGATCGCAAAGTAGAACCCTATTGGGTTATTGCGATCAAAACAATGACACTCGTCGGAATGTGCGAAAACCCCAAGATTGCGATGGAAGCTAACTGAACCCGAAATTGGTGGCAAATTTTAAAACTCAATAAGCTGATACAATAAGCTATTCTACCCGAGCCTAAAATAATTCGAAAAGCTTAAACTTGCGATTTTTCAAAACGGAAATCAAACACTTTATGAAAGAAACTTTTGTTATGACTAAATCCTTTGTGATATCCTAAAATCAATAAGCTAAAACTCGAATAAGCCAATAAGCATTAAAAGCTTACAACTTATACGTTTAGAAGCATATGTAGGAACAAAGGGAATGAATCTTCTAACCATACAATCTCAACTTCAATCACGGAACATGGAAGATTCGGATCAAAGAAAAGATTTCGAATCAAACAAACCAAGTAAACCAAGAAATGTAGAAGAAGATTAAAAACTCAAAAGTTGACTTGAATTAGATAGATGAAATCCAAATACAAGAATGATGATGAAAGCTTAAAAGAAAGGAAGGAATTAAAAACTTAGTGAGAGAAAGTTTAGAACTTTCTCTCTCTAAAACTAGAAAGAAAAGTGCAAAAAAATGAAAAAAAAACTAAAAATTAAAGACTAACTCCCTCCTAATGTGTATTAGGAGGGTATTTATAGGGAAGGTGGAAGGAGTGCATGTGTTGCATCTTCTTTCTTTCTTTCTTCACGTCTTCTCGACTCGACTTTAATTCTTTGTCTTTTCTCGATGTCGTCTCGGGATTTGAACTTGTCTTTTAATTTTCTTCTTCTATTAGACTTAAGTTCTTCGACTTCGTTAAACTTCCGTCTTTAGACTTTTTCTTCGATAAATCTTCAGAATAGGTCTTGGACTTCCGTTATTTTTGCACTCTTGATCTTTTGACTTCGTCTTTTCCCGTTCTCTTCGATAAAAGCCCGTGAAAGCCCGTGTTTTCTTCCTTTTTCATATTTTGGTCCTAAAACACAATAAAAACACAAACCACGCATAATTCCGACTTTTACGACATAAATCACACGTTTTGGTCTTGTTATTATTGGAAATAAGTGGTAAAAGGATAAGTGTTTTCACACTTATTAAATCCCCTACACTTGACCATTGCAATGCCCTCATGCAATGCATTAATTTTAAAGCACGGTTTACATTTTCCATCATAAATAATCCACCTTGGCCTTTATTAAATACTAGACATAAAAAGATAGAACAAGTAAAGAAATTAAAAACTTACATTGGGTTTTGGCTGCCATGAACGTTTATCATCCTCAAGTTTCACGTTCCCCATACCAAGCTTAAAAACGAGATCATTGTTATTATAAGTTAGCACACTATCACAAACTCATGAGGGCCAATTATTCACTTAGACTCCCTTATCCTTTTACCACTTATTTCCAATAATAACAAGACCAAAACGTGTGATTTATGTCGTAAAAGTCGGAATTATGCGTGGTTTGTGTTTTTATTGTGTTTTAGGACCAAAATATGAAAAAGGAAGAAAACACGGGCTTTCACGGGCTTTTATCGAAGAGAACGGGAAAAGACGAAGTCAAAAGATCAAGAGTGCAAAAAGAACGGAAGTCCAAGACCTATTCTGAAGATTTATCGAAGAAAAAGTCTAAAGACGGAAGTTTAACGAAGTCGAAGAACTTAAGTCTAATAGAAGAAGAAAATTAAAAGACAAGTTCAAATCCCGAGACGACATCGAGAAAAGACAAAGAATTAAAGTCGAGTCGAGAAGACGTGAAGAAAGAAAGAAAGAAGATGCAACACATGCACTCCTTCCACCTTCCCTATAAATACCCTCCTAATACACATTAGGAGGGAGTTAGTCTTTAATTTTTAGTTTTTTTCATTTTTTGCACTTTTCTTTCTAGTTTTAGAGAGAGAAAGTTCTAAACTTTCTCTCACTAAGTTTTTCATTCCTTCCTTTCTTTTAAGCTTTCATCATCATTCTTGTATTTGGATTTCATCTATCTAATTCAAGTCAACTTTTGAGTTTTTAATCTTCTTCTACATTTCTTGGTTTACTTGGTTTGTTTGATTCGAAATCTTTTCTTTGATCCGAATCTTCCATGTTTCGTGATTGAAGTTGAGATTGTATGGTTAGAAGATTCATTCCCTTTGTTCCTACATATGCTTCTAAACGTATAAGTTGTAAGCTTTTAATGCTTATTGGCTTATTCGAGTTTTAGCTTATTGATTTTAGGATATCACAAAGGATTTAGTCATAACAAAAGTTTCTTTCATAAAGTGTTTGATTTCCGTTTTGAAAAATCGCAAGTTTAAGCTTTTCGAATTGTTTTAGGCTCGGGTAGAATAGCTTATTGTATCAGCTTATTGAGTTTAAAAATTTGCCACCAATTTCGGATTCAGTTAGCTTCCATCGCAATCTTGGGGTTTTCGCACATTCCGACGAGTGTCATTGTTTTGATCGCAATAACCCAATAGGGTTCTACTTTGCGATCGGTTGGTTACTTCCCCCTTATTCCGATCTGGATTGCGATCGCTCATTGCGATCGCATATTCCGACGGGTCTTAAGGCTCTTGTTAAAACGAAACGCTGCCCAAATTTACTTTACTGCATTCTGATCTGAACCGCATCGCGACTTAGGTGTTTTCAACATTTCGATCTGGAAATTTTGCGATCTAAGAACATTCCGACGAGCATCATTGCGACAGACTTGTGGTTTTTGCATTCCGATGGGTATTTATACTTGCATTCCGATGGGTACTAAGATTGATATTCCGATAGACCTTTGCATTGATTATTCCGATGGCATATTTTTAGTTATATTCCGATGGGTATGATTTGGTGCATTCCGACAGAGATGATTTGCATTATTCAATTTAACTAAGATTTTAAGTTTTAAAGTTTTTCAAAGTTTTAAGTTTCAAGTACTTTCCTAATTAACTTTAAGTTTAAGCTTCTATTTAACTCATCGACATTTTCACACTTGCTTTTAAATTAGATAACCAAACCAAACCAAATCATTTTTTTCACCAAAAGACAATTGAGTCGCACTCTTAACTTGTAATCAGTTCGAAGAGATCGGATGATAAAATTCTATACTTAGCCAAAAGCTGAGTATTAAATGGCGCCGCTGCCGGCTCTTTTCGTTAAGATTAACGGTTTCTAGTGAGAGACGCATTGAATTTTGGGATCCGTTCTTTGAACGTTATTTTCCTTGCTTTAAAAAATTTTCAAAAATCCTAAAAAATATAAAACTTTTCAAAAATACAAAAACATAAATAAAATCATTAAAAGCAATTCTTTTCCAAAGGTTTTGCACCAAAAAGATTATATAGATATTCTCTGTGTATATTTTTCTTTTGCAGGTGTATGCGTACTAGGTCTTCGAACTATTCTGAGCCCGACACTCGTGAAGATTTAGATATGGCTGGTGTTAATAACAACAATAATAACCCACCTCTACCCAATTTGAATAACAATCATAACAACAACAACAACAATGTCCTCCTACCTGATTTACGAACAATGGAGGAATTGTGTCAACCCACCATGAACGGACGCGGAGGCCCGATTGCACCAATGCACGTCACGGATCAGGAGTTTTCGTTGAAGCATCACATGATCCAACAAGTGCAAACTAACCCATCTCGCGGAATTCCGGATGATGATGCCAACAAACACCTCGACAAATTCATTACCATTACCCAAAGCATGAAGTTCCCCGGTGTTTCTATGGATGACCTTCGCCTTCAACTTTTTCCCCACTCGCTTTCTCACTATGCCGAAAAATGGTTTGACCGTCTCCCGAAGAATTCTATTCATACGTGGAATGACATGACTCAACGCTTTTTGTCTCGCTACTTCCCCCCATCCATGGTCACAAGCCTTCGTAACCAAATCAGTGGATTCATGCAAGACAATGATGAATCGCTCTTTGATGCTTGGGAACGATACAATGATTTGATAGACCGCTGTCCAAATCACAACATGCTCCCCGTCACTCTCATTGATACCTTCTACAATGGTCTCACTTTTCGTGATCGTGACACGATCAATGCCGCCGCCGGTGGTACTTTTATGAAAAGGAGACCGGAGGAGTGTAGAGAGTTGATTGAAAACATGACTACTCACCACAAGAATTGGGATTCATCCGCATCCTCAAGATCTAACTCGAGAGTCAATGTTTCTTCTACTACTTCCAATCCTGAGATGACTAAAATTTCTCGACAACTCGCTGAGATGAACAAGAATTTCATGACCATGGCCACAAACCACTTTCAACAAGCTAAAGCCGTTGCTATTTCTTGTGACACATGTGGTGGTCCTCATTCTTATAATGATTGTCCTTCTACTCAAGGCAATTTTTCTGAAAACGTTAACGCAGCTTACGGTACTTATCCCATGGGAGGCTATCAAGCTCGTCCTCAAGGAGGGTATCAAGCTCGTCCTTACGGCACTCTTATTGATGTAGCCGCGGGCGAAATAATCATGAGAGTTGGTGACGATAAAATTGTCTTCAACATGGGTAAGATTTCTAAGCAACCTTATTCATATGAGAGTGTTAATGCTATTGATGTTCTCGATGACGCTTGTGCAGAACATTTTCATGATGCTTGCAAAAGTACTCTTTCTTCTCTACCCAATGTTGAGACCGTTGCCTCAATTGCTCCGGCATTGACTCCTTTTGGAGAAAGTGACTTGGATGATTTCGAAGCTAGCTTGGGTCCTCTCGATATTAAGTATGATGATTCTTCCACTAATTGGGATGAAGACATTCGTACTATTGAGAGACTTCTCAATGAAGACCCGTTTTCTCCTCCTTCTCCCAAAGAGGTGACTAATGATGATCCATCGTTAGTTACACCATCTATTGACGATCCTCCTACTCTTGAGCTTACGGACCTACCTCCTCATCTTGAGTACGTTTTCCTTGAAGACAACGAGAAGTTACCGGTCATCATCGCGAAGGACCTGAAAGAAGAAGAAAAAGCCCGACTTGTCGCCGTGTTGAAGAAGCATAAAAGAGCTATCGCTTGGAAAATCTCCAACATTCGTGGAATTGATCCTCACTTTTGCACACATAAAATTCTCATGGAGGACGACTTCAAGCCCACAATTCAAAGCCAACGAAGGGTGAATCCTAAAATCCATGACATCATCAAAAAAGAGGTTATCAAACTTCTTGATGCGGGTATGATTTACCCTATTTCGGATTCACCATGGGTTAGTCCAGTCCATTGTGTGCCTAAGAAAGGCGGAATCACCGTTGTGCCCAATCAAGACAACGAGTTGATTCTTACCCGTCTCGTTACTGGCTGGAGAGTTTGTATAGACTACCGCAAACTCAATGATGCCACGAGAAAGGATCATTTCCCTCTACCTTTTATGGACCAAATGCTTGAACGTTTAGCGGGTAATTGAAGGCCTACGAATTCTAAGGATTTGGTAAATGATGGATTAGATCTATGGATTTGGTGGAAGAGATGGGGAAGAAGGAGATTAGGTGTAGAGAGAGAAAGGAGAGGGAAGAAAAGTAGAGAGAGAAAGTGATTAGATTAAAATGAATGAATTAACCAACCCCCTCCTAACATGCTAGGAGGGGTATATATATAGCCCACCCTACATGTGGGCTATATGGACTATACACTTACAAAGTGGATCACGAGCCCATTACATAATTATCATTGGAGCGACCGATCCTTCATAAATACGTAAAACGTATTTCCAACAATCTCCCCCTAAGGGAGGTCGCTCCAAGTTACAAAGTTCTAAATATTCTATAGCTCGTGATCTATGCTAATAATGATGTGACCGAGACTTTCTTTGGGAAAACACATTTCCAACAATCTCCCCCTAAGGGAGGTCACACCATTTTACAAAATCTTAAACCTAGCATACTATGCTTGAGTCTTCGATCTTGTTCTTGTGAATATGCTTGATGTGATCTTTGACTTTAGTCTTGAGCATGTTTCCTTGCCTTGACCTTGTGCATTCATCACTTGTGAAATTTGCCTCTTCGTGACTTCATGTTCCACATACTTATATCTTTAAATTCTTGAAAGCTTCAGAGTTTGATACAGCGGAAGACTTGACCTTCAGACTTTCTTGAATTTGTTGAAGTACTAATTGTATGTAGTATAAGCATGTGGTGACGACTTCTTCTGGATTGTACACCGCAATGCCACCTTCTTGTTACGCTGCATAAGACAGTTAGCAACAAACCATATACACGGATGAAATGGCCTTGAACATTTCATTCTAATTCGGTAGCATTTTACCTCCGGTCGGTGAAGACCGTTGGACGATATTAAATATCGTACTTGTGACAGGTAGTTTCAATAAAGAACCTCCTTGACAAGATTTCGCGGGTAAACCCGTTCTCTTTACTCGACCGTCCAAAGCTGACTGCGAACGTAAAGAGTGAATCATTTGGATAATATTATCCGCATGATTTGAAGCCGTCAATTCATGTTCCTGGAACAAGTGAAGTTCAATTAAGAACCGCACCATCGTTGCTTTCCAGTTGTCACTAGCTTGATTCATAAAGAATCTTGCAAGTTACCTACCAAGTGCTGTTTGATGTTAACACTAGAAGGATTTCCACTCGTCACTGTGATCAATAAAGAGTCACTCTGAGTGTTCTGGCAAGATCATATGATAATGCGTAGAGGCCTGGAACGTGTTTAAATTCATTTAAGAATTAAACCACTGTTGCTTTCCAGTTATCACAAGTTTGATTCATAAAGAATCGCACAAGTCACCTACCATGAGCTTTTTGATATTCGCTCAAGAAGGATTTCCATCTTCATTGTAAATACTTTCGTATTACTCGGATGTTCAGGCAATATCATGAAGATTTTGCGTAGGACTCTTAAGATCTTTCTTACTTTTCACAGTGTGTGAAGAAGCAAGGAAATATGAAAAATGTGTCCTAATGAGATATTTGATGATCTCAAATGGCTCTAGACTCGATCGTGCATTTTGGATTTTAGTGATCGGAGGCTGGAGAGGAGTGCCACCTTTTCAATACTAATTTATTCGGAGTGAATAAATCAATAGATAATGTGTTATCTCCGTGTGATTAAAACAAATATCTTTTGAGAGATATCTGAGTTAGCTGGGATGGGTTGTGCATTGCATCACTGGGTCCATGATGTCAGTCTTCAATATCAAGAATCATTAAGAATGATTTCAATAGCATATGAATTGACCCGGTTTCTGCCTAAGGTTGTAAGGAGGGCTTCTTTCTTTACACCCTTTATCTTTACAATTCTTTTTCATTCTTCAACCCCTTCAATGCTTACCAATACGTCATAACTAGCACCTTGTTGTGATTGTTCCAGTGCTAACTTAAGTACTTGGTCGGCATTCAGCTACGTTCACAATCTTTCTCCATCTTTCCTAAGGACTACTATTTCTAGCTATGGAATATCCTTGGGAAGATTCCTCCGGTTCTAGAGAAATCATTGGACTTTAACCTATCCTACCATCCTTATGTCACCACAATCTTCATCGTCGTGAAAAGAGATGTTTTGGGTAAGTGTATGTCACCATGAAATCCATTTTGAAGTGCAAATCCATTTTGCTCCCCCTTAACATATGCTACGATATTCGAAAACATTTCGCACATGTCGGGATGATCTAACACGTAAAGTCAAACCATTTGTGATTAATCATTTCCCATATTAAATCACATTTTCTCCCCCATATTAAAAATATTAACCCAATCGATGTTTTTAATATCAATTGATTTAATAGCATTTTAAGAAAATTTGGGAAGAAAAATGTAAATCCAATTATCTTCATGAATGACACAAGCTCCCCCTCAAATTAATGAGGGTGTACTTGAAACGTAAATTAAATACCTTTTAAACACAAGTGTAAGGTATTTAACACGTGCAAAGATCAATATATGATGATGAATTCACAATATTAGCAATGTACGAGGTTGGACCTGAATAATGGAGAACAGCATATGAAAGAAGCACATGGTTCTTGTTCACGAATGTTGGTCACCTCGTCACGTCCCCGAGAAAATTAATTCCCGTTGTTGAGTCAAAGCTTTCCGGTGAAATGCTTGACTTGAGTATGAAAAGCGGGTTGCTATCTGAAATAATAGCAAACCATTTTGAGCATGTTTTAAAAGTTTGAACTTCTGCTCGAACTTTATTTACAACCCCGTGTCATTATTGAATGACATTTCTAGGTTCGTAAATATTATCGATTCCCGAAGACATGCTCTTTTTATCAAAACATTTTTGAACACACAATTTTGAAAGATTTAGAAAAAAACCTTTTGAGAAATTCTCGAAAAATTGTGCTCAAAGTTTTGAAAACCAATTACTTGAGCTTAAGATGTTGAATATCTTATAAAACGAGCTCAAGTCCGAGAAGTTGTAAACTTCCCGTTGTTAAGGATAAGTTTATCATCGGCGATAAACTTTCCTTTTATCTGAAGAACGAGTCCTAAGTTGACATTTACTTAGAAGTCGTGTTCATGAGCTTGAAAACTTTGATTGTTTTAACGGAAAGCTCATGACCGAGAAAGGTTAATTTCTCGTTACGAGGAGAAGTTCTCTTAGTTAAAAGATACACTTTCCTTTATGAGCTTAAAACTTCGAATGTTTTAAGACAAGCTCATGACCGAGAAAGGTGAATTTCTCGTTAAGAGGATAAGTTATCATAAACGATAAGCTTTCCTTTATTTTAAGTTCGAGTTACAGTCTGACATTTAACTGTAAGTCATATACACGAGCTTAAAACCTTTGAATGGTTTTAATGTAAGCTCGTGTCCGAGAAAATTTTAATTTCTCGTTGTAAGGATAAGTTTATCATCGGCGATAAACTTTCCTGCCTTTGAAGAACGGGTTACAGACTGTCATTTATCTATAAGCCTTAATGCATGAGCTTAAAAAACTTGGAATGTTTTTGATATAAGCTCATGCCAGAGAAAAATGAATTTCTCGTTTTTGAGGATAAGTTTATCATCGGCGATAAACTTTCCTTTCTTTGATGAGCGAGTTATAGTCTGTGATATGACTATAAGTCCTTGTGCATGAGCTTAAAAACGTGGAATGTTTTTAACATAAGCTCATGCCCGAGAAAAATGAATTTCTTGTTTTTAGGATAAGTCATCATCGGGATGAACTTTCCTGTCTTTGGAGATCGAGTTACAGTCTGTTATGTGACTGTAAGTCCTTGTTTGCAGCTTAACCATGAATCCCCTGAGACATTTGTTTCTCTGATATCTGCTTCTTCAGCAACCAAACTCTAAGAGTGTCCTTAGTTGAACGGTACACAACGATTGGACCGCTTCGTTCTTTTGGAACATCAACTTTGGTACCTGCAATCTCATTAGGAGTTTGTATACTTTTGCATGGGTTAGAGATATCTATTTTTGAAGCACGTGGGGGTTCACAGTTGGCTTTACTTGTGTCAGAGGTGGCCTGAGTAGATGATTCACTAGTCTTGGCTGGCAAACGTTTCCTTTTGTAGAAAATCTTAAGTTCAGGCTTAAGTGATGTATCATCCTTTGCAAGTTCCTCCCTAGTAGACTTAGTAGAATCGGAGACTATCCTAGTTAAAGGGCACTCGTTTCCTACAAGAGTGAAATTTCTACCAGTGGGGCGCCAAACTTTACCAAAGGGTTTGATTTTAGCTATCCACTGGGACTTAATTCTAGCACGGGAGTTCACCTCATCAAGTAATTTCTTGACACAAGCATCATGATTTGCCGTAAAGACACATTTTCTACATGTTTTACAAGTAGCATATTTAATGTCTGAATAATTCCTAGATGATTGATCGATGCTCCTAGAAGATGGCATGCTACGGTTAGCAGTGTTGGGTAATCTAGAAGGCATCTGACTAGGTTGGACATTGCTATCTCTTACATGTGTCTTTTGAATAGCTTCCCTTTGACCAAATTTGTGGCAAACGTCATTTGAACTAGTTCTAGACGTGGTCTTGATATTTTTAGGGAAACTAGAGGCAATCATATGATTTGGTCTTGCTAAAGCTGGAGTGATCACATTGGGCCTAGTTGCTGGAGTGACAGTTCTAGAAATATGACCCAAATCAACTTGGGAGGCAAACCGCGGTCTCGAGGATTGTGATCGCTCGGATCCAAATGCAGTAGGTTGTCTGACAGTCGGTTGTCTGACGAACTGATTTGTAGGCGGTTTCCCCAAGATTGATGGTTTTTCAAGCTTAGTGTCCACACTAGATCCTTTAGTTTTCCTTAACTCGTTTTTCAACGCAGCTATAGCAAAAACCTTTTCCTGTACTTGGGCCTTTAAAGTCTCATTTTCTTTGAGCACTCTATCTTGGGATGCCAACTTAGATTCAAGCAGTTGAATTTGTTTCAAAAGATTATCCTTTTCAGCTTTAGAATCTAGAACAGTTTGATCCAATTTTCTTTCAAGAACAACGTTTGACTTTTCAAGTTTTTCAAAGTATGTTTCAAATTTATCCGTTTTCTTAGAAAATTCAAGTTTGGCATCCTCAAGATCTTTTGATTGCCGAGCTACGATCGTTTCGAGCTCTTTAATCTTGGAATCAGAATCAGTTAACGAGGCAGTTATAAAGCATTTATCATGATGAATTATAGCATTTTGAACACTTTCTCCCCCATTATGACTCACATCGGATGAATCATAAGTGGTATTTCTATCACTCTTGTCCATCCCATGTTTGTCATAATTAGGTTCAGAATGCTCAATATGCGGCATGTCATCAGCATATACATCATAAACCACATTACATTGTACCATGTTTGCAGGCTCTGCGTCATAAATGGGTAAGGTGTCATCAAGAGAAATCTCATGAACATTCCCTGACGTGCCACTGGCATCATGTTGTCCTCCTGATTCTGTGCTCGTGCCATCGTTAGGCTCCAAGTTGTCAACCGTATGACCATTATCCTCTTGCCTCTGCGTCATTGATTCTTGCACTCCATTATCATACGTTTGCTGAAGTCGAGATCTTTCATAAATCGAAGACGAGACCGATGACATGAGTTTCAAAATCGTATCACGGAAAACTCTAAACTCGGTATGTGTATCTCGAAGAAATGATTGGCAAATCAATGAACTTTCAGGTTGGATGATATTGAATCGGAGGAAAGGCGTGAGTTGTGTCACAAGAGCCTTATAAGCAAGTGCCGATGCAGAGTGATTAAAATTTTCATTGTTAAGTTGCTCTGCAATTTGGGTCAAGATGGTGAACATTGATTCGATGAATATGTGACGATCTTGTCCAAAGATTGTCACAAATTCGCTCCCTCCTTGAATCCGTGAAAGATTAACTAGATGATACTGAAGCATTCGAAATGAAGTTATACCACTTTCCCTAGCGTTGGCTTGCACGTGATGCGATTCTCCCTCTTTAAGTGTCGATTTTAACGATTCCATTGGTAATCGAGGAAAAATGATGTGGCTGTTGTGGTTGTCGGATTTGAACAATACGACTCGGCTCAAAAAGTGTTATCGGCTCAAAAGATTATGAATAAAACCTGATCAAAAATCCGTAGTCGCTAAAAAATAGAACCCGTCACCTTGACTCGTCACTTTGTCGTCAAATCCGGCCACAAAATATTTTTCCACGTTAACTTTAAAAACATACCTGTCTCGACACGATTTGCCAAAAACCAAGTATACTAAACTAAAAAATATAAAAGTGTCAAAAATACAAAAATTTATTTAACTAAAAAAATAAACTTAGAAAATCGAATATTTTTAAAAAACAATCTGATATTTAGAAACGAGTGGCTTAAAAACTATTTAGATAATGTTAAAAACAATGAAATGAAACGTGGCCACTTCCTCAACCAATTCCAAACGTGTTCCAAGCGTAGAAAACATCGCCCCACTTGTGTCTGTCTTTGACTTTCGATATACCCAAAGATACTCACAATAAAACCTATGTGTTCTCCTTGTATCCTCCGCCCCTTAATATATATATAAACTCAATTACTTTGTTATATCCGCCACATTTAAAGCTCTACACCACGTGGACACTTGCCTTGTTTTCTTGTTTCCTCCGTCAATTACTTTGTTATATCCGGTTCTATCAACTCTCTCTCTCTCCACACATAACCAAAAAGCAGTCTATCTCTCTCAATCTCAAAACTAAACCTACTCGCTCTCTCGCTTCAATTCATCCGCCCATCAATAATCCTTCTCTGCTCAACCAAATCAAAAGCACCCTTGTTTTCAATGATCAAAACAAATTTATGGCTTCAAGATCTTTATATAAAGATCTCAGGTAGGTATTTTTAATTTTTTCTGTTGAGTCCCTCTCTCTACTGTAGTGTCCTTTCTGGTCTAGTGTCGAGTTTTGCGGTTGTGGGTTTGAGGTTGTGAGGGGAAAGAGTTGGGTTGTGGTGGGTGTGAGTGTGTCAAGATTCGAGAGTATGGGTTAGGGTAAAAAGAGAGAGTGTGTGTCGAGGGTGTTTGAGTCTGGAGGGGGTGTCGATGAAGTGAGTTTTTGGGGATGGGTTTGTTTTGGGTGTTGAATCGAGTCTCAGAAAAAAGGTGTGCGAGATGTGTGGGTTTGTGTGTGTGAGTGAGTCTTGATTTTTTTGAGACGGTTTGAGTGGGAGGGAGGATTGAGGCAGACGAGGGTGAGTGTGAGGGTCAGTGTGAGGATTGAGTCTAGGGGGTTTAGTCTTGTGTGTGTTTGTTTGGTGCGAGGGGTGTCGAGGGTGGGGAAGTGTCGTGTAAAAGATTTGAGTGGTTCTAAATCCTTTTTGGTGTCAGTCTGTCGAGTCAGTTTTTAGAAAAAATGGAGTCTTCTTTTGTGTTTGTTGGAGTCGAGGGTGAGGGTGATGAGTTTAAGTAGTTGCTTGAGTCGAAGTCGGTTTGGGTGTGAGGGTGTCGGGATTAGAGTCGGTTTGGGTTAGAGTCGGTTTGGGTTAGAGTCGGTTTGGGTGTGAGGGTGTCGGGGTTAAGAGTGAGTCGTAACAGTAATGGTTTGGGTGTGAGGTGGATGTCGTAACAGTAACAGTAAATGTGATGTGTTGTCCAAGTAGAGTTCGAGTCGAATGAGAGTCCTATTCGGAAGTTTTCCTATACGGAACTTTTCCTATACGGAACTTTTCCTATTCGGAACTTTTCCTATTCGGAACTTTTCCTATTCGGAACTTTTCCTATTCGGAACTTTTCCTATTCGGAACTTTCCCTATTCGGAACTTTCCCTATTCGGAACTTTCCCTATTCGGAACTTTGTCCTATTCGGAACTTTTTCCTATTCGGAACTTTTTCCTATTCGGAACTTTTTCGTCTATGCGGAATTTTTTGTCTATGCGGAAAGTGTAGTCTATTCGGAAAGTTTTCTTATGCTGAAAAATGAAATCGTTCGATCTCAAAAAAAAATTGAAAGACTGATGGAAAAAGACAGATGATACTTGACAATTTTGGACTGTTTGGACAATTTGGACTCATGGACTGTTATGGACTGTTATGAAAACTCATTAAAACACGGACGGATTAAAAATTTTAAAAAAATGAAACGAAAAAAAATAATGATAAAAACTGATTAAAAACTGATAAAAAAATGATACTTGATTAAACAAATAATGATATAATAAAAAAAACTGATTATTTAAAAATTGATAAAAATGATAATAAAAAAAAAAAAAAAAAAAAAACAAACTGATAAATAAAAAAACGGATACACGAAAAAAGTAAACCTGATAATAAAAAATAAAAATTGATAAAATTTATAAAAAAAATTTGATAAAAAAATTGATAAAATGATGAAAAGATGGATAGAAAATTAGAAAAGGAAGGATTTTTACCACCAAATCAAAAGATAAAAAATAAGCAAATCCTAAGATTCAACCATGGCTCTTGATACCAATTGAAGGCCTACGAAATCTATGGATTTGTTAAATGGATGGATTAGATCTATGGATTTGGTGGAAGAGATGGGGAAGAAGGAGATTAGGTGTAGAGAGAGAAAGGAGAGGGAAGAAAAGTAGAGAGAGAAAGTGATTAGATTAATGAAAGTGTTAATGAATGAACTAACCAACCCCCTCCTAACATGCTAGGAGGGGTATATATATAGCCCACCCTACATGTGGGCTATATGGACTATACACTTACAAAGTGGATCACGAGCCCATTACATAATTATCATTGGAGCGACCGATCCTTCATAAATACGTAAAACGTATTTCCAACAGTAATGAATATTACTGCTTTCTTGATGGTTTCTCGGGTTATTTCCAAATACCCATCGATCCCTAAGATCAAGAGAAGACAACATTTACTTGTCCCTATGGCACATTTGCTTACAAAAGGATGCCTTTTGGCTTATGCAATTCCCCCGGGACTTTCCAAAGGTGCATGTTGGCTATCTTCCATGACATGGTTGAGCAAACCATGGAAGTCTTCATGGATGATTTCTCGGTCTTTGGGGATTCCTTCTCCTCTTGCCTTGCCAATTTGGAACGTATGCTTAAGCGGTGCGAAGACACTCGCCTTGTTCTGAATTGGGAAAAATGTCATTTTATGGTAAAAGAAGGCATTGTGCTAGGACACAAAATCTCTAAAGCCGGTCTTGAAGTCGACCGTGCTAAAGTAGATGTCATAGCCAAATTACCTCCACCTTCAACCGTGAAGGGTGTGCGAAGTTTTCTGGGTCATGCGGGCTTCTATCGTCGATTCATTCAAGATTTCTCTAAAATCGCTCGCCCGATGACCCACCTCAGATACTCCTTTTATCTTTTCTAAAGAGTGTCTCGAAGCCTTCAATCTTCTCAAGGATAAGCTAACTAAGGCACCAGTCTTAGTTACCCCTAATTGGGAGCTACCCTTTGAATTGATGTGCGATGCTAGCGACTTTGCTATTGGTGCTGTTTTGGGCCAAAGAGTGAATAAACACTTCCAACCAATCCACTATGCTAGCAAAACAATGACGGGGGCTCAATTGCATTATACGACAACCGAAAAAGAGCTTTTAGCTGTTGTCTATGCTTTTAAAAAATTTCGCCCCTATCTTGTTTTATCCCCCACCATCGTATACACGGACCATTCCGCGTTGAAGTACTTGATGACTAAGCATGATTCTAAGCCAAGACTTCTTCGCTGGGTTTTACTCCTTCAAGAATTCAACATTGAAATTCGTGACAAGAAGGGAGCCGAAAACCTGGCCGCGGATCATCTGAGTCGACTTGAGGATCCATATCAAGGGGATCATCCGAACAAAGAGATCAATGACTCTTTCCCCCTTGAGACCTTAATGTCTATAAATCTCAATCTTGATGACTCCCCGTGGTTTGCCGACATTGCAAACTACTTAGCGGGTGGTATTCTCATCAAAGGGTTAACATCCCAACAAAAGAATAAGTTCTTGAATGATGTTAAGACTTACTTTTGGGATGACCCTTATCTAATCAAATAATGTGCTGATCTGATCATTCATCGTTGTGTTGACGGACCGGCAGCTTTTGACATTCTCCAAGCTTGCCACAAAGGACCCACCGGTGGTCACTTTGGTCCCAACTACACCGCTAAGAAAGTGTTTGATTCTGGATTCTATTGGCCCACCATTTATCGTGATGCTCACGAAATGGTTAAGCATTGTGATGGTTGCCAACGCCAAGGCAAGATCACACATAAAGATGAGATGCCTCAAAATTTCATACAGGAATGTGAGATCTTTGATGTATGGGGCATCGACTTTATGGGGCCATTTCCATCATCCAAAAGGAACAAGTACATCCTCGTAGCCGTTGACTACGTTTCTAAATGGGTTGAAGCTAAGGCTCTCCCAACGAACGATGCGAGGGTGGTTGTGAACTTTTTGAAGCAGCTTTTCGCTCGATTCGACGTTCCTCGTGCTATTACCAGTGACCGCGGGACTCATTTTTGCAACGATCAATTTGCAAGAGTCATGGCTAAGTATGGTGTCAATCACCGTCTTTCCACCGCTTATCATCCCCAAACCAATGGGCAAGCCGAGATATCCAACCGTGGATTGAAGCGAATTTTGGAGCGTACTGTGGGAGAGCATCGCGCCGCATGGGCCGATAAGTTAGATGATGCTCTGTGGGCTTTCTGTACTGCTTATAAGACCCCGATCGGTTGTACACCGTATCGTCTTGTGTACGGGAAAGCCTGCCACCTCCCCATCGAGCTGGAACATAAGGCGCACTGGGCCTTGAAGTGGGCTAACTTCGACATCAACAAAGCCGGTGATCATCGCAAGATTCAACTCAACGAGCTAAATGAACTGAGGAATGAAGCTTATGAGAACTCGCTGATCTACAAGGAGAAGACGAAGATCATTCATGACGCAAAAATCAAGAACCGAGAGTTCCACATTGGTGATAAAGTCTTACTTTTTAACTCTCGGTTGAAGATCTTCTCTGGCAAGTTGAAGAGCCGCTGGTCTGGTCCATTCACCGTCGCCCAAGTCTTTCCATATGGGACCATTGAGCTTTCTCAGCCGAATGGGCCCAATTTCAAGGTGAATGGCCAGCGTTTGAAGCTGTACTTTGGTGAGGACATCTCTCACGAGATGATTCCATCCCTCACCACGTTCCCCATGAACTAAATTGGGTCGAGTCAGGCTCGTGACTCGGTAAACAAAAACAAGCGCTTCTCGGGAGGCAACCCGTGATCTATCCTTTACTGCTTTCATAATAAGTGTAGGGGGGAACCCCGTATGTGTTTGTTGTCTTGTTTCTTGTGCTGTGCAGGGATTAAAGCTTCAAAGATCCACCTTGATGACTTTTGACGAACCGTGATACCGTGTTCCCATCTTCCCGGTTCTATCCTAAACTCTTGTGATTCAATATTTCATATTTTATATGTTCACATTGAATTCACTTTAGTTGTCCTTTCCTTAGCAAGATTTAAACAAAGTGCACAATGTCCTAAGTGTAGGGGAGTTTACTCCCACATGCTCAAACATTGAGGACAATGTTTATCTCAAGTGTAGGGGGGACTTCTATCGAAGTAAGTGGTCTTTTCCATGATTTTGCCCTCATTTTATCCGGAAAACTTGATTTTTCGACATTTTTCAAAATTTTTAATCTATTTTGGCCTAGTTGTATAGTTGTATTTTCCTTTGTTATGGTTATTTTCTTTCCTTGCTAGAATAAATTTTCAATAAAGTGGTTTTAAATTTTTCTTAGTCGTGAATATTTTGACTCAACCCGAGTTTACTTATCTAAGTTACTCTAGCTAGTATCCTTAACGTGTTTAAGTCAAGTTTTGCTAGGCCTTTATTTAGGGAGCTATAAAACGCGAAAGTCTTAACTCTCACGGGTTAAGAACAAGAACTTTTCGCAAGTTCCTATAATTGATCCTAGAGAGTCGTTTATCAAGGTAACTTTTAAAATGCGATTTCTAAACTTGAAAAAGTCTAAGAATTTGCAAGATCCTATAGGCGACTCGAAAACCCAAAACTTTGATTTAATAGGCTAAGCATCCACGAGTCTCATTCCTTGAGATTTTAAACTGTGGAGAACGAGAGATAATAGAGTCAATTATAAGTTCGGTATTCTTTCGTGAATTTATGTGAGTTAATTATAAGCCTATTCTCCCTTCGCTTGTTAATAAGTTTATCTGCAATAAATAAGGTTGTACGATTTAAATGGTTACTTAGCTTCTAGCCCCAGATCGTTTAAAAGTTGCTCGGTACGGATTAGAGTTCATAGCCAAGCAATAACTTATTGAAGCGGGATGCGAAGATTGGCGAGTCCGAAAAGGCCCTAACAAGGCATGAGGGCTACATTTTGTTGCTAAAGATCCAAAAGTGATGTGAAGAATCATTTATCGAAAATCAATATGAAGGATCGAGACACATGACGAAAAGCAAATACTCCCCAAAAGATTATGGAGAAGTCTATCCAAAAAGACCCTAACAAGGTATGAGGATAAATAGATCCAAGTCCTAAAAGGAGGCGGATCGTTGTATATCAAAGTCCAAAATAACGATTGGAGAAAAATGAAGAAGTCGTGGTCCAAAGATGAAGAATCTCTCAAAACTTCAAGTGAAGAAATTCCTATTATGAAGAGAAGGCCATTATTTCATGAACGTCTCTCAAGATTCGAAGTATGAAGTCGCTGCCAAATATCGGTCCGAGAAAGGTCTCAAATCGTGAAGCGAGTTATGCCAAGATATGAACTTTATGAGATCCCGAGAAGAAGTTTTAAAATATTTGGTCCTTTAGCTAACTTTTGATTAAATCGTGCACTTTATTTTCGGCCTAAATAACTATTGAAATAAGTCAAACAATGCATCCTCTGATCATTCAAGACAAAAAAATAAAATATAAGAGATACACCTAGGAATAAGGGAGTCTAAGTGAATAATTGGCCCACATGAGTTCGTGATAGTGTGCTAACTTATAATAACAATGATCTCGTTTTTAAGCTTGGTATGGGGAACGTGAAACTTGAGGATGATAAACGTTCATGGCAGCCAAAACCCAATGTAAGTTTTTAATTTCTTTACTTGTTCTATCTTTTTATGTTTAGTATTTAATAAAGGCCAAGGTGGATTATTTATGATGGAAAATGTAAACCGTGCTTTAAAATTAATCCATTGCATGAGGGCATTGCAATGGTCAAGTGTAGGGGATTTAATAAGTGTGAAAACACTTATCCTTTTACCACTTATTTCAAATAATAACAAGACCAAAACGTGTGATTTATGTCGTAAAAGTCGGAATTATGCGTGGTTTGTGTTTTTATTGTGTTTTAGGACCAAAATATGAAAAAGGAAGAAAACACGGGCTTTCACGGTCTTTTATCGAAGAGAACGGGAAAAGACGAAGTCAAAAGATCAAGAGTGCAAAAAGAACGGAAGTCCAAGACCTATTCTGAAGATTTATCGAAGAAAAAGTCTAAAGACGGAAGTTTAACGAAGTCGAAGAACTTAAGTCTAATAGAAGAAGAAAATTAAAAGACAAGTTCAAATCCCGAGACGACATCGAGAAAAGACAAAGAATTAAAGTCGAGTCGAGAAGACGTGAAGAAAGAAAGAAAGAAGATGCAACACATGCACTCCTTCCACCTTCCCTATAAATACCCTCCTAATACACATTAGGAGGGAGTTAGTCTTTAATTTTTAGTTTTTTTTTTCATTTTTTGCACTTTTCTTTCTAGTTTTAGAGAGAGAAAGTTCTAAACTTTCTCTCACTAAGTTTTTCATTCCTTCCTTTCTTTTAAGCTTTCATCATCATTCTTGTATTTGGATTTCATCTATCTAATTCAAGTCAACTTTTGAGTTTTTGATCTTCTTCTACATTTCTTGGTTTACTTGGTTTGTTTGATTCGAAATCTTTTCTTTGATCCGAATCTTCCATGTTCCGTGATTGAAGTTGAGATTGTATGGTTAGAAGATTCATTCCCTTTGTTCCTACATATGCTTCTAAACGTATAAGTTGTAAGCTTTTAATGCTTATTGGCTTATTCGAGTTTTAGCTTATTGATTTTAGGATATCACAAAGGATTTAGTCATAACAAAAGTTTCTTTCAAAAAGTGTTTGATTTCCGTTTTGAAAAATCGCAAGTTTAAGCTTTTCGAATTGTTTTAGGCTCGGGTAGAATAGCTTATTGTATCAGCTTATTGAGTTTTAAAATTTGCCACCAATTTCGGATTCAGTTAGCTTCCATCGTAATCTTAGGGTTTTCGCACATTCCGACGAGTGTCATTGTTTTGATCGCAATAACCCAATAGGGTTCTACTTTGCGA
Organism: Glebionis coronaria; assembly: GCA_025667525.1. Taxonomy (NCBI): domain Eukaryota; kingdom Viridiplantae; phylum Streptophyta; class Magnoliopsida; order Asterales; family Asteraceae; genus Glebionis; species Glebionis coronaria. The sequence goes on from CM046879.1 coordinate 409,908,863, forward strand.
TCGGTTGGTTACTTCCCCCTTATTCCGATCTGGATTGCGATCGCTCATTGCGATCGCATATTCCGACGGGTCTTAAGGCTCTTGTTAAAACGAAACGCTGCCCAAATTTACTTTACTGCATTCTGATCTGAACCGCATTGCGACTGAGGTGTTTTCAACATTTCGATCTGGAAATTTTGCGATCTAAGAACATTCCGACGATCATCATTGCGACAGACTTGTGGTTTTTGCATTCCGATGGGTATTTATACTTGCATTCCGATGGGTACTAAGATTGATATTCCGATAGACCTTTGCATTGATTATTCCGATGGCTTATTTTTAGTTATATTCCGACGGGTATGATTTGGTGCATTCCGACAGAGATGATTTGCATTATCAATTTAACTAAGATTTTAAGTTTTAAAGTTTTTCAAAGTTTTAAGTTTCAAGTACTTTCCTAATTAACTTTAAGTTTAAGCTTCTACTTAACTCATCGACATTTTCACACTTGCTTTTAAATTAGATAACCAAACCAAACCAAATCATTTTGTTCACCAAAAGACAATTGAGTCGCACTCTTAACTTGTAATCAGTTCGAAGAGATCGAATGATAAGATTTTATACTTAGCCAAAAGCTGAGTATTTATTGGCTTATTTTGTATACAAGCCTAGATGGAAATAAAAAGATGAACTTTTTAATCAAATAAGCAATGGGATTAAGCAAAAGATTGCTTAATCCGAATTTGTAACAAATCAAAAACAAGAAAAGTAGGATGAGAATGATAAAGAAAAGCCTGGTTAAAGGAAAACAAAGATTAACAATAAAATTGACTTACTTGGAATTAAAAGGTACGAAATTTAAGATATGAATTTAAAGAACAATATAAAAAATGACATAGAAATGGAAATGGTGCAAAAATGTAAAGGTGGAAACACTAATTATCAAATTAGCTAACAACCTCAAAATTACACAAATGATCTAAATATATAGGGGAGGATGAGGATTAGTGGAAGGAAGCTTCCTCCCCTCTTTCTTCTTTCTTTAATTATCATTAAGTCCTTAATCTTCCAATTCTTCGACTTTTGTCTCGGGATTAATAACTCGTCTTGTAATTTCTTCAATAAATTAGACTTGAGTTCTTCGGCTTTTAGTAAACTTCCGTCTTTTGACTTTTTCTTCGATAAATCTTCAGAATTGGTCTTGGACTTCCGTTCCTTTTGCACTTTTGGTCTTTCGACTTCGTCTTTTGTCTTTTTTCTTCGATAAAAGCCTGTGAAAGCCGTGTTTTATCCACTTTTCACCTTTTCGTCCTACATCACAACAAAAACACAAACCACGCATAATTCCCACATAAATGACATAAAATACACGTTTGGCTCGGTTATTAGTGTAATTAAGTGGTAAAAAGGATGGATGTTTACACACCTATCAAAAATGAAGACTAATTTTCTATCTAACTAGCTAACCAACCCTCCTAATGTGTTTAGGAGGGTATTTATAGGAAATGGGGAGGTGCATGTGTTGCCTCCTCTTTCTTTCTTTCTTCACGTCTTTTCGTCTTCTAAACTCTTCGACTTTTTCGACTTTGTCTTGGGATTAATTGAACTCGTCTTATAATTTCTTCATTTATTAGACTTGAGTTCTTCAGCTTTATTAAACTTTCGTCTTTGGACTTGTTCTATGATAAATCTTTAGAATAGGCCTTGGACTTCCGTTCTTTTTGCATTCTTGATCTCTTGACTTCGTCTTTTGTCTTTTTATTCGATAAAAGCCCGTGAAAGCCCGTGTTTTCCTCCCTTTTCACATTTTGGTCCTAAATCACAACAAAAACACAAACCACGCATAATTCCGACATTTACGACATAAAATACACGTTTTGGCTTGGTTATTATTGTAATTAAGTGGTAAAAGGATGGGTGTTTTCACACCTATCAAATCCCCTACATTTGACCATTGCAATGTCCTCATGCAATGCATTAGTTACAAAACGCGTTTTACATTTTTCATCACAATCAATCCACATTGGCCTTTATTAAAAATATAGAAAATTATAAAACATTCAAAGGAAGAAAATAAGTAAAGAAAACTTACCTTAGGGTTTTGGAAATTTCATGAATGATTATCATTCTCAAGTTTTCACGTTCCCCAAACCAAGCTTAAAAACGAGATCATTGTTATTATAAGTTAGCAAACTAACACGAACTCATGTGGGCCAATTATTCACTTGGACTCCCTTATTCCTAGGTGTATCTCTTATATTTTATTGTTGTCTTGAATGATCACGAGGATGCATTGTTGACTTATTTCGATAGTTATTAGGCTGAAAATAAAGTGGGACAATTTAATCAATAGTTAGCTAGAGGACAAAATCTTTTAAAACTGCTTCTCGGGACCTCATAAAGTTCATATCTTGGCATAACTCGCTTCACGATTTGAGACCTTTCTCGGACCGATATTTGGTAGTGACTTCATACTTCAAATCTTGAGAGACGTTCATGAAATAATGGTCTTCTCTTCATAATAGGAATTTCTTCACTTGAACTTTTTGAGAGATTCTTCATATTTGGACCACGACTTCTTCATTTTTCTCCAATATTTATTTGGAGATTTTGATATACAACGATCCGCCTCCTTTTAGGACTTGGATCTATTTATGCTCATACCTTGTTAGGGCCTTTTTGGATAGACTTCTCCGTGATCTTTACGAGAGTATTTGCTTTTCGTCGTGTGTCTCGATCCTTCATATTGATTTTTGATAAATGATTCTTCACATCACTTGGGATCTTTAGCAACAAAATGTAGCCCTCATGCCTTGTTAGGGCCTTTTTGGACTCGCCAATCTTCGCATCCCGCTTCAATAAGTTATGCCTTGGCTATGAACTCTACTTAATATCGAGCAACTTTTAAACGATCTTGGGCTAGAAGCTAAGTAACTTTTCAAATCGTACAACCTTACTTATTGCAATTAAATTTATGAACAAGCGATGGGAGAAAAAGCTCATAATTAACTCACATAAATTCATGAAAGAATACCAAACTTATAATTGACTATATCATATCTCGTTCTCCACAATTTAAAATCTCAAGGAATGAGACTCGTGGATGCTTAGCCAATTAAATCAAAGTTTTGGGTTTTCAAGTCATCTATAGGATCTTGCAAATTCTTAGACCTTTTTAAGTTTAGAATTCGCATTTTAAAGTTCCCTTGATAAACGACTTTCTAGGATCAATTATAGGAACTTGCGAAAAGTTCTTATTCTTAACCCGTGAGAGTTAAGACTTTCGCGTTTTAAAGCTCCCTACATACAAGCCTAGCAAACTTGACTTAAACACGTTAAGGATACTAGCTAGAGTAAACTTAGATAAGTAAACTCGGGTTGAGTCAAAAGATTCACGACGAGTTGAAAATTAAAACCACTTTATTAAAATTTATTCTAGCAAGGAAGGAAAATAACTATAACAGGGAAAAACTAATAGGCCAAAATAGATTAAAAATGAAAAATGTCGAAAAATCAGATTTTCCGGTTAAAATGAGGGCAAATACAAGGAAAAGACCACTTAACTTCGATAGAAGTCCCCCTACACTTAATATAAACATTGTCCTCAATGCTTAAGCATGTGGAAGTAAACTCCCCTACACTTAGGACATTGTGCACTTTGTTTAAATCTTGCTAAGGAAGAGACAACTAAAGTGATTCCTATTTTAATATTGGAAAATATAAAATAGAGAATCAAAAGAGTTTAGGATAAAACCGGGAAGATGGGTACACGGAATCACGGGTCGTCAAAAGTAATCAACAATGGATCTTTGAAAGCTCGAATCCCTGCACATGATAAGAAAGAAAACAACGAACACATACTAGGGTCTCCCCCTATACTTATTATGAAAACAGAGAAAACGGATAGATATTGCGGGTTGCCTCCCGAGAAGCGCTTGTTTTTTATAACCGAGTCGTGAGCCTGACTCGACCTTGATTAGCATAGGAAGAAGCTTGAAACACATCCACCGGGATAAAATACATGGTTTTCGTCCATCAAATAGCAAAAGCTTAAGGCGAACAAGGCAAGCCAAAGAAGAGTAGGCAGGGTTCCCTTAAGCAGCGATTGAGCACGGTGGTAGCAAGGGTGAAGTGCAAGCATATCTCCATAAGTTCCACAGATTTTTCCTTTTATTTCATCAGATGGATACTGAGATGGCTTAAAAAGTGCAATGTCGGGGTCGAACACCTTTTCCTTTAGGGGAAAATAACACTCAGGCTCAGCAGACCTTGAAGAAGATCTGATCATAAATCTCGCAATCTCATCCTCAGAAGGTAGATAGAGAGGAGTTAAGACATAAGTGCTGCGGATATCGGTGTCGTCCGGCTTCTTCTCTTTTGAGACAGGTTTCTTCATATCCAAAGGAGGATAAAGACTATAATCATCAAATTCCAAAGGAGGAGCATCACTCTCATTTGGGAAGTAAGTGTTGAGAAAAGTAGCAAAGTCTTCCTCAAATGAGTAGTCATCCAAAGTAGGATTAAGCATGGTTGGCGGATGATCTTCATCAAAAGTAGGTGCAATGTCATCATGTGAAGAATCACTCGAGAGAGTATCAGCCTCATCAAAATCATCATAAGTGGGCATGTCTGGATACTCAGAAGTAAAATTATCATAATCATCCCCATCAGAACTAGAATCATCATCATAAGCATCATAGATCGGTGGAGAATCATAAATTGGCGGGGATCTAAATTGGAGAGAGAATTATCCACATCGTCTTAGAACAGTGGATTATCATAGCAATAATCGAATAGAGGATTGTTGTAGACGACAAAATCATCAAGCACATTAATCATATTTGCTGATTCTCTTCTATTTAATTTGTTTGTGATCTTCCCCATTTTGAACACTTGTGCATCATTCCCGACTCTTAAAATGAGCTCACCTTCAGCAACATCGACTAATGCTTTTCCGGTTCTCAAGAATGGCCGACCAAGTATTAACGGAATACGAGGATCCATTTCATAATCAACAACAACAAAGTCGACCGGGAAAGTGAAGGTGCCAACTTTTACAAATACATCTTCGGCAATACCAACGGGGTAAGCGAGAGTGCGATTGGCTATCTCAAGAGTCATCTTTGTTGGTGTAAGGTCGGGTAATGATAGTATTTTCCAAACACTTAAAGGCATCAAGTTTATACTTACCCCGAGATCGGCTAAGGAAGTAAATTCTTCGATTTGGTTGAAAATGCAAGGTAGCACAAAAAAACCGGGATCTCCAAGTTTTTCCAGAAGTTCTTTAAGAAGGACTACAGAATAGTTTTCATTCAATCGAGTATTAACAAACTCGGCCATCTTCTCCTTCTTATTAAGCAATTCCTTAAACATCTTGACAAATTTAGGCATTTGTGCAAGAGCTTCAACAAGGATAAAGGTGATGTTTATGCCGGCAATCTTGTTCAAAAATTTGGAAACTTGAACGTCATCCTTAGTAAGAATTCTAGCCTTGTTCAGCCGGGAAGGGTAAGGTATGTTAGGTTTAGGTGGTGTAGGTGTAGCAGGTACAAGTTGAGATGTTGAGGGTTGAGAAGTAGAAGGTTTAGAGGTGGTAGGTGGGGTTGGTGGAGGGTTTTTCTTGGGTACTTCTTCATTAAGAGGTGGAGACGGTAATGGAGAACTAGTACTAGGTGTGGAAGTAGGAGGGATAAATGGAGGTGGAGGAGGTGTAGATGGAGTAACGGGAGGAGGGGTAGAAGGTCCTACTAGAGTTGCACCACTTCGAGTAGTAATAGCACTCAAATTCGCTCTAGGGTTTGTTTCGGTGTTAGAAGGAAGAGAACCTTGTGGACGAAGGGTTTGTAACATTTGAACGAATTTCCTATCCGTGGACTCTTGAATTTGTCTAGTTGATTCTTGCATTGCTTGCATGATTTTCTCATGTTCATTCAATTTTTGCAAAACCAAGTCCATTGGCGGATGAGGTAAATTGAACCTTTGTTGTTGAAAACCTTGATTTGGGTATTGGTTATAAGGTGGAAAACCTTGAGGATTGAAACCTTGGTGTTGAAAACCTTGGTTTTGCATGTGATGGTTACCTTGATTTGCATTTGAGCCCCTCATATTGGAATTACCTTGAAAATTAGCTCTTGGTGGCCCTTGGTTGTTTTGGTTAGGTTGTGGTGGTCTTTGTTGAAAACCGGGTGGAGCTAAATAATTTGTCGAGTTGTAAGACAAGTGATTAACATCGACACTAGGCTTGAAATGAACTCTCTCGGTGTTGTTATAAGCATACACTTCTGCGTGAGATTGATCATAAGCTTTATCACAGTTAGCATAAGAGTGTGGCCCACCACAAGTTTCACAAGTTATATTAAGAGCATGGGCATGTTGAGTGGGAGGGTTATCTCGTAGAACAAGATGTTTGACTATAGAAGTAAGCTCCCTGATTTGAGTAGTGACTTCACTCTCACTGGCACTAGCCATAGTAGCCCTAACACTCTTGGTTTGGACTTTGGCTTTGTTCTCAATGATATCCCATGCGGCATTAGAAGACTTAACCAAAATGTTACCCCCCGAGGTACTATTTAGTGAATCTTGGTCATTCATGCTTAAACCATTGTAAAAAGTATTAATTTGATGCAATTTTGTGAAACCATGTTGTGGACACTTTCTTAAAAGTTCCTTAAAACGGTCCCAAGATTCACTAAATGTCTCACCGTACTTTTTTTCAAAATTAATGATTTCATTCCACAAAGCGGTAGTACGTGAGGGTGGGAAAAAGTAGTTGATAAATTTGGTCTCTAAATCCGACCACGTAAGAATACTTTGTGGCGGTTCCTTATCAAGCCAATGCCGGGCTTGTCCCTCTAAGGAGAAAGGAAAAAGTTTCAAGCGAATAACCTCTTGTGAAACCCCATTAAACTTGACCGTATTAGTGAGTTGAAGAAATCTTTTGATATGGTCGTGAGGATCATCAAGTGTACGCCCCAAGAATGGTTGAGCAGAGACCATTTGAATGAAGTCGGATTTGAGCTCAAAATTGTTGGCTCCAATCTCGGGTATAACAATAGCATCGGTGTTGCCCTCTACGTATGATTGCAAAAGCTCGATCATTGGTCGATTGTCCATGGTGACAATAGGTTGAGTTTCGACTTCGGATTGAGTTGCTTTCTTCTTACGAGCACGGGTACGCATACACACCTACAAAAGGAAAAGAAAAATAGACAAGAAATATTTTTGGTTTTTATGTTTTTCTATTTTTTTGGATTTTTGAAAATTTCATATTTTTTAGGATTTTTTGAATTTTTTTTTGAAAATTAGATGAGAAAAATAACGTTCAAGAGTGAACGGATCCCAAAATCCAACGCGTCTCTCACAATAAACCGTTAATCTTTACAAAAAGAGCCGGCAGCGGCGCCATTTAATACAAGGTTTTTGCAAGTATAAAATATTCGTCCGATCTTTTCGAATTGGGAAAGGGATTTAAGTGCGACTCAGTCGTTCTTGGTGGAATATAAAATGAGTTGTCGTTGTATTAATTTAAATTGCAAAACTTTAAAGTAAATGTCGGTAATTAAAAACTAAAACTAATTAAAACTTAAATGGTGCAATATTAAAATCTTTAAAAGGTAATTTAACTAAATGACAAAAATTAAAGCTTGACGAAAAATTAATTTGACAATGTAATAAAAATAATTTAAAAACTTAAAATAATGTAAACTTAAGAATAAAACTAAGGCAAATATTAAAACAAACACAAATCCATCGGAATCCACCTATCGGAAAGTAAGCCGTCGGAATGCTGTCACCACCCTATCGGAATACCTATCGGAAAGTGTATCCGTCGGAATGATTGAAATGAAAGCTGTCGGAAAGAAGAGAAAACAAAAGTATCGGAATGATGGAAACACAATCTATCATAATGTATAAAAACTACACCTATCGGAATACTTAAAAACTAGATCTATCGGAATAATTAAAATGACATCTATCGGAATAAACACAAAGCCATCGGAATAACACTTCTATCGGAATGTTGCTATGGAAATTTGGGCAGCACTTCGTCTCAATAAAGCCTTAAGAGCCGTCGCAATCCACGATCGTAATGAGCGATCGGAATCTTGATCGGAATAAGGTGGAGTTACCAGATCGGAATGTTAGATCGCAAAGACCCGTCAGAATGTCAAACCCTCTTTCCAGATTGTCACTATCGGAATGTGAGTAGAACCGTCGGAATACCTCAATTCCCTTTCCGATGGAAGTAGAATTCGCAATAAGCACAAAATAAGTAAACAAAATAAGAAAACTTTAAAAAGATAAAACTTTTTAGAAAACTTAAAAAACAAAATAAGCTAAATACAAAATAAGGCAATAAGATTGTCAAACTTATAGCTTAATTCGTATAAAAACTTATATAGAAACCAAAAGATAAACTTTTTAATAAATCAAACATCAAAATTAAATAAGAAGTATAAAAAATTCGGATTAAAGATAAACAAAAACTAAGAAAGGTAGAATAAGATAAAGATTTAAACAAGATTTAAGCAATTAAAAGTAAAGATTAGATTAAAAACAAGAAAAGAAGTAAAAGATGAAATTCCTAGTGAGAGAAACTGTCACTTTCTCTCTCTAAAATTAGAGCTACCAAAATGAAAAATGAAGACTAATTATCTATCTAACTAGCTAACCAACCCTCCTAATGTGTTTAGGAGGGTATTTATAGGAAATGGGGAGGTGCATGTGTTGCCTCCTCTTTCTTTCTTTCTTCACGTCTTTTCGTCTTCTAAACTCTTCGACTTTTTCGACTTTGTCTCGGGATTAAATGAACTCGTCTTATAATTTCTTCATTTACTAGACTTGAGTTCTTCGGCTTTATTAAACTTCCGTCTTTAGACTTGTTCTTCGATAAATCTTCAGAATAGGCCTTGGACTTCCGTTCTTTTTGCATTCTTGATCTCTTGACTTCGTCTTTTGTATTTTTCTTCAATAAAAGCCCGTGTTTTCCTCCATTTTTCACATTTTGGTCCTCAATCACAACAAAAACACAAACCACGCATAATTCCGACATTTACGACATAAAATACACGTTTTGGCTTGGTTATTATTGTAATTAAGTGGTAAAAGGATGGGTGTTTTCACACCTATCAGTCGCATGAAAAGTTGAAGGCGCATGTGTTAACCCGAATGGCATAACTAAAAACTCATAATGTCCATCATGTGTACGAAACGTTGTCTTGTACACATCCATCTCGTAGACCCGAATTTGATGATACCCCGCACGTAAATCTAATTTAGTAAAAATACTAACACCCCAAGCTCATCGAACATCTCATCGGCCGTTGGAATTGGAAATTTATCTTTAACCGTAACCGCATTTAATGCTCGATAATCAACACAAAACCGATAACTACCGTCCTTCTTTTTAACTAACAACACGGGCGAATAAAACGGGCTTTGGCTATACCGAATAATACCTTGACTTAACATCTCTTTAACCAATGTATCCATTTCCCCTTTTTGATAGTGCGGGTACCGATAAGGTCGCACATTTACCGGCTTAGTAGTAGGAAGTAGGTGAATACGATGTTTGTGACAACCGCGGTTTTGAGGTTCGTCACTTAGTTTTATTTTGTGCAAGTTACGTGTCTTTACGTGTTTATGTGCTAATTGGTGTGTATAGGTTGTGGTTTGGATATCGTTTCGGGTACGGGGTACCTTGTGAGTGAAACGATGTGTGATGATTTTATGTTCACGAGCTCACAACGTAGTGACTATGAAATGAGATGGTGTTGTTTAGTGGTTTTACGTATACGTATATGTATTATAGAAAATCGTATTTTTACGGTTTAGGGTTTTGCATTTAGGGGTCTCGGAAGAGGTATTTAGTCACGGGAATAATTTACGGGATGGTTTAGGACTTAGTTATATAGTTTATATTATATTCTAAGAGTTTTTATAAAACTGTATATTTTTACGTCTTTTACGGTATACGCGCAAATTTGACTAGTTTTGCGGTTTTGAGGTTTCGGAGGCTTTAGGAGCTGAAATAAATTAAGGGAATTTAAAGTAATAATAATTAATAGTTAATTTAAAGTAATATAATTAAAAAAGTCGGCCATAGGGTATTGGACTTGGTTTTGGGCCGAATTTTGCTTAAGGAATGGAAGGGGGCCAGTTTGAGTACTATTAGGCCTCCTGGTTAGTTTTAATTACCCATACTAATCCCTTTAGCCCCAAAAACAATTTTTCCTTCTCCCAAACTTAATATCAGTCGTGATTAACAATGGTGGATCAAGAAAACCCAATTATTCAATTATGGTTTAAGGTATGCACTAAAACTATGCTTAATTAACGTTTAATTTACGTATGTAACCTAATATGACGGATTAGGGTTTGACATTCATAATTTTTTATTAGGTTTTGCTAATAATCTGTAATTAATGATGTAATTAATGGTGTTTTATCATTGGAAATCGTTTTTAGGTTTTAATTAGTGTAAGGAATGGAAGGGGGCCCAGTTTGAGTACTATTAGGCCTCCTGGTTAGTTTTAATTACCCATATCAATCCCTTTAGCCCCAAAAACGATTGCCCTTCTCCCAAACTTAATATCAGTCGTGATTAACAATGTTGGATCAAGAAAACCCAATTATTTAATTATGGTTTAAGGTATGCACTAAAACTATGCTTAATTAACGTTTAATTTATGTATGTAACGTAATATGATGGATTAGGGTTTGAAATTCATAATTTTTTATTAGGTTTTGTTAATAATCTGTAATTAATGGTTTTTAATCATTAGAAATCGGTTTTAGGTTTTAATTAGTGTTTATGTATGACTAATTAGATTAATTATGAGAAAATCGTTTTTAAAAACTGGACAGAATTTTAGGTCACTTGTTTTAATCATATCTAGAGTTCTACACACTTTTGAGTTACGATCATAATACCCCTGGAGAGGTACTTGAGTTGGCTTTCAAATGCAAGAAACGAGAACTAAATTAGAGGTCTGAAAGTGGGTCAAAAACAGGTTACAACAGTCGGAGATCAAAACAGTTTTGAAATCAGTCGGGTTTAAATTAATGTTTTAAGATGGTTAGTGTACTTAGGTGTATAACTGGACCTTCAAACTAACATGAGACTTAGGTTATATATTAAATAAAATATCTGGAGGAGGGATAAATAAATGGGTTAGGGTAAGACCCTCTGATCATAACAAACTTTTCATATGTTCAAAATCAGTAAATTCTGGATAGGTAAAAGTATATATATATATATATATATATATATATATATATATATATATATATATATATATATATGGAGGCCTTAACAGTAGCTTTAAGGTTTCAGCCAAAGGGGAGAGTTAGCTAACACATGTAAGGATATAGGGTTTCTTTTATAGGGCATGTTATTTTTGTTAAGGGGGTGTTCGACCAATAGTTTGAAGTATGAAAAACAGGACTGTTTTAGGTTAAATGTTCACGGGGCGAGTTATGAACTAAACTAAGTTAAGGGCTTTATATAGGGGCGTAATGAGATACATATGGCATATAAATGAGGTTAAGTTGTAGGAGAAGGTTAGGTATCCATCATAGATTGATGAGCCATTTTGGTATGTGGTTCATGTCTTGATTGTATACGTTTTTGTGTTTAGCTTTGTGCTAGAGCGTGGGTACTTGGAGAAGCTTATTCAGGTGAGTTTCATAGGCCCATGTTTCTATGATTTATAAATGTTTTGAATTCCAGATGGGATGGAAGAGACACTGTGTGGTTTTGTAACTAGTGTTGTGAATGTTTTTATGGCTTATGATGGACTTGTGTGTACATTTATGTGATTAATCGCTATGTGATTCTTGATTGTTATTGTGGTTTGACTTGGTACCAAGGGGATGTTGACAAGGCGGGGCCTTGGGAATGGTTCATAGGTGTATGGGCGCCTATGGGACCATGGTTATTGGTAAGGCTTGGAGCTTTGGAATTATGGTTATTAGTAAGGCTTGGAGCCTTGGAATTGTGGTTATTGGTAAGGATTGGTGCCTTGGATTTGTGGTGATTGGTTAATCTTGAATGCTAGTTGTTAATACATAATTGTAGCACATTGTCCATATGTTCGTTTGTTAATGATTGTTATTCACAGCTTATAACTGATTTGGCATTGAATTCTAAACCTATGACTCTCACCAACTTTATGTTGACGTGTTTTAGTGTCTCTTTCAGGTGAGAATGTGGTTAAGCGTGAGAATATGAGTGGCTATCTGGAAGGCTTAGGATTTCATTTGGAGGAACCCCCGTTTCCTCTTAGTCTTTGTTTGAATAAGTGATACTTTGTAAACACCTATATGTTTGTTATTTGTTAATTGTATGTCTTTGGTAAGAGGTAGACCTGTTACCTACTTACCTAGACGCCTGCATTATTTGAGATATCTTCATGACATTGTGTCACCATTTATGATATTTCCATTTCATTTAGTTATATCTATAGACACGTTATTATTGTGATGATATCAATACGTCGCGCCCCATATTCCGCCATAGTGGGGTGTGACAGAATGGTATCAGAGACAATGGTTATAGAGAATTAGGTTGCCTAGCCTAGTCTATTGCTTAAGGATCCTTGCGTATAGGCGTCATAGGATTACGTGTGGTCTTGATTGTATTTTCCTAAATTTTATTTTTTTTTGAATTTCGACTAGTATGAGTTGAACTGTAGTTGCCCATACTTAGTCACTTGTTATTTTTTGTTTTGCCTTTGATTATAAATTACTTTCACCATAGTAAGTTATTTGGTGTACCTAATGTATAGTATTTTTCTTTTGATGTTTAAGTCATGTTCCCTAAGAATCATGTGGTGATTCAAGTTACTAGGAGTAGGTGGATAGGAAGAATTTTAAGTTGTTTCCACTCTTATAGGCGACATGACTTATAACTGATTATGATGTTGTGTTGGAGTTTGTCTATGTTGTTTTAGCTAGACTATGGATTTATGTATTCCAAGAGTTTGACTATATTATTTTAATAGATGGAGTTTTGGACCTTATTGTTTATGTGTTTATGAGCTTATGTGAGTAGATGGATTTATGTGTTATATGTTGTATTGATTCTTATAAGTGTCATCATAGGAGGGAGTGCATTGAGGAAAGGGTAATTGTATAAGTATGGTGTCCAACATAGTTATACAAGTACCACAACTTCAATGGGTTCTCAAGTATGATTGCATGAAAGAGGGTTAATACATGCTTGTATATGATGAGATGTGGATTTTTGGGTATATGTATAATATATGGGTTTATGTAACGGATGTCTACCATATGGCTATTTTTGAGCGTGTTATATGTTTTGGGTTATACTCATGTTGTGTGATTATGGGGTCACACGATATGGACTGGTTTTAGTGATGGGTTTTATGCCTTGTGGTGAGATGGTGATACTCGTATGGAAAAACGAGTGTATGACGCGATTGATTGATCTGACATGTATGGTAACGAGTATGTTTTGGGTGATTTAATAGGTATATATATGCGGATGTATATATACTAGTATGTGTTAAGTTATGATATATGGTCGTTCAGTAGTTATTATAACTTGAACGTACCTTGTGTTTGCTCGTGTTTTATGGTGCTGGAGTTTGATGGAGTTCCAACGACGTTTTGAGTCTTTTGATGTGTGTCTACATTCGGGTATGTATTTTAATTAATGAGAACTATTAAATTTTCTTACAAATAAGTGTGGCTAATTATAGGAAAACGGTTTTGAAAATAATTTGTAAGTGTATGGTATGATATCGTGACTTACATATTTTTTGTAAGTTTGTGGTAGTAAGCTATAAAAAAATTTGTCTTGAAAATAATTGGATTAGTTTTCAATGTAACATGTGATAATACATTTTAAAGGGGTAAAGAAATTTTACAAAAATTTTCTTAAGTGGAGTTAAAATTTTAGAAGTACTTATCTAGACGGAAAGAGTAAAAAGGGAGATTTTGTTATAGTAATGATAATAATAACACCACACCTTGTAAACGTATAGTATTTTAGTTATAACCAGCCTAAATGGATTTTATAAAATAATAATAATAATAATAATATAGAATAAAATGAAAAAACACTGTATTTTATAAGCATGTATTGGTTTCATAATAACAAGTGAAATAAGTTTAATATGGGTAAACAAGATAATGGTTAGAATAAGATTGTAGTATACTAACTAGTTGATATCTTTGATAAAATAATGAAGATAAAAGATGAGTTTATTGTTCAAAACGAGTATGATTGATTTTAGTAGTATTGAAGTTTGATTCCTATGAGGAGTAACTAAATGGGGCGAAAGTTTAAAATTTTCTGAGGTATCGAAATTTGGTAATACTAACTGTGACGAGTCTAACTTTTCGTTGTTGGCACACTCCATTCAATCTTTTGGATTACATTGTTTCGTTTTCAGTTGTTTTGGCTAGGGCTCATTATGGTTGATCTTTCGGTTTACCCTATATTTATTGTAGGACGTGATCGTTTGGAATTATTTTGGTACACGTCATGGTTGATTTTGTTATGCGGTTGTGGAAACGTTAGGATGAGAGGATAGAGTTGGGTAGTATTACTTATGGTTAGATATTAGAATGCAGAGATGTGTTTTGGTTTAAAGGTTGTGTTGAAGTAATGATTAAGATTTGTGGAGTTTTGAAACTTAGATTGGTTACGGGAGTAAGTAATGTTAGTTGACTGGTCGTGGAAACGAGATGTCATGCTATGAGAAGTTGGTTGAAGTACCATTAGGAGATTGATGAAAGTACCAGCGAATGTGAGGGTAGAGTAGAAATTTTCTACTAATGGAAAGATTGGGCAAATAACACGCAAGGGAATTGGTATAGTTATGGAGGTGAGGTAGTAGTAGACACGTGAAGGAAAACATGGATGTGAAAGAATGATTGGTAGGAGGCTGATTAATGGTCATTACAACAAGGAAGAGTGAGCCATTGAGGGGTTGAATTACCTTTAGAAATATTGTGGTAGATGAGTTGAAGTTAGAGGCTACTGGGTAGTGTGAAGTTCCTAGGTAACATCATAGAGACGAGACGGAGTGCGTGAAGAGCTACATCGTGAATCAAGGAGCTGAAAGGAATACATGTCGACTGCTAGAAGGAAGCAAAAGATTTCGAAGGAGTCACAGAAGTTGCAAGGACTGGAAAGGTGACAAGAACTATGATGGGAATCTCCGTATGGTTCGTGACGAAGAAGGACAGATCGAGTACCGGAGTGGAGTTACAAAGAGCTGAACTAGTGGATCGTGATTAATTGAATACATAACATGGGAGATTAAGAACTCGTGGAGGTAACAAGGGGAGTCGAGTGACTACGCGGATAGAATTTTTATGGCAATCAATATCGAGTGATGAGTAGTGAAGCTGAGCTGAATAAGTTCATGGAAGTGATTAGAGAGTCGGTTTTGTGAAGGTGTTATGAAAGATCTTTGGAAGAGACAGTTATGCATTATCCAATGAACTAGCGATTTCCATAGATTCGATGAATGAAGTATGGAATTTCTGTTGTACGGGATAGTGATACATAGCTTTTGGATGGGGTTCAGATTTAATCTCGGAATCCTCTCGAATTGATTACAGCTCAAAGTGGAAAGATTGTTCTTGGTGACAAATAGGGGGTTTGGGTTTTCTATTCTACTAAAAGGATTAAAAGCATAAAGTGATAAGAATAAGCTAAAAGCAATTAACTAATAAAAACAAAACAATAAAAATAATGAAACGTAGATTTAGAACGAAATAATTAATAAAAATAAAACTAAAAGACGAAATTAACTATCGACTCGAAAATAAAGTTTACTAAATGAAAAAGGAGAGAATAAAACTAAAATGGTACTTTAAAGCTAAACGAGGCAAAACGTAAAGCGGGTACTAAATAAAAGATAAAACTTAAACTTTACGAAAAAATATTAATACTAAAAATCGACGAAAAATTCAACTAAAAATACGTAACTTTCAAAAATGAAATCGGAACAACTTTCAGATAAAACTAAACAATTACGGAACAATACTATTAAATAAACAAGCTAGCAGGCTAGCTGCTGGAAGCTGCCAGCCAGGTGAAATGAGCGCCAAAAAGAACAAAGCATGCAAGCATGCAGGTGAACTAATTATTTGTTCGGAAGATTTCCGATTCGGAAGTTTTTGTTACTGGTTCGGAAGTTTTGAAAGAATTGGTTCGGAAGTTTTGAAAGAATTGGTTCGGAAGTTTTTAGTAAAAAAATCGGTTCGGAACTTTTGCAAAAAAATCTGATTCGGAACTTTTAAAAAATCTCATTCGGAACTTTTAAATTACTTCTCATTCGGAATTTTTGAAAAATCTGATTCGGAACTTTTCAAAAAAATCTCATTCGGAACTTTTCAAACCTTTCATTCGGAACTTTTAAAATCACTTGATTCGGAACTTTTAAAATTACTCATCATTCGGAACTTTTGAAAAATCTGATTCGGAACTTTTAAAA
Organism: Glebionis coronaria; assembly: GCA_025667525.1. Classification (NCBI taxonomy): domain Eukaryota; kingdom Viridiplantae; phylum Streptophyta; class Magnoliopsida; order Asterales; family Asteraceae; genus Glebionis; species Glebionis coronaria. The sequence continues at coordinate 409,925,320 of CM046879.1, forward strand.
ACCTTTCGTTCGGAACTTTCAAAAAAACTGATTCGGAACATTAAAAAACATTCATTCGGAACTTTCAAAAATACTCATTCGGAACAATTTGAAAAACACTCATTCGGAACTTTTTGTTTATTCGGAATCTGGGTAATATGATGAAGACGAAGAACAATAGCAATATAAGAACACGATTTTTACCAAAAATCGACCAAGTTTTTCACCAAAACTTGAACAAATTTAACCACGAATCATCTATTAATGGTAAACATCAAATCAAATCAACAAAAACATAAAACCCACTTACTTTTAAAGATCAAACTCAACAAAATAAACTTTAAGACTTGGAATCAAAAAGAAGAAAGATGAACAAGATTAAAATGGAAGATGATATTGATTGATTAATGTTAAACAAACAAAGGGAGAGATTAAAACTTACAAATCTATGATGAAATCAAGAAAAATAAAAATCACCAACACCTTAGTGGTGTTGGTTCCCTACGAAAACAAGAAAAAGAAAAAGACTGGAATGAAAGACTTGTCAAAAAGTGTGAAGGAGTGGTCCTTATATAGTCCTTGTCTTTGGTTGGTGAGTGGGCTTTCTCCCGTTCTTCTTGTCTTCTCGTCTTTTCAGAAAAGTTGACGTTTTCGATTCTGATTCGGGATTTGTCGTTGATTAAATTCAACTCGTCTTTTAATTTATTCGTTTAATAGACTTGAGTTCCTTCGACATATGTAAATCTTCCGTCTTTGGTCCTTTTCTTCGATAAATCTTTAAATAGGCCCAGTGACTTCAAATCTTTTGCATCTCTTGGACAATAAACTTCGTCTTGAGTCTTTTTCTTCGATAAATCCCGTGCAATCCCATGTTTTCTCCAATATCCATCCGGTTGGCTCTGAAAACACAATAAACACAAAAACCATGCATAATTCCAAACAAATGATATTAAATACGCGTTTTGGTCTCTTTTTAGCCAGAATTAAGTGGTAAAAGGATGGGTGTTTACACACCTATCAAATCCCCTACACTTAACCATTGCCATGCCCTCATGCAATGCTTAGTGATAAAGCAAATTTACACTTTTCTCATAATCAATCAACCTTGGCCTTATTAACATACTACTAAAACAAGACTTAAAGAACTAAGAGAAATTAAAACTTTAAGGTAAACAGAAGGATAGAAAACCATTTTCACTTGAAAATAGCTACATGGAAATAACTTGCAAAGAGATCAAGGACTTACATTAGGGCTTTGGTGCTGCGAAGATTTATCACCCTCAAGTTTCACGTTCCCCAAACTAAGCTTAAATATGAGATCATTGTTATTATAAGTTAGTAAATCAAACACTTATACACATGGCTTAATTATATGCTTAAACTCCCTTATTCCTAGGTGTATCTCTTATATTTTATTTTTGTCTTAGAATGATCATGAAGATGCCTTTTTGGACTTATTTCGATAGTTTATTTAGGCTGAAAGCAAAGTAGGACGATTTGATCAATAGTTAGCTAAAGGACAAAATCTCTTAAAACTGCTTCCCGGGATATCAAAAAGTTCATATCTTGGCATAACTCGGTTCACGATTTGAGACCTTTCTCGGGCCGATATTTGGCATGTACTTCATACTTATTATCTCGAGAGACGTGCTTGAGATAATGGTCTTCTCATCGTTAATAGAGTTTCTTCACTTGGAGACTTTTGAGGGGTACTCCAACTTTGTTGACCACGACTTCATGATTATTTCTTCAACCGCTAATTGGGATTTTGAGATACAACGATCCGCCTCCTTTTCGGACTTGGATCTATTTATCCTCATACCTTGTTAGGGTCTTTTCGGATAGACTTCTCCATGATCTTTACGGGAGTTGATTGCTTTTCGTCGTGAGTCTTGATCCTTCATATTGATTTTGGGAATAATGCTTTTCACATCACCTTGGATCTTTAGCAATAAGATTGAATCCTCATGCCTTGTTAGGGCCTTTTCAGACTCGCCAATCTTCACGCCCCGCTTCATAAGTTATCCCTTGGCTATGAACTCTTATCATTACCGAGCAACTTTTAAACGATCTTGGGCTAGAAGCTAAGTAACTTTTCAAATCGTACGACCTTACTTATTGCTGATAAATTATTAGCAAGTGATGGGAGAATAGGCAAATAATTACGCCAAGTGAGCTTGTGCAAGAATACCGACTTATAATTGACTCTATCATTTCTCGTTCTCCACAATTTAAAATCTCAAGTAATGAGACTCATGGATGCTTAGCCTAATAAACCAATTAAGGTCTACATGGTTAAGGATACTAGCTAGAATAAACTTGGATAAGTCTATTCGGGTTGAGTCAAGATAATCGCAACGGGCCTAATATGTCAAAGATTTCTAAACTAGCTACACCACTTTATTAAAATTTGACTTTATTGTGGGATATATACATATGAAAGCAATGATAAAATTTAAAAATTACGACTAAATGGCCAAAGTTAATTAAAAATTTGAAAAATGTTGAAAAAGATGATTTTCCGGTCAAATGAAGGCATTTTCATGGAAAAGTCCACTTAAAACTTCCATAGAAGTCCCCCTACACTTAAGATAAACATTGTCCTCAATGTTTAAGCATGTGGGAAAATTCTCCCCTACACTTATTGTGACACCCTAGAATCGAGGTCATTCACGTTACCCTAAATTACGCTAATTTTTGAAATTTTTAATAAATTTTAATTTCTATAATTATAAGTATTTTGGTTAGAGCCGATGTTCGAGGTTATAATTTTTACGTTTGACGTTTTAAGAAGGACGATGACGATTACGATCCCGAGGGATGCCCAATTTTATATAATTTTGACGATTTATCGATAATGTAATTTTTCGAGAATTTTATTTACGGTTCGTGTTAAGTTGAGTCGGGTGAGTTTTATAGCCTTCCGAGTACATTTAAAGTATCCCAAAAATATTTTGGAGCGTTCGGGAAGATTTCCGACTCCCGTAAAATTTTCAAAATTGACAAATGAGTCGAACCCGCAAAGTTTTGAGGACGTTTTATATTTAAGGACAAAAGAAGCTAGAAATTGCACAAAGGCCCCTCCCAACCCACCAAAAGGCCAAAATGGACATAAACACAAACACATACAAAATATTTCACAAAAATCAAACACTCTCCCTCTTCTCTCTCTCTCAAACCGACGGACACCCCTAGACACCACCAAAACCCACCAAAAATCTTTTTCCACTTGATTTTTCAAAAATCTAAGGTTAGACCACACTTAGTTTGGTCATTCCCCACACATTCATGTGCTCAAATCCAACATGCACTAACAAAAATTTTTCAAGATTTTTCCATATGATCCAAATTCGTTTTTGTGGCTAAATGAGCTAATGCATGTTGATTTTAAGTGTTATGGAAGTATAAACACCAAGAAAACCCACCAAAATTAATTTGGTTGTGGTGATTGGGTCACCCAAACCCCACGGCAAAGGGGGTGTTTGGGGAGCCATGGTGGTTGTTGATTTTGCATGTTGTTATTATGTTTGGTTTATGGTTTTAGGATGATTTACATAGGTTTCATTACTTGCATGTTTATTTCTTTGAAGTTTTGATTTTGAGATTGATTGATCAATAGGGGTAGGATTGAAGTTTGATGTTATGATATGTTTGGGAAGGCTTAGGATGATGTTTAGTGGTGGTTAGAAGGCTTGGAATCGAGTCTAAGTGCGTTTTTGGTATGGTCATTTTTAGGCAGAAACATTTGGTCCATTTCACAAAAATTATTTTTTTTTCAGAACTTGAAAGCTAAATGTAGTTGTAGAGGGTCTTTCTAGCTTTAATTTGGTATAAGGTAGAGCCCGTGACTCAAAACGAGCTAAAAGTTATGACATTTTAAAGATCGGGTACCGGGAGACGAGGACTTTCACAATCCGAATTTGTGCAAAGTTTTAGTCAAATCCCGAGGGTCACAAGTATGAATTGGTAAATGGTCAAGGGTCAAAATTTGGTCCCTAACCTGTGTAAATGGGTCTATATGTTGACTTAGGTGTCAAAGAAGTCAAAGGTATTTTTCATATAGGTCAAAGAGGTCAAAATAGGTCGAAGCGCAATTTCAGCCCGTAAAATGTAGTCGTGGAAATGAGTTGCGTAACGGGTCGTAAAAGTAAAAACTTTTATTGGGCTTAAAAACATGTTATCTACAGGTCTTATAGGATTTTTGGAAATTTTGTCAAATTTTATAAGTGTGGTTTAATAAGGTAAAACAGCCCGTACTTTAGTCGAGTACCGGCGAGAATAAGTAAAAATGGATAACGTAACTAATAAGAACGAGTGGTATAAAATGAGTAATACTTGTTGTTTTTGTTTTTGGCGTGAGTTATATTTGTCCTAAGTGACTTGTATATATGTATTTTATACAGTACCGTAAGTATTAAGATGAGATTACTCATTACGCGTTATTTGTGATAGGTGTTGATTTAACCGGGCATCCGTTTCGTCGTCAGTGATCATCCCTCGAACTACCGACTACTTAAGATATAAGGTGTGAATTTATAGCCTCGCTTATATTTATTTCAAATTGTTTTACCCGCGAGGGAAATGCATGCTAGTTTTTAAAAGGAACGTATATCATGAATGATTATTAGACCCGAAAGTTGCCTTAGAAATTGTGTTGAGTACCAAAGTTGCAAAAGTCCCTAAAATCATGAACTATTAACTATTGTCCTGCCCTCGAGTAGGGGGAAATAGACGCTTATGCAAATTTTAGTACTACGGGGTTAACGACCCAATGCTAGCCGAGAAGCTGTACTTTTAGTAAGTTCTGCGGTAGATTATTTTGTATGAGAAATAAGGTATAATTGCAACTGATGCCTTTAGAAGGGGCACTGGTTTCATCTGAATCATGCCGGTATATTTACGCGGGTGATTGAGTTAACGGATTAGTGTCATGAGCTTAAACACAATTGTCAGTATCCTGATTATAGTTTGTTTGATCGACAAGACTATAAATGATCACGAATGGTTTTTATTATATATACGTTCAAATGGATTGTAAAACCTATGAATTCCACTCAACGTTTTCGTTGACCAAATTTTTGGCATGTGTTTCAGGTAACCGCTGAGGTGTAGGATGGAGCATGCATGGGATGGATGTTGTGTGTACGGCTTGGTGTCCGCTTGTTTTTCCCTCCTTTTCTACTTAAACAATTTTTATGTTTAATGTCATGTTGTTGTGAAACTGAAGTTTTTTGGGTTGAGATTCATGGGGACCGAAAACGCTAAACTCTGTGCACTATTTGGGGTTGGAAAAACTGTGGACATGTATCATCTAAAAATTTTAAATTTCAAGTTTTAAGTCGACGTCTTTTTAGCGTCGTTTGATATATCTTGTGTGCAATGAATACTGTGTAGCACCCATTGTTGTAGTTCCGCTGCGCATAGCAATTGTGGGGGTGTTACAGATTGGTAATCAGAGCCACGAGTTATAGAGAACTAGGTCGTTTTTAAAAATCCTAAACTATAACTTTTGGTGTCGTAAGAAAGGGTCCAAGCACACACAACTATCCTGCATGGCTCCGGTAAGAATTATTGTTGTATTTATGGCATTTGACGTATACTTTTGAGTAAAGTATGTATGTGGGTAATTATTACGTAAGTATGGAATTACTATATGTAGACGTTGAATTTTACGTGAAATATCCGACATCGTAATTTTTGTATTAATCATGCATGAGCATCATATTATTACATTTCGGGCATATGTACCACCTTTGCATTGCATTTGCATGCATATATTTATAATTATTGTATAATTACTTATGTACCCTCCGAAATTCGCTGTTATTGCAGGAATGGCCGAGGTACCGCCCAATGATAACGGAAACGATTACGTCGTAGGTCACGAAGGGGGACCGTTTCCTCCGAACCCGCCGGACAATAATAATGGATGGATCGCTCCAGAAGACGAAATAGGGCCGGAAAACGACAATGACGAAAGTGAGGTGGATAACTTCAGCATGAGTAGTGACGAGAATGAGGATTCCGAAGAAGAGCCCGAGGAGCTATTGGATGATGGCATTCCCGAGGATGCCGTAGGCCAGACCGAACCCGATTTGTTTCAATCCCCGAATTCGCCGAAGGGTTATGAGGTACCACCGACCGGTCGTTATGAGCAGCAACCCTTTGATCGCCCGATGGACAATTGTAAGGATTATTTGAGAACAGTGCCAGGATTGGTTAGAGTAAGTGATGGGAGCAGTGGAGAGTCCAGCAAGTCGCCATCGATTCATGAGAATATTGCAAGGGTCTACTTTCCGAGACCGAGACACTACTGGGATCCCGCAGGTCGTTTGGGGAGGATGGAAAGGTTGATGTATGAGCGGTTTGTAGTTGAGACTAGGGTGATTAAGAAGTTTGATAAGACTGAAAGGGAACACGAAAGACTGTTGGAAAGGACTTCAAGAATTGCGTATGATGGGTTAATGAACACAAGTGCCATCAACAGTTTAAAATCAATGGTTGCAAATTTAAGTGCTAGTCTTGACCGTGTGAGGGAAGATCAGATGAGGTTGTCGAGGATGCAGAGTTGGGAGCATCGTGTGAGGGATTCATTGCCCCCGGATTGGAGATTCGTGGACGATGTGGAGATGGAGGCGAACGACTTCATGGTTCAGCCGCCTACTGGAGGTGCTTGTATTTCGGTGGGAAATCAGGTAGCGATTGAGTGTGGATCCACATCAGGGACGAAAAAGGAAATGGAATGTGAGCCGGATGAGAAAGGAAAAAGGAAAGTGGATGATGTGGATGAGGACATTAGTGATGAGGAAACCGAGGAAGACGACGACGAGCCGCCATCCAAGAGGCCGTGTGGATCACCACATGCCTAGTTACTTGTTTTGTATTTTCTTTGATCATTGTAATAGAACTATTTTAGACCTTTGTATGATGGTATTATGACGAGAAACTCAAGTACTTGATGTTTTGTGGTGAACGATTGTAGTGGCAATACTTGTCACGATTTTGGTTAATTATCAATACAATCTATGTTACCTTTCATGATCTGTGATATGTCTTAAATTTGATCTTTTGTGATGTGAATTGATGAATATTAGTAACTCCGTAGTGATGTGTCGTTGTATGTATTTTATGTCTGGGAAACTTGATATGAATACTTACATTGTTTTTCTATTTTCCTTGTCTTGCAGAAAGAGATATTCGATAACACCATGCCTCCAAAGTTGACTGCCGATCGTGTTAACACCATGATTCAGGAAGCTATAGCTAATGCGTTGCAAGCAGACCGAGCTGGGAGAAATCAGGACCAGGGAAGGAACGCGGGGAGACAGCAAGCCCCGAGAGTGTGTACCTATTCTAGTTTTATGAAGTGTGGTCCCACGCAGTTCCGTGGAACGGGTGGAGCCTTAGAACTTAGACGATGGTTGGAAAAGGTTGAAAGTACGTTTGAAATCAGTGGTTGTGCAGAAGCGGATAAAGTAAAGTTTGCAGCTGCTACGTTTCTTGATGATGCGTTAAGTTGGTGGAATACCCAGGTAGCTACGGTTGGGTTGGCTGTAGCGAATGCAAGGACGTGGAATGCGACCAAAGCTTTGTTGACCAAGAAGTTTTGCCCAGAGGAGGAATTGGGGCAATTGGAGGACGAATTGAGGCACTTGACCTTGAAGAACAACGATATAGCTGCTTACACCAGGAGATTCAATGAGTTAAGTCTTTTGTGTCCGGACATATTTGCCAACGATGCCAAGAAAATGAAGCAGTATATAAAGGGTTTATCTAGCAATATCAAAGGTGAAACAACTTCGTCGAAACCTGGAACGTTTGACGAAGCGGTTCAAATGGCTCACGCTTTGATGGACGTTAAGCTTCAGGACAAGCAGAACTACATTGCCGAAGGCAACAAAAGGAAATGGGAAGCGGCACAAAATAATCAATCCCAAGGCCAGAACCGAGGTGGAAATCGAAACAACCATGGGCCGAACCGTAATCAACAGTTTAATCAGAGAAGGAACGAAGGGATGAGGGCAGTGACGAACCCTAGAGGTGTGAAAGTGAATCCCCATTGTGGTAAGTGCAACTTGTATCATGTTGGAAATTGCCCGCCGGCATGCGGCAAGTGTGGAAAGGCAGGTCATAGGACATCTGGTTGTCGAACGGGAGGAGTAGCCACTGGGGCTAATGCTATCAGGATGAGAGGATGTTATAGCTGTGGAGAAAGAGGGCATGTGCAAGCGAATTGCCCGAAGGCAGGGAACAGACGGGGAGGTAATAATGCGGCTGCTGTGTATCAAGTGGGAACTGCTGATAAACCACAGGGTCCAAATGTGGTTACCGGTACGTTTTTGCTAGACGCTTGTTATGCTAGTATTTTATTTGATTCTGGCTCCGACAAGAGTTTTGTAGACGTTAGATTTAGTCGTCATATTGATAGAGAACCGGTGTTGTTAACGACTAGTTATAATGTTGAATTAGCCGATGGAAAAATTGTTAGTACGAATTCTATACTGAAAGGGTGTACCTTGAAGTTAGGAAATTACGCTTTTAAAATCGACTTGATGCCTATAGAGCTAGGATCGTTTGACGTGATTGTGGGAATGGATTGGCTAATGGCGCATAGTGCTACGATCGTCTGTGGTGAGAGATTGGTTCAGATTCCGCTGAGGAATAGGGTTTTGACGGTTAAAGGAGACGAATGCACTTCTCGTTTGAAGGTGATTTCGTGTTTGAAAATGATGAAGTACGTAGAGAGCGGATGCGATGTGTTTTTGGCACAGGTTTCGAGCGATGGTGATGTAGAGGCGAGGATCGACGAGGTACCAATTATTCGCGAGTATCCGGACGTTTTTCCAGACGAGTTGCCAGGTTTACCGCCTACCCGTGAGGTCGAGTTTCGAATTGATTTAGTGCCAGGAGCTGCGCCGGTTGCACGAGCACCTTATCGCTTAGCACCATCTGAGTTAAAGGAGTTAGCGGACCAATTGAAGGAATTGATGGACAAGGGATTTATTAGGCCGAGCTCATCACCTTGGGGAGCGCCAGTGTTGTTTGTAAAGAAGAAGGATGGTTCGTTTAGGATGTGTATCGACTATAGGGAACTCAATAAGCTGACGGTTAAGAATCGGTACCCACTGCCGAGGATTGATGATTTGTTCGATCAATTGCAAGGTTCCAGTGTATACTCAAAGATCGATTTAAGATCAGGGTATCATCAACTGCGTGTAAGAGAGGAGGATATTCCTGTAACTGCCTTTCGTACGCGGTATGGACACTTTGAATTTCGAGTGATGCCATTTGGGTTGACGAACGCGCCTGCTGTATTCATGGACCTTATGAATCGCGTGTGCAAGCCGTATCTAGATAAGTTTGTTATTGTTTTCATCGATGACATACTTATTTACTCTAAGAGTAAGGAGGAGCACGAGAAGCACCTAAGAAAGATTTTGGAGTTGTTAAGGAAGGAGAAGCAGTATGCAAAATTCTCTAAGTGTGAGTTTTGGTTGGAATCAGTGCAGTTTCTAGGTCATGTGATTGATAGTGAGGGAGTTCGTGTAGATCCTGCTAAGATCGAAGCGATCAGGGAATGGTCAGCACCGACGACGCCGACAGAAGTTCGACAATTTTTGGGTTTAGCAGGGTATTATAGAAGGTTTATCGAAGGATTTTCGTTGATTGCGAAACCATTGACGAGGCTTACCGAAAAGAATAGGGTGTACGAATGGGGAAATGAGGAAGAGCTTGCTTTCGAAACGCTCAAGGATAAGTTATGTTCCGTGCCGATTTTATCATTGCCTGAAGGAACCGAAGACTTCGTAGTGTATTGTGATGCGTCTCGTAAAGGTTATGGAGCGGTCTTAATGCAACGTGAAAAGGTGATAGCTTACGCGTCGAGGCAATTAAGGAAGAACGAGGAGAACTACACGACGCACGATTTGGAATTAGGAGCGGTAGTTTTTGCGTTGAAACTGTGGAGACACTATCTGTATGGGACAAAGTGTGTTGTATTCACTGATCACAAGAGTTTGCAGCACATTTTAGATCAAAAGGAGTTGAATATGCGACAAAGACGATGGGTTGAACTATTGAGTGATTATGACTGCGAAATTCGCTACCACCCTGGGAAGGCGAATGTTGTAGCGGATGCATTGAGTAGGAAAGAACGGGAGAAACCTTTGAGGGTTAGAGCTTTAGTGATGAGTGAGAGCGTTGACTTAACCGAAACCATACTGAAGGCTCAGGAGAGAGGTTTAATGAAAGGGAATGTTGAAGCCGAGAACTTGGGACGAATGTTGAAACCTCTGTTCGTGATTAGGTCAGACGGACTAAGATATTTTGAGAATCGGATTTGGTTACCATTGTGTTCATCTGAGGAAGGAAAGCCTGGAGTTCGAGAATTGGTTATGAATGAGTCGCATAAGTCGAAGTATTCGATACATCTTGGATCGGATAAGATGTACCACGACCTGAAGAAAGTCTACTGGTGGCCGAATATGAAGGCGGATATTGCTCGTTACGTTAGTAAGTGTTTGACTTGCGCGAAGGTTCAGGCAGAACATAAGAAACCATCTGGATTGTTGGTACAACCGGAAATCCCAGAGTGGAAATGGGAGAAAATCGCAATGGATTTCGTGACAGGTTTACCTAGGACTCCTAGTGGAAGCGATATGATATGGGTAATTGTGGACAGGTTGACGAAATCTGCTCATTTCTTACCTATGAAGAAGACGGACAGCATGGAAAGACTCGCCAGCGTGTACGTGAAGGAGATCGTCTGTAGACATGGAGTGCCGTTATCGATCATTTCGGATCGCGACAGTATATTTACGTCGGAATTTTGGAAATCGCTTCAACGTGTGATGGGCACTGAACTGAGTTTAAGCACGGCTATCACCCGGAAACTGACGGCCAGAGTGAACGAACGATTCAAACGATGGAGGACATGCTCCGAGCATGCGTGATTGATTTTGGAGGAAGTTGGGAACGCCACTTGCCTCTAGTGGAATTTTCGTACAATAATAGTTATCATGCGAGTATCAAAGCGGCACCGTTCGAAGCATTGTATGGAAGGAAGTGTAGATCGCCTGTGTGTTGGAGTGAAGTAGGGGAAAGTCAATTGACTGGACCCGAAATGGTTTTAGAAACGACAGAGAAGATCGTGCAGATCAAGAACCGACTACTTGCTGCGAGAAGCCGACAGAAGAGTTATGCTGATAACCGAAGGAAACCTTTGGAGTTTGAAGTTGGAGATATGGTTATGCTCAAGGTATCGCCGTGGAAGGGTGTAATTCGTTTTGGGAAGAAGGGAAAGTTGAGTCCGAGGTATATTGGACCGTTTAAGATCGTTGAACGAATTGGACCGGTAGCGTACAAGTTAGAATTGCCGACCGAGCTTAGTGCTATTCATGACACGTTTCACGTATCGAACCTGAAGAAGAGTTTGGCGGACAAGGAATTGGTGATTCCTTTGGACGAGATTCGACTAGACGACAAAATGCACTTTGTGGAAGAACCTGTGGAAATTATGGACCGGGAGGTCAAGCGGTTGAAGCGTAGTAGGATTCCTATTGTGAAGGTCCGATGGAATTCTAAGCGTGGACCGGAGTACACCTGGGAACGTGAGGACTTTTTCAAGGAAAGGTATCCTCATCTGTTCCAGTAGAACGAAATGTGAGTCCAAGAAGAGGCGAGCGCCGGGACGTCGCTCTCTTTAAGGAGGGGTGGATGTGACACCCTAGAATCGAGGTCATTCACGTTACCCTAAATTACGCTAATTTTTGAAATTTTTAATAAATTTTAATTTCTATAATTATAAGTATTTTGGTTAGAGCCGATGTTCGAGGTTATAATTTTTACGTTTGACGTTTTAAGAAGGACGATGACGATTACGATCCCGAGGGATGCCCAATTTTATATAATTTTGACGATTTATCGATAATGTAATTTTTCGAGAATTTTATTTACGGTTCGTGTTAAGTTGAGTCGGGTGAGTTTTATAGCCTTCCGAGTACATTTAAAGTATCCCAAAAATATTTTGGAGCGTTCGGGAAGATTTCCGACTCCCGTAAAATTTTCAAAATTGACAAATGAGTCGAACCCGCAAAGTTTTGAGGACGTTTTCTATTTAAGGACAAAAGAAGCTAGAAATTGCACAAAGGCCCCTCCCAACCCACCAAAAAGGCCAAAATGGACATAAACACAAACACATACAAAATATTTCACAAAAATCAAACACTCTCCCTCTTCTCTCTCTCTCAAACCGACGGACACCCCTAGACACCACCAAAACCCACCAAAAATCTTTTTCCACTTGATTTTTCAAAAATCTAAGGTTAGACCACACTTAGTTTGGTCATTCCCCACACATTCATGTGCTCAAATCCAACATGCACTAACAAAAATTTTTCAAGATTTTTCCATATGATCCAAATTCGTTTTTGTGGCTAAATGAGCTAATGCATGTTGATTTTAAGTGTTATGGAAGTATAAACACCAAGAAAACCCACCAAAATTAATTTGGTTGTGGTGATTGGGTCACCCAAACCCCACGGCAAAGGGGGTGTTTGGGGAGCCATGGTGGTTGTTGATTTTGCATGTTGTTATTATGTTTGGTTTATGGTTTTAGGATGATTTACATAGGTTTCATTACTTGCATGTTTATTTCTTTGAAGTTTTGATTTTGAGATTGATTGATCAATAGGGGTAGGATTGAAGTTTGATGTTAGGATATGTTTGGGAAGGCTTAGGATGATGTTTAGTGGTGGTTAGAAGGCTTGGAATCGAGTCTAAGTGCGTTTTTGGTATGGTCATTTTTAGGCAGAAACATTTGGTCCATTTCACAAAAATTATTTTTTTTTCAGAACTTGAAAGCTAAATGTAGTTGTAGAGGGTCTTTCTAGCTTTAATTTGGTATAAGGTAGAGCCCGTGACTCAAAACGAGCTAAAAGTTATGACATTTTAAAGATCGGGTACCGGGAGACGAGGACTTTCACAATCCGAATTTGTGCAAAGTTTTAGTCAAATCCCGAGGGTCACAAGTATGAATTGGTAAATGGTCAAGGGTCAAAATTTGGTCCCTAACCTGTGTAAATGGGTCTATATGTTGACTTAGGTGTCAAAGAAGTCAAAGGTATTTTTCATATAGGTCAAAGAGGTCAAAATAGGTCGAAGCGCAATTTCAGCCCGTAAAATGTAGTCGTGGAAATGAGTTGCGTAACGGGTCGTAAAAGTAAAAACTTTTATTGGGCTTAAAAACATGTTATCTACAGGTCTTATAGGATTTTTGGAAATTTTGTCAAATTTTATAAGTGTGGTTTAATAAGGTAAAACAGCCCGTACTTTAGTCGAGTACCGGCGAGAATAAGTAAAAATGGATAACGTAACTAATAAGAACGAGTGGTATAAAATGAGTAATACTTGTTGTTTTTGTTTTTGGCGTGAGTTATATTTGTCCTAAGTGACTTGTATATATGTATTTTATACAGTACCGTAAGTATTAAGATGAGATTACTCATTACGCGTTATTTGTGATAGGTGTTGATTTAACCGGGCATCCGTTTCGTCGTCAGTGATCATCCCTCGAACTACCGACTACTTAAGATATAAGGTGTGAATTTATAGCCTCGCTTATATTTATTTCAAATTGTTTTACCCGCGAGGGAAATGCATGCTAGTTTTTAAAAGGAACGTATATCATGAATGATTATTAGACCCGAAAGTTGCCTTAGAAATTGTGTTGAGTACCAAAGTTGCAAAAGTCCCTAAAATCATGAACTATTAACTATTGTCCTGCCCTCGAGTAGGGGGAAATAGCCGCTTATGCAAATTGTAGTACTACGGGGTTAACGACCCAATGCTAGCCGAGAAGCTGTACTTTTAGTAAGTTCTGCGGTAGATTATTTTGTATGAGAAATAAGGTATAATTGCAACTGATGCCTTTAGAAGGGGCACTGGTTTCATCTGAATCATGCCGGTATATTTACGCGGGTGATTGAGTTAACGGATTAGTGTCATGAGCTTAAACACAATTGTCAGTATCCTGATTATAGTTTGTTTGATCGACAAGACTATAAATGATCACGAATGGTTTTTATTATATATACGTTCAAATGGATTGTAAAACCTATGAATTCCACTCAACGTTTTCGTTGACCAAATTTTTGGCATGTGTTTCAGGTAACCGCTGAGGTGTAGGATGGAGCATGCATGGGATGGATGTTGTGTGTACGGCTTGGTGTCCGCTTGTTTTTCCCTCCTTTTCTACTTAAACAATTTTTATGTTTAATGTCATGTTGTTGTGAAACTGAAGTTTTTTGGGTTGAGATTCATGGGGACCGAAAACGCTAAACTCTGTGCACTATTTGGGGTTGGAAAAACTGTGGACATGTATCATCTAAAAATTTTAAATTTCAAGTTTTAAGTCGACGTCTTTTTAGCGTCGTTTGATATATCTTGTGTGCAATGAATACTGTGTAGCACCCATTGTTGTAGTTCCGCTGCGCATAGCAATTGTGGGGGTGTTACACTTATGACATTGTGCACGTTGGTTAAATCAAGTTAAGGAAGAGACGACTAACGTGATCAATTTCAAATGTGAGTATGAATAAAATTGAATCACGATAGTTGAGAGATAGAACCGGATTTTGGATAACACGGGAGCACGGTTCTTCAAAGATTCCAAAAGTGCACTTATCCCTGTAATCACATCACCACACAAACACAAACACCTATATAGGTCCCCCTACACTTAGGAGGTTAAACGGAAAAGGATAGATACTCGGGTTGCCTCCCGAGGAGCGCTTGTTTTTGATAACCGAGTCACGAGCCTGACTCGACCCAAAATTAGTTCATGGGAAACGTGGTGAGGGATGGAATCATCTCATGAGAGATGTCCTCACCAAAGTACAACTTCACTCGTTGGCCATTCACCTTAAAATTAGGTCCATTAGGTTGAGCGAGCTCGAGAGTACCATATGGATAAATTTGGGCAATGGTGAATGGGCCGGACCAACGAGATTTCAGCTTGCCCGAAAAGATTTTCAACCGAGAGTTAAAGAGTAAAACTTTGTCTCCAACTTGGAACTCTCGGTTCTTAATCTTAGAGTCATGAATGAGCTTAGTCCTTTCCTTATAGATCAAAGAATTTTCATAAGCCTCATTCCGGAGTTCATTCAGCTCATTGAGTTGGATCTTGCGTAGGTCACCGGATTTGTTGATATCAAAATTAGCCCACTTCAAGGCCCAGTAAGCCTTGTGCTCCAACTCAATGGGGAGGTGGCACGCTTTCCCGTACACGAGACGATATGGTGTACAACCAATCGGAGTCTTGTATGCGGTATAAAAAGCCCACAAAGCATCATCAAGTTTATCAGCCCATGAGGCACGATGCTCTCCCACGGTTTGTTCAAGAATTCGCTTTAATCCTTGGTTAGAGATTTCAGCCTGGCCATTAGTTTGTAGGTGGTAGGCGGTGGAAAGACGATGATTGACACCATACTTAGCCATGACTCTTACAAATTGATCATTGCAAAAATGAGTCCCGCGATCACTAATAATGGCCCGAGGCACACCGAATCTAGCGAACAATGACTTCAAAAAGTTACAAACCACCCTTGCGTCATTAGTAGGTAAAGCTTTGGCTTCAACCCATTTTGAAACGTAGTCAACGGCTACAAGGATGTATTTGTTTCCTTTAGAGGAAGGGAATGGCCCCATAAAGTCGATACCCCAAACATCAAATATTTCACACTCTTGAATGAAATTCTGAGGCATCTCGTCTTTATGTGTGATCTTGCCTTGTTTTTGGCAAGCATCACAACGTTTAACCATCTCGTGAGCATCACGATAGATGGTGGGCCAATAAAATCCCGAGTCAAACACTTTTTTGGCGGTGTAGTTGTGACCAAAGTGACCACCGGTGGGTCCTTTGTGGCAAGCGTCAAGGATTTCTAAAGCTGCCGGTCCATCAACACATCGGCGAATAATCAAATCAGCACATTGTTTGAATAGATACGGGTCATCCCAAAAGTAAGTCTTAATGTCTTTAAAGAACTTCTTCTTTTGTTGGGATGTTAACCCGTCAACGAGAATTCCACCCGCCAAGTAGTTTGCAATGTCCGCAAACCACGGGGTTTCATCAGAAGTCGAGTTGATAGACATTAAGGTCTCTAGGGGAAAAGAGTCATTGATCTCTTTGTTCGGATGTTCCCCTTGATAAGGATCCTCAAGTCTACTGAGATGATCCGCGGCTAGGTTTTCAGCTCCTTTCTTATCGCGAATTTCAATTTTAAATTCTTGGAGTAGCAAAACCCAGCGAAGAAGTCTTGGTTTGGAATCTTACTTAGTCAACAATTACTTCAACGCGGAATGATCGATATAAACGATTGTGGTAGAAAGGACAAGATAGGGACGAAACTTTTCAAAAGCATAGACAACAGCTAAAAGCTCTTTTTCGGTTGTCGTGTAATGTAATTGAGCCCCCGGCATTGTCTTGCTAGCGTAATGGACCGGTTGGAAGTGTTTGTTCACTCTTTGGCCCAAAACCGCTCCAATAGCAAAGTCGCTAGCATCGCACATCAACTCGAAAGGCAGCTCCCAATTAGGGGTAACCAAGACCGGTGCCTTAGTAAGCTTATTCTTAAGCAAGTTGAAGGCTTCAATACACTCGTTGGAAAAGATAAAAGGAGTATCTTTTTCCAAGTGGTGGGTCATCGGGCGAGCAATTTTAGAAAAATCTTTGATGAAACGACGGTAGAAGCCCGCATGACCGAGGAAACTTCTCACACCCTTCACGGTTGAAGGTGGAGGCAACTTAGAAATAACATCGACTTTAGCACGGTCCACTTCAAGACCGGCTTTGGAGATCTTGTGTCCTAGCACGATGCCTTATTTTACCATGAAATGGCATTTTTCCCAATTAAGAACAAGGCGAGTGTCTTCACACCGCTTAAGCATATGTTCTAAATTGGCAAGGCAAGCAGAGAATGAATCGTCATAAACCGAGAAATCATCCATGAATACTTCCATAGTGTCTTCCACCATGTCATGGAAGATAGCCATCATTCACCTTTGGAACGTCCCAGGAGCATTGCATAAACCGAAAGGCATACGTTTGTAAGCAAATGTTCCATAGGGACAAGTGAATGTGGTCTTTTCTTGGTCTTTGGGATCGATGGGAATTTGAAAATACCCGGAGAAACCGTCTAAAAAGCAGTAATAGTCATTACCCGCAAGACGCTCGAGCATTTGATCCATGAAAGGAAGAGGGAAGTGATCTTTTCTCGTGGCATCATTGAGCTTGAGATAGTCAATACAAACTCTCCACCCAGTAACGAGACGAGTGGGAATCAACTCGTTGTGTTCATTGGGAACAACGGTTATTCCGCCTTTCTTGGGCACACAATGGATGGGACTTACCCAAGGCGAATCCGAAATAGGGTAAATCAAGCCGGCATCAAGAAGTTTGATAACCTCTTGTTTGATGACGTCATGAATACGAGGATTAACCCTTCTTTGGCTCACCGGGTTTAAAGTCATCTTCCATGAGAATCTTGTGAGTACAAAAGTTTGGATCAATTCCGCGGATATCGGAAATTTTCCAAGCAATTGCCTTCTTATGATCTTTAAGCACGGCGATGAGGCGAGATTTCTCTTCTTCTTTCAAGTCCTTAGCAATTATGACGGGCAACTTCTTCTTTTCTTCAAGGAACACGTACTCGAGATGGGGCGGCAACTCCTTAAGTTCTAAATCCGGAGGATTTTCGATGGGAGGCGTATTCAAAGTCGGTGCATCGATAGCAATAGCCTTGGGAGATGGAGGAGGAATATTGTCTTCTTTAAGAAGGTTCTCAATGAGGTGAATATCTGCATCCCAATCGGTGGGAGAATCGTCATTTTCTAAGTTCGCATCTCCCATGGTGGCTTCCAAATCTTTCAAAAGGAAATCACTTTCTCCAAATAGAGATAGTGATGAATAAATAGAGGAAACGGTCTCAACATTGGGAAGAGAGGTAGGAATACTTTTACAAGCATCTTTGAAGTGTTCTTCACAAGCCTCATCAAGAACGTCAATACAATTAACACTCTCGTATGAATAAGGCTGTTTAGAAATCTTTCCCATGTTGAAGACAATTTTATCGTCACCCACTCTCATGATAAGCTCACCGGCTTCAACATCGATGAGAGTGCGACCGGTCCTCAGGAATGGACGTCCAACGATTAATGGCACACGAGGGTCCATATCGTAGTCGACCACGACGAAATCGGCAAGAAAAGTGAATTTGTCGACTCCTACAAAGACGTCTTCGGCTATCCCCACTGGATAAGCAACCGTACGGTTAGCTAATTCCAAAGTCATTTTGGTGGGGACTAGCTCAGGGAGAGATAATTGCTTCCAAACGCTTAGAGGCATTAAATTAATACTGGCACCTAGATCTTCTAGGGCCATGCAATTCTCTACTTCCGGGAAGTTGCAAGGGATTAAGAAACGACCAGTATCACCAAGTTTAGTTGGCAATTTCCTTAAGAGCACTACAGAGCAATTCTCATTAAGTTGGGTGTTAGCAATATCAAGAAGCTTCTCCTTGTCGCTAAGAAGATCTTTGAACATTTTCGCATACTTGGACATGTGAGCGAGAGCCTCAGCGAAGGAGATGTTAAAATTCAATTGTTTAAACATTTTAAGAAAGTTGGAAACCTGAATATCATCCTTGCTTTTGAGCTTCTCTTTCCTCAACCTCGAGGGATAAGGTATATCGGAAGAAGAGAAAGGCTTTGGGATCGAAGGATCACTCACATCCTTGGGTGGAGGAGGGGTAGAAGTAAGAGGTGGAGAAATTAGGGAAGTAGAAGGATGAGGAGTAGGAGCAGGTGACTCGTTTTCCTTAGTCACAATCACCGGTGGAGGTATAGGAAACTCGGGTTCCTTGGTACCTTTGCCACTGCGAGTGGTGATTGCTTTCATCTCCCCTCTTGGATTCGCAACGGTGTTACTCGGAAGAGTACCCGAAGAAGAGGGTTGATTACCTTGGAAGAAACTAGCCATCATGTTCTTTACGTCATTCGTTTGACTTGCCAAAGTGTTTCTCATATCAACTCTCAGATCGTTTCCTTGTTTCACCATGTCTGCTTTCGAGTTGAGCACTTCCCGCTGGAGATTTTCCACGATCACATCATTGGTCCGCATGTAGGTTTCAACATCTTGGTGTAATGCGGTGGGTTGGTTGGGAGGGGGAGCATGGTAAGCTGGTGGTTGATAAGCAGGTTGTTGGTAAACTTGGTTGTTTCTTTGAGGTGGATATGGTTGTTTGTGAGGTGGTATGTATGGTGCACGAGGTTGTTGTTGTTGTTGAGGAGGGCGATTGAGGTTTTGTTGTTGGTTTGGGTTGTTAGTAGGAAAACCGGGCGGGGAAATAAAGTTGTTTGAGCGATATCTAAGCAAGTTGCGGTCTCCTTGAGGGCGAGCTTGATAAGCGGTTGGAGGATAGGTACCGTATGCTGCATTCACATTCTCAGAAGGATAGTCTTGGGTGGCGGTATAAGTGGTGTAAGAATGAGGACCCCCGCATATTTCACATGGTTGGCTTACAGCATTGACTTGAGCGTTTTTAGCATTGATGTTGTTGGTGTTGTTAGCGGTGTGGGTAACAAGCGATTCAAGAAGCGTAGTAATTTTGTCAAGTCGCTTGTCGTTGTCACTAGTACTAGCACTAGCGGCATTGGTCCGCACACTCTTGGTTTGCACACGAGACTTATTCTCAATGATATCCCAAGCAGCATTGGAAGTCTTAACCAAAATATTACCCCCCGAGGCACTATTTAGTGAATCTTGGTCATTCATGCTTAAACCATTATAAAAAATATTAATTTGGTGCACTTTGGTAAAACCATGTTGTGGGCATTTTCTCAAAAGGTCTTTAAAACGGTTCCAAGATTCACTAAAAGATTCATCGTACTTTTATTTAAAATTGATAATTTCATTCCGCAAAGCGGTAGTACGAGAGGGTGGGAAAAAGTAGTTTATAAACTTGGTCTCCAAATCCGTCCACGTAAGAATACTTTGTGGCGGTTCCTTAGCAAGCCAATGCCGGGCTTGTCCCTCTAAAGAAAAGGGAAAAAGTTGCAAACGGATTACCTCTTGTGGAACACCATTGAATTTGACCGTATTCGTGAGTTGCAAGAATCTCTTGATGTGATCATGAGGATCATCAATGTTACGCCCCAAGAAATGGTTGAGCAGAGACCATCTGGATAAAGCCGGATTTGAGCTCAAAGTTGTTGGCTGCAATCGCGGGTATGACAATTGGATCATTGTTGCCGTCTACATGTGCTTGCAGAAGTTCAATCATCGGGCGATTGTCTGGTAGAGGCTCATTGTTGAGAGGTGGATTGTTATTGTTGTTGTTATTATTGTTGTTGAGAGGTGGGTTATTGTTGTTGTTTTGTACACCGGCCATGTCTAAGTCTTCGAGAGGCTCGGGCTCTTGATAAGACGTTGATCGTGTACGCATGCACCTGCAAAAGAACTAACAAGGCAAAAACAAAGCAGAAATATTTTTGGTTTTTTATGTTTTTTTAATTTTTAGGATTTTTGAAAATTTTATATTTTTTAGGGTTTTTGAAAATTTTATGAAAAAGTAACGTTCACGACGAACGGATCCCAAAATCCAAGTTCTCACAAAAAACTGTTGATCTTAACGAGAAGAGCCGGCAGCGGCGCCATTTGATACATAGCTTTTGGATGGGGTTCAGATTTAATCTCGGAATCCTCTCGAATTGATTACAGCTCAAAGTGGAAAGATTGTTCTTGATGACAAATAGGGGGTTTGGGTTTTCTATTCTACTAAAAGGATTAAAAGCATAAAGTGATAAGAATAAGCTAAAAGCAATTAACTAATAAAAACAAAACAATAAAAATAATGAAACGTAGATTTAGAACGAAATAATTAATAAAAACAAAACTAAAAGACGAAATTAACTATCGACTCGAAAATAAAGTTTACTAAATGAAAAAGGAGAGAATAAAACTAAAATGGTACTTTAAAGCTAAACGAGACAAAACCTAAAGCGGGTACTAAATAAAAGATAAAACTTAAACTTTACGAAAAAATATTAATACTAAAAATCGACGAAAAATTCAACTAAAAATACGTAACTTTCAAAAATGAAATCGGAACAACTTTCAGATAAAACTAAACAATTACGGAACAATACTATTAAATAAACAAGCTAGCAGGCTAGCTGCTGGAAGCTGCCAGGCAGCCAGATGAAATGAGCGCCAAAAAGAACAAAGCATGCAAGCATGCAGGTGAACTAATTATTTGTTCGGAAGATTTCCGATTCAGAAGTTTTTGTTACTGGTTCGGAAGTTTTGAAAGAAATAGTTCGGAAGTTTTGAAAGAATTGGTTCGGAAGGTTTTAGTAAAAAAATTGGTTCGGAACTTTTGCAAAAAACTCTGATTTGGAACTTTTAAAAAATCTCATTCGGAACTTTTAAATTACTTCTCATTCGGAACTTTTGAAAAATCTGATTCAGAACTTTTCAGAAAAATCTCATTCGGAACTTTTCAAACCTTTCATTCGGAACTTTTAAAATCACTTGATTCGGAACTTTTAAAATTACTCATCATTCGGAACTTTTGAAAAATCTGATTCGGAACTTTTAAAAACCTTTCGTTCGGAAATTTCAAAAACACTGATTCGGAACATTAAAAAACATTCATTCGGAACTTTCAAAAATACTCATTCGGAACAATTTGAAAAACACTCATTCGGAACTTTTTGTTTATTCGGAATCTGGGTAATATGATGAAGACGAAGAACAGTAGCAATATAAGAACACGATTTTTACCAAAAATCAACCAAGTTTTTCACCAAAACTTAAACAAATTTTAACCACGAATCATCTATTAATGGTAAACATCAAATCAAATCAACAAAAACATAAAACCCACTTACTTTTAAAGATCAAACTCAACAAAATAAACTTTAAGACTTGGAATCAAAAAGAAGAAAGATGAACAAGATTAAAATGGAAGATGATATTGATTGATTAATGTTAAACAAACAAAGGGAGAGATTAAAACTTACAAATCTATGATGAAATCAAGAAAAATAAAAATCACCAACACCTTAGTGGTGTTGGTTCCCTACGAAAACAAGAAAAAGAAAAAGACTGGAATGAAAGACTTGTCAAAAAGTGTGAAGGAGTGGTCCTTATATAGTCCTTGTCTTTGGTTGGTGAGTGGGCTTTCTCCCGTTCTTCTTGTCTTCTCGTCTTTTCAGAAAAGTTGACGTTTTCGATTCTGATTCGGGATTTGTCGTCGATTAAATTCAACTCATCTTTTAATTTATTCGTTTAATAGACTTGAGTTCCTTCGACATATGTAAATCTTCCGTCTTTGGTCCTTTTCTTCGATAAATCTTCAAATAGGCCCAGTGACTTCAAATCTTTTGCATCTCTTGGACAATAAACTTCGTCTTGAGTCTTTTTCTTCGATAAATCCCGTGCAATCCCATGTTTTTACCAATATCCATCCGGTTGGCTCTGAAAACACAATAAACACAAAAACCACGCATAATTCCAAACAAATGATATTAAATACGCGTTTTGGTCTCGTTTTAGCCAGAATTAAGTGGTAAAAGGATGGGTGTTTACACACCTATTAGATAGTGTAGGTATTAGGGAGAACCATGGAAGAAGAGAACCAAGTATTCCTAGAAGATGGTGATTGAAAGTACCTCATGTTGGGTGCAAGATCAAAATAGAAGTATGAGATTTGAATAAGAATTTAAAATATGGCTTAGTTTAGACAAATGGAAACTAATATGGGTATAAGATGAGAGTGTGATCAGCATGGGATCACATAAAACTCTAGTATGTCCCTATTAGTAGGGAGTAGGAGAACTGATCGTGAGGAAAAACAAGTGAAGCTACATGGAAAAATTTTGAGGTATAGATAACTTGAAAGACGGGAAGCATAACATCGTGATGTATGTCATGAGCTGAGGAAGAAGAAGGAAGTGTGGATAGATGCGAATCATGAATGAAATAGGTCGAGATAGGAACCGAAGGTAAAACTTTGCTATAGCCTAATGAGTATACTAAGGCACTAAGCATGCTAATATTGTTGTAGTGTGGAAAGGAAATGGTACTGACCTATACTGTTTGATTGGAAAGCTTAGTATCGATAATCGAATGGTTGAGGAGTTATAGATGTGATGTGTCATGAGAGACGAATGGCTTGGTCTAACTGAGACAAGATGACGAGCACTGTGACCTTGAAGGTAAGACATTATGTAGGTATAAAGGAAGTGTTCACTATCAGGGAAAAAAATCTTTCATGGAGAAAAGTGAGAAAGAAGTGTATAGGTGCTACTAATGATCTATCCAAATTTTATGGAAGTAGTTGTAGCATGGGTTTAGATGGCAGTTGATAGACTAACTGAGATAACCGTCCTTTTGGTGATGTGTATAGATCATAAGTTGATTTGGATTGGAAGAGCCTCGTTGTGATAAACTAATCAATATGTGAAATATCGTCATAGGTCACTTGTGTAAGGAAATTGAAATTTTAAGTAGCTTGCGGTATGGACTAAAGGGAGTTGATGAACATGAATGGATATGAGTATATCCAGCTAACTGGAAAATAATGGATGAAGTGGAAAATTGATACAAGTATAGGAGTCATGTTGAGAGCTTGGGTGACTGATTTAAAGGGATGTGGGAAACTCGTTAGCGATGTCTGAGTTTTCATATAATTATAGTTATCATACTAGAAGTCGATGAATGCCATTTGAGGCACTATATGAAAGGATAGGGTGAGTTGTCCTTATGGTGGACTAAAATTCGTGAAAGAGACTACTGATGTAGAAATGGTGTTTGTGGAAAGGATGAGAGTAACAAGAGATGATATGTTGAAAAAGAGGAAATCACTAGAGTTTAGTGACAAAGTTATGTAGGAAATTTCACCTATAGTAATGGGTGGCATGTTTTGGTAAATGGCAAAAGTTGATGACGAGTTTTGTAGGTCCATTTATGATATTTGGAAAGATTGGACCAATATGTTATGGGTATAGAATTACCTAGGGAATTGAATGGTATACATGATATATTTCATGTATTAAGATTGGTAAATGTTGTTTGAGAATGCGTATTTGCATGTATGGTTATTCGGGATTTGTGTTAATAAGAGTCTTCGTTCTATCAAAGTGTCATTTGTGAGATTTATTGGCTATGAGGTCAAGAGTTTGGGGAATGAATTTAAATATTGTTGGTTAGTATATGTGGTATATTGAGTCATGAACTAAGGTACACATGGAAATGAGAAGAGTTCATATTGAACAAGTATCCTCATGTGATTTGTTGTTTGTGTATTTGATCCTAAGAAGTAAATCTCGGGATGAGATTTATATTAGGAGGGAGTGATGTGACAACCGCGGTTTTGAGGTTCGTCACTTAGTTTTATTGTTTGCAAGTTACGTGTCTTTACGTGTTTATGTGCTAATTGGTGTGTATAGGTTGTGGTTTGGATATCTTTTCGGGTACGGGGTACCTTGTGAGTGAAACGATGTGTGATGATTTCATGTTCATGAGATCATAATGTAGTGACTATGAAATGAGATGGTTTTGTTTAGTGGTTTTACGTATACGTATATGTATTATAGAAAATCGTATTTTTACGGTTTAGGGTTTTGCATTTAGGGGTCTCGGAAGAGGTATTTAGTCACAGGAATAATTTATGGGATGGTTTTAAATCATTTAGGACTTAATTTATATAGTTTATATTATATTCTAAGAGTTTTTATAAAACTGTATACTTTTACGTCTTTTACGGTATACGCGTAAATTTGACTAGTTTTGCGGTTTTGAGGTTTCGGAGGATTTAGGAGCTTAAATAAATTAAGGGAATTTAAGGTAATAATAATTAATAGTTAATTTACAGTAATATAATTAAAAAGGCGGCCATAGGGTATTGGACTTGGTTTTGGGCCGAATTTTGCTTAAGGAATGGAAGGGGGCCTAGTTTGAGTACTATTAGGCCTCCTGGTTAGTTTTAATTACCCATACTAATCCCTTGAGAAGAAACGATTTTTCCATCTCCCAAACTTAATATCAGTCATGATTAACAATGGTGGATCAAGAAAACCTAATTATTCAATTATGGTTTAAGGTATGCACTAAAACTATGCTTAATTAACGTTTAATTTACGTATGTAACCTAATATGATAGATTGGGGTTTGACATTCATAATTTTTTATTAGGTTTTGTTAATAATCTGTAATTAATGATGTAATTAATGGGGTTTTATCATTGGAAATCGTTTTTAGGTTTTAATTAGGGTTTATGTATGACTAATTTATTAATTATGAGAAAATCGTTTTTAAAAACTGGGCAGAATTTTAGGTCACTTGTTTTAATCATGTAACACCCCCAAATTTATACAATTCAATACAGCGGAAGACTCGTTGGTGTTACGGGATAGCACATTACTCACATCATAGACAACGCCTAAAAATCGCGTCGTTTAATAATAAAGCATTTCCATTCATAAATATCAAATTTTACATAGGTCCCAAGTCATTGTATTTCATACAGGTTTTTACAAAGCATTTTGAATGGAAATTAGTATTTAAGTGCGGGCCATGAATTCTTTGTTGTCTTCCCGAGAATTACCTTCAAGTACTTGAGACAAAACATGTTAAAAGAAAAGGTCAGCGATAACGCCGAGTGAATTCATAGAGTATAATAAAACCATCAATATATCGTCGGTATATAATTATTACCGAAAATCAATTTGTACAAATCTTTATAGTAGACCATAAAATAGGCCAAAAACATTTTATACAATTCCTTGTCAAAATCACAATACAGGCTTTCGCCTTCAAAATCATTATACGAACCAATGTCGTAAAATATCCTACAATACGTTTTATAACGTCGTGTAGAGTTAAATAAAAACCGTTATATGAATATGGTTATGTAAAACCAAAACACAAACATAATATCAATAATATGACCCCATATTGCTAGTCAGGCAATATATCGTAATTCGGTGCGTATAGCAGTAATTCGTTAATTGGATTATTATAAGCCGCATGACATTGTTACCTTACTACAACAAACAACGGGTAGCTAACCCGACAATCATTTGCACATCTAAATTAGCGTGTCGTCACAATAATCACGCTTGTGTAAATCTTCTCATACATAAATTCGCTTACCAATCAATGTGGCACGACGGGGATCAACCGTCAAGGCGCGAACTGGGGTGATCGTCCCCAAATAGTACTATTATATGCATAAGCGTCTACCAAATCCCGGTAGTTCACAATTCATGCTAATGGGACTTTTAGTGACATAACCTAACTTTAATAATCTATTTCATTTCATCTATCGGGTCATATAATCATTTATCGGGTCATACAATCATTCGGGTCCAAATCAATAAACAAACAATTGGGACAATTAGTGTCCTATTTTATAAAAACTAACATGTTATCTCCCTCGCGGGTTTATCAAACATTTCATAAAAACATTTAAAAGAGTGCGAGGCTATGAACTCACGTTGATGTGGGAAAGCGGGTTATCGGCAATTCGGATGTACGGTACGTGCTTCAATCACGGAAACCTAGACATATAATATTCGTCTTAGACTTTTGTCCAATGACTTTATCAAAATAACAATTATGTATATATATGATGAGTTTATACATATGATGATGATCAAGTGGGTTTATACATCTTTACTAATTTATTATAGTGTTTATGTGTTGGAAATTTTCAAGACTAGTTACATTAGTTCAACTTGTTTACATTTTGAAGCCCAATGGGCCTATTACAAGCCCAATACTATTTATTAGCCCAATTATACTTTTATTCTCAGTATTATACTTTATATGTTGGGCCCAAATGGGTTAAGCCCAATAAATAAGTTTATAGGTGTTTTACCAAATTAGTCGGGTTTATTGTCCATTAAGGCTACTTTGGCCCGTTAATGTCTATATGTTGTAAAGCTCGGGTTTTATCAATTTTTACTTGTTATATATGTTTACATATCAGTAGGTGAGTTTATAAAAGTTTACATTAGACGGGTCCAACCGTCTAAGTTTTATTTAACAAAAACGTTAATCTTTCGGTACTAGCCGAAAAGACGTAAAAATCATGTTTATAACTTATAAAACTTATCAAACTACCATTTTTATATAATGTCTTATTTTATATCATAATATATGAAATTCTTATTTATAATTACTATTAATTGTTAGTGGGTTTTCATGTGTATATATTTTATAAATATATAAGTGAGTGCTTATTTTATATAAGTTTTTATTATACAAATCTGATTTTAAATTTCATGTTCACCAAAACAGCCATATCTA
This sequence comes from Glebionis coronaria, assembly GCA_025667525.1. Taxonomy (NCBI): domain Eukaryota; kingdom Viridiplantae; phylum Streptophyta; class Magnoliopsida; order Asterales; family Asteraceae; genus Glebionis; species Glebionis coronaria. The sequence goes on from CM046879.1 coordinate 409,952,669, forward strand.
GAGTTCTATATGGAGATAGAACCCAAATTTTTAGGGCATAAACTACATGATATGTGATCCATTTAACTCTGCTATGGATACTGTTGAATCAGCCTCTAAGTATTTTATAAAAATCGTCCAAAACAGTCTATGCAGATTTGTACTCTAATATTGTTTTGATCATATCTCACTCATCCTAATGATTCCATTGCATGGCCAACTCTCACATGTGTACAAGATATATTACTTACTGTATATTCATTAATCTATGCCATTTTATCAGTTCATCACATGGTTATTTACTGTTTTTAAACAGCCTACTAATTTAAGCAAGATTAACCACTTTTACATATAGTTTTTCATCTTTTTACCCATGATTATCAACACCAAATCCCCACACAATATTTTTATCATCATATATTCATAATATACATATACAATAGGAAATCATGATTACATAATCAAAATAACAAGAGGATGGGAAGAACAATCTTTATACCACCATGATGATGTAGGTTGTGATCAAGACATGGATTTTGATGGAGAAACTTGTGATAAACCAAGACCATCTTCAAGACCATCATTCTTCAAGAACTCCTTGTGGAAAATCAGCCCCAAGACTCCATAGAAACTCCTCCTTGGATGTTATAATCACCACCAATCCATAGAGCTTCAAAAGGGCTTCAACTTATGTGTAAATAACATAAGATTTCATGGTTAATTTTGATCAAAATGGGTGTTTAGGGGGAGAAAGTGGACGGCACAAATGGAGCTAGAGAGAGAGTTTGGTGTGTTGTTGCATGAATGAGAAATGGTTTTGGTTATTGCTAGTGGTTTTGATGTGTGGTTAGCTTATTTGTGAAGCTTGGTAACACAAGTGTCTTACTTAGCTTATAAAAATGACACCAAATGTGGTGTGGTGTAGCAAGTTGGGACGTCCCTTGTGTGGGGTGGGGCAAGATTTATCTTGTCTCATCCCACTAATTTACGGGTACTCCTCGATTCTAGTTTCCTCGATTTGCGTACCCTAGGGTCGTTTTACGAAAAATGTTTTTATAAATTATGAATCAACGGCACAAAACGAATCTAATAAAAATTGTCTCATCAAAAACGGAGTTCAAAAACGTAAATACGTAATCCTAAGGTTTCCGGTTTAGTCGTAAAGGACGTTAAATTAAAATCATAAGTCCTAATCTCTTCTCGTAAATTTGTGAGTTTATGAAACAACACAAATTTAAAATCTCAAAATAATATTCACGGATAAATTTATTTCCTGAAATGTCGGACTGTCACCAAAACGGTGTATGTAAACGTAAGCACGTAACGTAGAATCCTCCGGTTTAGACGTAGTCGATGCTACTTCAAGACGTAAATCCAAATTTCTTCCCAAAAATAAGTGAGTTCATAATATAACATTAAAATAATGTTTTTAAATAACACTTGAGAATAAAATATCAACCATAAATTGACGGATTGTCATAGCATTTACCCCTAAACAGGATCTTGTCCTCCAAGATCATCTTACTACTCGCTTCTTATAGAGTTAAATCCATGTGGGTATTTCCTCCATATTCGGTCTTTTCTCACAAGTGTAATCCATTACAATGCGCGAGCTTCATCAAACATAACTACGGGAATAAGATCAGGCTTAATGTTGACTTACTTTCTCTATCCATGATGTTCACGGGTTTTCGATAAATGCAACTTTTCGCCGATCTAAACGTCATCAAGAAGTGATTAGATTCTCACTTGATAGACATTTTATCAAGTTCGATATACGAAACATAATTCACGCAGCTCTTGAAGTCCTAGGGTAGATCCATCTTATATGCCTTTCATACCAACTTTTACATCGTCTTTATGGTCCCATACACCGGGGACTTATATCCCATGATCTTTCAGATCATCAATTTACTTTTCCATGGTTAAAATTTTTGGCATAACTTCGCTACCCATCTGGCACTTCAAGATCTACATTTCATATTCACATAACCTCCTGCCCACTACCGGCAGTCAATAATCAGATCCTAATTTCAACAATCATTTCAGGTCTCGCGGGTCGAGTATTTTGTAAGGTTAGGTTCGCCATCATAGGAAACCTTAAACCTAAAAGACATGTCCAACTCACAATGGGTGTATGTCGGGTGTCTTTATCCCAACTCCTGCTTACAGATGCTCTAATATATATCCTCACAAGATTCGATTTCGATCCTAACATGATAATTATCAATGATAATCTCTCCAAAGGAAAACGATTTTACAGTTTATTACCAAAGGTCAATCATTCAAACATAGAACAACACTTATAGTATTTTGTATCGTTACTTTACCTCGTCCCTTCGATTGGGGTGGTACAGCAGTCTCATCAAGATTCGTTCTCAATGACTTCAGAGCAAATCTCTAGAAATTCGATGTGAAGCGAGGATCTTGATAGAGATGATCGATACAGGCACACCATGTTTACATAACTCCTTTAAATACAAAAGAGTCTATTTCTGCATCAAGAATCTATCATTAACAGGAATGATATTAGCAGATTTGGTCAGTCTGTCGACGATGACCCAAATCGAATCAAATTCAGATGATGACCTTTGCAATAGCTAGACGTTTACTAATGTATGAGGCAATGTCTGCCTTCATAAATTGCCATTAGTACAACTTCTTCGGATAAAGATACATTTAGTCAGAAATGACATGAATAGAATACTTATACTTACGAGATTCCAACATGACTACATCTCAAAATCTCCATATTTAGGCAACCACAAGTGGCCTTTAAAACATTTAATGTCATCGGCTTCTTAATTCTAATGGTTCACATTAGCCGCGAACCCCTTTTTATTATCTATATTATCCTTCTTATAAGCATTGTTTATTTTTATATTGTTCAGCAATTTATTTTGCACCTTCATTATTAAGGAACATGTCCTAATTGGTTCTTTATCTTTTTCCACATAATGTGTCAGTAATTACGTTCACTTTCCTAGATGGAATAGTTATCATGTCCGTATTTATTCAAAAATTATTTCTTCACATTTTCTGAGTTTAAGTTTCTTCTCAACTATCATTTTTATCCGTTTTACTCAATCCGACGTCTAAAGCGTCGATAACTATTGCTAGTAATTAAATAATAGATATTTAATTTTATGAAACGTAAACGTAAAAAGTTTTAAATTTCTCGGTTCGTCCAATTATAGGAAAATGTTCAAAAGGATAAATTTGAATTTAATTAACACGATTTTTGTTGATTTACTAAAAATAATTAGTGAGATTCGTAAATGTTCGAAAAATATTTGTTTATACTTTGGTCATAATTTTCTTATTTGACAAGCAAAAATTGTCGTTTTAAATTTCAAGTCATGGTTTTCTCAATCCCTCTTATGTTGTCTTGAGGCATACACAAACATTTACCCCTAAACAGGAGTTTAGTTAAATGTTCTGGGTATAAGGGAATAATCCCTTAAAAGTTCTTTTTGATAAAACATTTGTCAAAACATATTTGTACTTTCTTTTTGGTAAAACCCAAAGTCTCAAATGGCTCAAATTTTTAAAGAGTCAATATAGATTCCATTATTTATTAATCAGACGGTCAAATAATGTAAAGGATTTAGTCTTTAATCACATGTTAAATATTTAACGTACAGGTTTTCACTACTCGGCCAATTCAGGACAATCTATAAATAATTATTAACTCCTTCCTATTCTTACAAACAGACAGATGGTCCTTAATGATCACAAGCATGAATTTATCAAATTACAGCCCACACACGTGATTCACCAAATTTATGAATGCTACATGTGTATTAGTCAATCCAAATGACATCACGTGAAACTCATAATGTTCATTACAAGTACTGGATGTAGTGATTAGAATAGATAATCTTTTTCTCGGATGCGAAATTGATGATAACCATGTCGTGGATCAAATTCCTGAATATACGCTAAAACCTTGTACACGATCGAACAATCTATCATCTTGGGTAGTGGATATAGATTTTAATCGTCAATTTACATAGTTCACGGTAATCAACAAACATAAGGAATGATAACACCATAGCTCTTCATGATGACGAGCTTGGTAGAATAAAATCTATCTCCGACAACTCTCTCAGTTGTACGGTAATTCCTTTAATTCGGATGGTGCTGACGTACAGTGCACAAGCCACAGGTGCAGCACCGGGAATATAATCAATACCAATGTTCAACTTGCCTTAACGGCGAAAGTCTAGATAATTCACCAGCAAATACCTCCTAAAGTCTCAAATAACATGAACATTTTTTTTTATTTTTTTTTACATTTACTTTAAGTTCATTCTAGATTATAATATCTATGACTAGTTCATAACCATTCACGGTATAATTTCAAATCTAAATGCAGGATATGGTCACCCATTAAGAATTATTTAGATCACTTTTGATAATCAACATCTTATCATTTAGGGGAATTCTACTCGAGTTCCCATCAATTAAGACAATGTCGTTATGTCATAATCAATCAATCCATTCTACTGGCACTATCAACTTTCCAGTTTCATTGCTGTCGATAAGATATGAATTTCTCAAAAGACTAATAATAATTCATAATCTTTCACAAATTCAAGGATATATGGAGACACAACTACCATTAAAAGAGTAAGGTCAACGCATAATCTACGCGAGAGAATTTCAAATCAGATACAGATGAAAACATTTAATGAATATGAATATATTCCATGTTTTCATAATTTGAGTACGCATTCGAAAGCTCCTCAGATCGTTACCCAGGTCATTCAAATGAAATCAAATCAAAAGAAATGATAGGAACGTCGATTCATCCAGTCGGGTTTCAACACTCGGTAATCAGATACTTTTCCAAAGAATCTCACCACGGGAGAATTGGACAAGAAGGAAATATCAATTGTCAAATAAGACAAATTCCACATATGAGTAAATTCGACTCAGAATAATAGATGCTACAGGCACATATGTAGGTGTCCCTAACACTATGTCCCTATTTTTCACTTCTTGCAGATCTCAAAATTTAATCTTTCACAATCTTCAAATAAAATGTAGTGTTTATTCATTAGTTTTATGGTGACTACTAATCAGCCTTGCATGGTCCATTCCAAATTGTATGTAGGCGCGCAACTATATACAATTTCAAGATTAACGATGCAATACTCAGTTCGTCAAAACTTTGTCATCATGTTTAAAATATATATTCATGCTTAATTTAAAATGAATTTACAGCGTGTTCTTTATCATGGAAACAATTAAGTTTTCCAAGATGTTTCATAAACAACTTCATTTCGATAACGATTATTTATAAATCTCACTTTAAATAATCCTTATGGTGATGAAAATTCAATTTTTCTCAAGGAATACTGTTTTATCTTATAAAAACAATGAGTGACCTGCAAAAGAGTGATGAAGAGTTGTTCACCAAGAACTAACTACAATATGATAGGAAATGAGCTTTAGCCAAATAATCATGAGGTGCATGACCTCGATGGCACTCAAAAAGAATAATCCACAACGTAACTCAATTCGAGATGAGTACTTGTTCAATGGTTGCATCGCTAATGCGAACATTAGGATGAAGCAAGAAAAGATAGATAACATCGATACATGTAGAATTTAGCAATCAAATGTAGTCTTTTCATTAATCACAAACAAGTCAAAATTGTACCGTAACACATTATGTGTCACTATGTCATACAATTCCAAGAACTCATCCTACCAACTGATGTCTCAGTTAAGTTAGGGATTATTTTTAAAAGATACCACAATGAATACTAATCTACAAGAGTCATGGGGGTTCCACCTGTCCCGGAAGATCCATCGGTCCCTATTCAGAAGAAGATTTCTTCAATTTATTTCTTGGACACTGGGCATCCTCGTTAGTGGACAATGGCCTAGGAACAACCCTTAACACGAACCAACAAACATTTAAAACCTTATAATTCAATCACAGAACTTAACGACTTCTATTAACCATCTCATATTCCATACGGGTTAAATTTTACTTTATTTAAGTTTCAATCAACTTATACTCAATGCGATATCCTACCTCATTTTCCAATACTTTCAACCTTATTCTTAGACCTTCAAAGTGCAATAAAAGCTCGATATGAACAACACTTAACTTCCAATCCTATAGATCTTTCCAACAATAATTATCAAATGAGTCACTAGTATGAAATGAATCACACATTCAATTAGACTTCTCGGAAAGGTACTAGTGGCATGAGGCTTTTGGGTAATGGTTCTAATGACAGCCTCAAGGGCAACATTCACCCTTTCGATTTCAAATTTAAGAATTGGGTGGCAACGAATCAGATGACATCTTTCTAGGTGGTAACGTTTTGTCAAACTCCATTCTATCAGGAAAGATCGTCATGACATCGATATCAGATTTAATCTCGCCAATTCTTCTTTAATATCACAATCAACTAATATTGACATTTCTACGAATATCAACCATTTGTTGGGATCATAAATATCCACAAATTGGTTTAGATCTAGAATAGCTAGAATTCCTACGGGAATAGCTTCGATTGATTTGCTAGGGGAGTTAGGGTTTCTTGTGACAATCTACGTCGTATAAATACCTCGTATAAATATTTAAAATAATCATCAAACAATCATGTAATCAAATTACATCATATATATATATATATATAATCCAAGTTATATATATATATATATATTAAAATAACACTTCTCAGTCTGGCCTTGTCAGTAACTCGGGAATTCTTCGGCACCGTTATAGTCAAAAGATTTTTAGACATTTTTAGAAAAATATTTATAGTTAAAAGATTTTGAAATGTTTTATTCAAAACCTTGGTTTTAAAAATCTTTCGTTCTCTATAACGAGAGCTCTGGTACCAAACCGTAACCCCCCCAAATTTATACAATTCAATACAGCGGAAGACTCGTTGGTGTTACGGGATAGCACATTACTCACATCATAGACAACGCTTAAAAATCGCGTCATTTAATAATAAAGCATTTCCATTCATAAATATTAAATTTTACATAGGTCCCAAGTCATTGTATTTCATACAGGTTTTTACAAAGCATTTTGAATGGAAATTAGTAATTAAGTGCGGGCCATGAATTCTTTGTTGTCTTTCCAAGAATTACCTTCAAGTACCTGAGATAAAACATGTTAAAAGAAAAGGTCAGCGATAACGCCGAGTGAATTCATAGAGTTTAATAAAACCATCAATATATCATCGGTATATAATTATTACCGAAAATCAGTTTGTACAAATCTTTATAGTAGACCATAAAATAGGCCAAAAACATTTTATACAATTCCTTGTCAAAATCACAATATAGGCTTTCGCCTTCAAAATCATTATACGAACCAATGTCGTAAAATATCCTACAATACGTTTTATAACGTCGTGTAGAGTTAAATAAAAACCGTTATATGAATATGGTTATGTAAAACCAAAACACAAACATAATATCAATAATATGACCCCATATTGCTAGTCAGGCAATATATCGTAATTCGGTGCGTATAGTAGTAATTCGTTAATTGGATTATTATAAGCCGCATGACATTGTTACCTTACTACAACAAACAACGGGTAGCTAACCCGACAATCATTTGCCCATCTAAATTAGCGTGTCGTCACAATAATCACGCTTGTGTAAATCTTCTCATACATAAATTCGCTTACCATCAATGTGGCACGACGGGGATCAACCGTCAAGGCGCGAACTGGGGTGATCGTCCCCAAATAGTACTATTATATGCATAAGCGTCTAACAAATCCCGGTAGTTCACAATTCATGCTAATTGGACTTTTAGTGACATAACCTAACTTTAATAATCCATTTCATTTCATCTATCGGGTCATATAATCATTTATCAGGTCATACAATCATTCGGGTCCAAATCAATAAACAAACAATTGGGACAACTAGTGTCCTATTTCATAAAAAATAACATGTTATCTCCCTCACGGGTTTATCAAACATTTCATAAAAACATTTAAAAGAGTGCGAGGCTATGAACTCACGTTGATGTGGGAAAGCGGGTTATCGGCAATTCGGATGTACGGTACGTGCTTCAATCACGGAAACCTAGACAAATAATATTTGTCTTAGACTTTTGTCCAATGACTTTATCAAAATAACAATTATGTATATATATGATGACTTTATACATATGATGATGATCAAGTGGGTTTATACATCTTTACTTATTTATTATAGTATTTATGTGTTGGAAATTTTCAAGACTAGTTACATTAGTTCAACTTGTTTACATTTTGAAGCCCAATGGGCCTATTACAAGCCCAATACTATTTATTAGCCCAATTATACTTTTATTATCAGTATTATACTTTATATATTGGGCCCAAATGGGTTAAGCCCAATAAATAAGTTTATAAGTGTTTTACCAAATTAGTCGGGTTTATTGTCCATTAAGGCTACTTTGGCCCGTTAATGTCTATATGTTGTAAAGCTCGGGTTTTATCAATTTTTACTTGTTATATATGTTTACATATCAGTAGGTGAGTTTATAAAAGTTTACATTAGACAGGTCCAACCGTCTAAGTTTTATTTAACAAAAACGTTAATCTTTCGGTACTAGCCGAAAAGACGTAAAAATCATGTTTATAACTTATAAAACTTATCAAACTACCATTTTTATATAATGTCTTATTTTATATCATAATATATGAAATTCTTATTTATAATTACTATTAATTGTTAGTGGGTTTTCATGTGTATATATTTTATAAATATATAAGTGAGTGCTTATTTTATATAAGATTTTATTATACAAATCTGATTTTAAATTTCATGTTCACCAAAACAGCCATATCTAGAGTTTTATATGGAGATAGAAGCCCAAATTTTTATGGCATAAACTACATGATATGTGCTCCATTTAACTCTACTATGGCTACTGTTGAATCAGCATCTAAGTATTTTATAGAAATCGTCCAAAACAGTCTATGCAGATTTGTACTCTAATATTGTTTTGATCATATCTCACTCATCCTAATGATTCCATTGCATGGCCAACTCTCACATGTGTACAAGACATATTACTTACTGTATATTCATTAATCTATGCTATTTTATCAGTTCATCACATGGTTATTTACTGTTTTTATACAACCTACTAATTTAAGCAAGATTAACCACTTTTACATATAGTTTTTTCTCTTTTTACCCATGATTATCAACACCAAATCCCCACACAATATTTTTATCATCATATATTCATCATATATATATACAATAGGAAAGAAAATACATGATTACATAATCAAAATAACAAGAGGATGGGAAGAACAATCTTTATACCACCATGATGATGTAGGTTGTGATCAAGACATGGATTTTGATGGAGAAATGTAAAACCCGCATGCTTTTACCATGCATAGTACCTTAAGTTCGTACGTACTAGTTAAAAACTTTCCTAATATAGCATGATTACGATTACGTATTAGGAGTTTATGTATTACGTACGTGTTAGAACACGATAAGTATATTATATGAACGATCACGTAATAATTATTTAGCAATAATTAATCACGAACATACGATCACGGAATCACGAGCATAGTTAAAACACGAGTTACTATTAATTACGTATATATATTTAATACGAGCGTAATTAAATATATAAGTGTATGGTATTTACGTAACGAGAACATTTAAAACACGAACATAATTAAACGTAAACGTGTATGAAATTACAAGACACGAAACGAGGTACGGGACCCCCACAAGGGAGCCCCTACCCGTGGCCAAAATAGGGACAATGGGCCAAGCCCATTGTCAATTTTACTAAAAGGAAGGGTTAAGAGTTTTTACTACTCAAATCAAAGTTACAGTAGATTTTAAGAAAAACCTAAAATCCCTTTTCCTCTTCCTTCTTTGTGCCGCCACCTACAAACCACCATAGGAAGGTGATTTTGATCTTGGATCTTGTTGATTTCTTGGTTGTTCGTGTTTGTTCTTCACCCTCTTGATCCACGAATACGGTAAAACCTTTTTAACTTGTTTTCTTTTTAATTAATCTTTTATTAATTAAGAACACGTGATGTTTTTTATAAAAACACATTAATTAAACCTAGATCTAACATGTTTTGATCATTAATTAATCAAAAGGGTCGATCTAAGGGGTGTTTGTTTTGGGCCGCAAGGTATAACCGACCCCAAGGGGGTTCGGTTTGTTCTTAGCCGACCACCACCAAGACCTTTTTGGTCTTGGTTGGTGCGTGTGGGTCCCACGGCAGCAAGGGGGTACCCCGATTTGGTTCGGGGTACGGTGTTGTTTCATATCCGGTGTATGTTTTTAGGCTTAGATCCGGATCATGATTATGTTAGTTTTTTTATATGTTATGAACTTATGTAAAATTAAATTAATAATGATGTAATTAATTTAATAACATGACTTAGGTTAACTAATTATTAATAAACATGAATTATTATAACCTAAGTATTTATATTGTTAAGACTTATAATTAATTAATTATTTTAAAAACCATGGATATAATTAATTAATTATACATGACTTAGGTTATATTATTAATATTTAATAATACATATTTTAACCTAAGTATCTAATATATTTAAATAAAAACATGTCATACTTTAATTAAATATTATAACCTATAGTTTAATTAAATTACATGAAATAATTATTAAACTATATAATATATCATATGACTTAGAAAATAATCATGAAAATACTTAGGCTTATTTACTTAGCTTATTTAACCAGCTTATTTCTAATTATGGAAACTTTCTATTTTTAGAAACTTAATTAAATAAGGCAGCTATTTTATTTATGGAAACTAGCTATTTTTAGAAACTTATTTATTTAAGGCAGCTAATCTATTTATGGAAACTTATTTAATTAAGGCAGCTAATCTATTTATGGAAACTTTCTATTTTTATAAACTTATCTATTTTAAGCAGTAAATCTATTTTTGGAAACTTTCTATTTTTGGAAACTTTCTATTTATGGAAACTTTCTATTTTTGGAAACTTTCTATTTTTGGAAACTTTCTATTTTTGGAAACTTTCTATTTTTGGTAACTTTCTATTTTTGGAAACTTTCTATTTTTGGAAACTTTCTATTTAAGGAAACCTACTATTTTTGGAAAGTTACTTATTATTACACAGTAAGTATAATAACACATGAAATACCAGAAATACTTAATCAGAATGAACATAATATAGGATTTAACACAGTTTAAGGCTTTAAACAGTATAAATAGTAAGAACACATAAAATAAGCTAAGACATGATATAAAACCAGCTATGTATGTAGTAAGCAGATACTTATTTCATGTACGTAATTATGTAGCATTAGTGTTTCGGAAGTAGGATTCTCGCAGTTCATCGTTCTCGTTCACTGGACATAAGGTACGGATTCCCGTCCTTTCAGTATGGACATTCTTTCCTTATTAGGATTTCCCCGTAGGCAGCCAACTATTTTCCTGTAGTATAAGTATGAGTTTGATTGCTTATGTTTAAATATGATTACCTATAGCCATATACATGCATGACCAGTTTCACCTAGTTATGGAGGTACCATAACCATAACATTAGAGGCACTGATGTTATGACTTCACCACGGTGGAGTGATTGCTCGTGGCGTCCCTTTAGCTTTTGGCCATTTATTTATATTTATCATGTGGGGCGTATGGGCGCATCCTAGTTACACGTTTTTATTCAGGATTACATGATGAATGTGGTGTGTGCCTTGCATCCTTCACAAGGAGCTGATCCCTCCTACCCATAAACCAGTATATTTAATTAGAGGCAGCCCCTCTAATTTACATGATGAGGTCACCCCTCCAATTATTCATGCACGATGGATATTCATGACCTATATTGGCTAATGGTAAAATATGACAAACAGTTTTTATTAGATAAACATAAGACTTTCAAACTATAAAACCAGTTTTATTAAGACTTAACCAGGTTACTCGGGACTTAGTTTCTTCCGTTGTTATTATGTTATATGCTTATCCTATTCATGCTTTATTGTACATCCGTGCACTGAGCGTATTGCTCAGCCGTTTTCCTTTTCTATGTTCCCAAAACGGCAGGTACTCAGGGACGCTCGTAGACAATAAGAGTACGTGCATATGGACTGGAAGCTGTCTAGTCTTCTTTACATTATGCATTTCTTTTCTTTATGATACTTATGCTTTGGACATTGTTTCGTCCTTATTCCTTACTATACTATGTTTGTGTGTGATGAGCTTTGCTTTTGGACTACCGATGTTTGATTCCGGTATTTTCCTTTTTATGGTCAAGTAATGTTTAGACATTTTACCTTGTATGCTTTGATGACACGCCATAATTGCTGTGATATTTCCAATTCCAAAATGGGGTGTTACAATTATGGTATCAGAGCCAAGGCTTCGACCTGTAGGCTCTCAAATATGACATGTGATTAGTGGGTAGTCACTACGGTCTTCCTAGAACTGACAGTTGTTTTCATGCATTCATCATTTTTAAGCATACATATATATGTCATTGTTACAGGGTTTTTGACTAAGTAATGGTTGGTACAGGACTGGCCCTATTTAGTCGCATGTGTTTTATCGAAACTTTTAGATTTGGGACCGACCCATAGGCGTCCCCTCGCTATGTCTTTTGTTTTGAGTGAACTGACCAGAGGCGTTCACTCTCGAGCATCCAAAGTTTTCATAAAACTGCATCATGCATTCATACAAAAATTTTCTTGCATAAAATTTTTCTCGTGAAATTTTTTAGTATAAATTTTTTTCATGTATATATTTTATATTTTATGTTTTGAACTGTTAATCATATGTCTTATGTTATACTGTCAGATGGTTCTCACACGCGAACAGGAGCAGCTCAATGCTGCAATTCAGGCTGCCATGCAAGCCTTGCTTCCTCAACTGAGGAATGACATCCGTGCTGAAGTTCAAGCTGCCAACAATCAGCAGCAGCACAATCAGCCACCTCCTCCTCCTCCTCTAGTGACATTAGCAGTATGGCTGGAGAGATTCAACAAGCTCCGCCCTCGAGCTTTTGAGAAGACAGATAGCCCCAGCGATGCTGAAAGCTGGTTGGCTCACATCGAGAAGATCTTCAACGCTATGGGCTGTGACCCCGCATACAAGGCGAGGTTGGCATGTTATCGGTTCGAAGGCGATGTACTCAACTGGTGGTTAGCTTTGATGCAATCTGAAGGTGGTGATGAGTGGGTTGCTGGTTTGACTTGGGCTCAGTTCAAGGACAGGGTGATGGAGCAGTTCTTTCCCAAGGCTGAGCAGGACAAACTCAAGAGAGAGTACCATGGGATCCGTCAGAGATCTGGGGAGAATAGCAACGAGTTTATGCAGCGCTTTCTTCGCTTGGCTGGTTTCCTTGGTGCAGCAGCAGGTACTCCAGAAGAGCAGGCACATCACTTTAGATGGGCTCTTCGCACATCGGTCGCAAACAATCTGGTGTGTGCTACGTTCAATACTGTAGCACAAGTGGCCGATGCAGCATGAAAACTGGAGATGCTACAGGAGAGGGATGAGTTCGGGGAAGCTGAAAGACCCGAAAAAAGGTAAGTATTCAAGCGGTGATCAATCCGTATATCTTCCATATGTCAATTATTCATCTCTTTAAATGTATCTTCCAGGCAGAAAACTGGGGACCGGTCTTAGCCGGCTACTCAGCAGCAGCCTCATCAGCCCAAGGGAAATGGTCAGACTAATGACCGATCTGCTACGGATAGGCGTGGCGGTAATGATAATTACCGTAACAACGTCGGGCAATCCAGCAACAGCAGGTCTTAATACTTATGAAATTTCTTATGTTTATGTTATAACTCATATTCTGACACTCTAGCAAAATTCTACCAGGAACCATGGAAACGGTAGGGACCAGAACCAGAGAGGTTCGCAGCCTAGCCGTCCAGCTATCACTGGTACTCAATCTTACGATTATCCGCTTCGTTCATTGTACCCCAACTATTATGTCTCATGTAAAATGTTTTTATTAGGTCCTCAGCCAGCCAGAGCACCTGCTGGAGGATACACTCATCCTCTTTGCTCTACTTGCCACCGTAGGCACCCAGGACCATGTCGCTGTAATACTGATGCGTGCTTCAAGTGTGGTCTTCCTGGCCATATTATGAAGGATTGTCGTAAGGGCGAGATGGAGGGTACATCGGGACATGCTGATACCAAGCCGCCTCCTACTGCCGGGCGTGTCTACACGACATCTCGAGACCAGGCCAACAAGTCTATAGGTACCATCACTAGAATCTTGTATATGTATGGTCGCGCTGCATGTGTTCTTTTCGATACGGGTGCTACTCACTCGGTTATTTCTACTGCTTATGCTAAGAACATTAGGATGCCTCCATTGCCACTAGAAAATAGGCTTACTATTTCCACGCCTTTGAGGGACTCTGTATTAATCACCCATGTATACAAGAGTCTTCCCTTAGAATTTGATGATAAGGTTCGACCTGTTGACGCACTTCCGCTGGACATGAATGACTTCGACATGATTTTGGGCATGGATTGGCTATCCAAGTATCATGCTACCATAGAATGCCATTCATATCGGGTTATCTTCGGTGATGTCAATGCACCAGAGTACATTCATAATGGGTTCATACCCGGACGGTCTGTACAAATCATATCCACCCTGTAAGCGCGTGCACTACTGTCACATGGCTGCGAGGGTTACCTAGCTACGGTTCACGACCTGGATGCTGAGTCTCCATCGATTCAGGATCAACCAATAGTGTCGGAATTCCAAGACGTGTTTCCAGCAGAACTTCCGGGCATACCACCTGCACGAGAAGTGGAATTTAATATCGAGCTGGTTCCAGGAGCTGAACCAATCTCCAAGGCCCCTTATCGCATGGCTCCCATAGAGCTGAAAGAGCTAAAGGATCAACTGCAAGAACTTCTCAAACGAGGTTTCATTCGACCGAGCGCATCTCCATGGGGCGCACCGGTTCTGTTTGTTAAGAAGAAGGACGGCAGTATGCGTCTTTGCATAGACTATCGCGAGCTCAACAAGATTACCATTTGGAATAGATATCTGCCACGTATTGACGATCTGTTTGACCAACTCCAAGGGGCCAAACACTTCTCCAAGATCGATCTTAGGTCAGGCTATCATCAGTTACGAGTCAAGGAGCAGGATATTGCTAAGACTGCCTTTCGTACTCGTTATGGCCACTACGAGTTTGTAGTTATGCCATTTGGCCTGACAAATGCTACAGCAGTGTTCATGGATCTGATGAACAAAATCTTCCATGAATTTCTTGACAAATTCGTCATTGTTGTCATCGATGACATCCTGATTTTCTCCAAGTCCAAGGAGGAACACGAAGACCATCTTCGTACAGTACTACAGATTCTTCGCCAGAAGCAGCTGTATGCTAAATTCTCCAAGTGTGAGTTCTGGTTAGACAAGGTGGCATTCTTAGGTCACATTGTATCAGCAGAAGGAATCACTATGGATCCAGCGAAGGTTGAGGCCATCACTAAGTGGCCGAGGCCGACATCAGCGACGGAAGTCCGCAGTTTCTTAGGCTTAGCTGGATATTACCGTAGGTTCGTGGAGAACTTTTCCCGCTTAGCACTACCATTGACCAAACTGATGCGGAAAGGGGAGAAATTCGTCTGGACTGAAGATCGAGAGAAGAGCTTTGAAGACCTGAAGCAGAAGCTAGTATCTGCACCTATTCTTACTCTACCATCTGGTACGGGTGGATTTCAAATCTACTGCGATGCATCGGGGAAGGGACTTGGCTGTGTTCTCATGCAACATGGGAAAGTGATCGCGTATGCTTCACGGTAGCTTAAGCCTTATGAAGAGAATTACCCCACGCACGATCTGGAACTTGCTGCAGTCGTGTTTGCATTGAAGATATGGAGACACTACTTATATGGAGAATCATGTGACATTTTCACGGACCACAAGAGCTTGAAGTATATCTTCACTCAACGTGAATTGAACATGAGGCAGAGGAGATGGTTAGAGCTGTTGAAGGATTATGACATTAATCTTCAGTATCATCCCGGAAAGGCAAATGTAGTAGCAGATGCCCTTAGCAGGAAGTCCGGAATGATCAACAGCATTAGAATCGAAGAGGAAATCATAAGAGACTTGGAGCGACTAGACATCGAGATCATGGTACGTGGACAGCATGGTTACTGGGCTAATCTTAGAGTAGAACCCGAGTTACTATCTAAGATCAAGGAAGCTCAGAAGGATGACGGAGAAATATGGGCGATAATACAGAATTTGGAGAAGCAGACAGAATTCAGAGTAGATGCAGATGGTATCGTATGGCAGGGCACTAGACTTTGTGTTCCTGATGACCAAGAACTCCGGGAAGCTTTGCTAGCAGAGGCTCATAGCTCCCCATTCTCGATACATCCTGGTTCAACCAAAATGTACCATGACATCAAGCAGTACTTTTGGTGGAGTGCTATGAAACAGGATGTGGCCACTTACGTCTCCAAATGTCTTACCTGCCAGCAGGTTAAGATCGAGCATCAGAGATCTAGCGGTCTCCTTCAACCGTTAGACATTCCAGAGTGGAAGTGGGATAAAATCACCATGGATTTTGTTACCGGTCTTCCGCCTACCAAAAGGAAGCACGATGCAATTTGGGTTATCGTTGATCGACTTACCAAATCAGCTCATTTCTTACCGATCCGCAAGGAAGATCCGGTAAGTAAACTCGCAGATACGTACAGACGAGAGATCATGAGACTACACGGTGCACCATCCAGCATCGTCTGAGACAGAGATCCTCGATTCACTTCGCGCTTTTGGAAAAGTCTACAAAAAGCTTGGGGTACACAACTTAAGCTTAGCACGGCTTTTCATCCTCAAACGGACGGACAGTCGGAGCGAACCATTCAGACATTGGAAGATATGTTAAGGTCATGTGCGTTGGAATGGACGGGTGATTGGGACGAATACATCTGTTTGGTGGAGTTTGCGTACAACAACAGCTGGCACGCGAGCATCAAGCGTGCTCCATTTGAGATGTTGTATGGCAGAAAGTGTCGCGCCCCAATCTGCTGGGATCAGGTTGGCGAGCGAACACTCGAAGGACCAGAAATCATAGAGATGACAAACGAGAAGATCGTAGTAGCTAGACAGAAGATTCAGGAGGCACGGTCACGTCAAAAGAGTTACGCCGACAAGCATCGTAGGGATTTACACTTTAACGTAGGAGATCACGTCTTCCTTAAGGTTTCGCCGGTACGTGGTGTTAGACGCTTCGGGATTAAAGGGAAGCTCAGTCCTCGTTTCATCGGACCGTTTGATATCATTGAACGAGTCGGTGAAGTATCTTACCGATTGGCGTTACCTCCGCAGCTTTCGCATGTGCACAATGTGTTTCATGTGTCCTTACTCAGAGGGTATCAATATCATCCCCTTCACATGGTTCAGTATCCACTGGAACAGATTCGTGAAGATCTCACTTTTATAGAAGAACCCGAACGAGTTCTTGACAGGCAAGAACGAGTCATGAGAAAGAAGACGATTCCATTCGTCAAAATTCTATGGAGGGATCATACCGAGCGGGAAGCCACTTGGGAAACAGAGGAGTCTATCCGGACTTCTTACCCTCATTTCATATTTTGAATTCGGGTATGTTCTTCTTTTCCAGTTTACTTTATCTATAATTCGGGGACGAATTATTCTTTTTAGGGGGGAAGAGTTGTAAAACCCGCATGCTTTTACCATGCATAATACCTTAAGTTCGTACGTACTAGTTAAAAACTTTCCTAATATAGCATGATTACGATTACGTATTAGGAGTTTATGTATTCGTACGTGTTAGAACACGATAAGTATTTTATATGAACGATCACGTAATAATTATTTAGCAATAATTAATCACGAACATACGATCACGGAATCACGAGCGTAATTAAAACACGAGTTATTATTAATTACGCATATATATTTAATACGAGCGTAATTAAATATATAAGTGTATGGTATTTACGTACCGAGAACATTTAAAACACGAACATAATTAAACGTAAACGTGTATGAAATTACAAGACACGAAACGAGGTACGGGACCCCCATAAGGGAGCCCTTACCCGCGACCAAAATAGGGACAATGGGCCAAGCCCATTGTCAATTTTATTAAAAGGAAGGGTTAAGAGTTTTTACTACTCAAATCAAAGTTACAGAAGATTTTAAGAAAAACCTAAAATCCCTTTTCCTCCTCCTTCTTTGTGCCGCCACCTACAAACCACCATAGGAAGGTGATTTTGATCTTGGATCTTGTTGATTTCTTGGTTGTTCGTGTTTGTTCTTCACCCTCTTGATCCACGAATACGGTAAAACTTTTTTAACTTGTTTACTTTTTAATTAATCTTTTATTAATTAAGAACACGTGATGTTTTTTTATAAAAACACATTAATTAAACCTAGATCTAACATGTTTTGATCATTAATTAATCAAAAGGGTCGATCTAAGGGGTGTTTGTTTTGGGCCGCAAGGTATAACCGACCCCAAGGGGGTTCGGTTTGTTCTTAGCCGACCACCACCAAGACCTTTTTGGTCTTGGTTGGTGCGTGTGGGTCCCACGGCAGCAAGGGGGTACCCCGATTTGGTCCGGGGTACGGTGTTGTTTCATATCCGGTGCATGTTTTTAGGCTTAGATCCGGATCATGATTATGTTAGTTTTTTATATGTTATGAACTTATGTAAAATTAAATTAATAATGATGTAATTAATTTAATAACATGACTTAGGTTAACTAATTATTAATAAACATGAATTATTTTAACCTAAGTATTTATATTGTTAAGACTTATAATTAATTAATTATTTTAAAAACCATGGATATAATTAATTAATTAAACATGACTTAGTTTATATTATTAATATTTAATAATACATATTGATAGGTGTGAAAACACCCATCCTTTCTACCACTTAATTACAGTAATAACCGGACCAAAACGTGTATTTTATGACTTTTATGTCGGAATTATGCGTGGTTTGTGTTTTTGTTGTGATTTAGGACGAAAAGGTGAAAAGTGGAGAAAACACGGGAATTCACGGGCATTTACGGACTTTTATTGAAGAAAAAGATGAAAGACGAAGTCAAGAAGTCAAAAGTGTAAAAAGAACGGAAGTCCAAGACCAATTCTGAAGATTTAACGAAGAAAAAGTCAAAAGACGGAAGTTTACTTAAAGCCGAGGAACTCTAGTCTTATTTATCGAAGAATTAAAAGACGAGTCCAAAGAAATCCCGAGCCAAAAGTCATCACATTCCAAGATTAACAAAAAGATTAAGAAGGAAGGACTTAAGGGCGCAATTAAGGAAGAAAGGAAGGAGAGGAGGAAGCTTCCTCTAACCTCCTCCCTAATCCCCTATATATAGTCATTAGCTAATCACTTTTAATTTTGTTGGCTAGATTGACAAACTAGTTCTTCCACCTTTATTTTATGCACCTTTAATTACTTGCACATTTAAATACATGTTATGCACTTTAATTACTTTTAATTTCAAGTAAGTGTTTCTTTTAATTACTTGCACCTTTACTTTATCTTGTTAATCTTCTTCTACCTTTCTTTAATCTTTGATTTACACGTTTTTATCTTGTTAAGTTGTTTAAGATTTGATTTTTATGCTTTTGATTGTTTTAAATCTCTTATTTTCATAGCTTATTTGATTTATTTTCAAGTTTATATAGTTTTTACAAAAGTTATTTTTATATAAAAAGTTGTTTTTCTTAAAGTTTATCTTTTTCGTGTCTTAAAAGTTGTTAACTTTCAGTTTTATAGCTTATTTTTACACGTTTTTACCTTAGGATTTAGTCTCGTGCTTATTAGGATTATAGCTTATTTACTTAGCTTATTTTTGGTTCTTTCCTACGTATTCCGATTGGTACAAATCTGAAAAGGGTTTTGTATTCCGATTGTGGGAGATCTGAAAAGGGTTTTACTTTCCGATCGTGGGAGATTCTTGGTATTCCGATCAGGGTTGGTTGGATATTCCGATTGGGGTGTAAGTGACAGTATTCCGATTGGGGGTTCGTCCATATTCCGATTGAGGTGTTAGTTTGGTTATTCCGATTGGGACTAGTGACAGTATTCCGATCAAGGGGTTCCGATTAGCATTCCGACCAGGTCACACCATATTCCGATCAGAGGTTAGTTTATATTCCGATTGGGGTTTTTCTGGATATTCCGATTGGGGTGTAAGTGACAGCATTCCGATTGGTCTTCCTCTCCATATTCCGATCAAGTGTAAATTAACATTCCGATTGGTAAGATCGGAATGTATTCCGATTTAGTAGTTTTTCTTGTTTTGTCTTGTTTAATTTTTAGTTTCCGTTTTTAACACTTGTCTAATTTTAATCTCCGTCATGCTTTAATTTTTAGTCATTTAAATTAATTTACTTTTCAAAAAGTTTTTAAATATCGCACATTTCTTTTAATTAGATTTAGATTTAATTTTCACGCTCTTTTAATACTTGCCCTTTACTTTAACGACATTTACTTTTAAGTCTTTGCACATTTAAATTTAAAAACAACCAAAAATATTTGTTCCACCAAAGAATAACCGAGTCACATAGAGAACCTAGATCAATTCGATTAGAACAACACAACGAACTTAATTTTCTTACTAGCAAAAAGCTTGTATTAAATGGCGCCGCTGCCGGCTCTTTTCGTTAAGATCAACAGTTTTCTGTGAGAGACACGTTGCTTTTTGGGATCCGTTCACTTGTGAACGTTACTTTTCTTGCATAAAAAATTCCAAAAACTCATAAAAATTAAAAATTGATAAAAAACCATAAAAATTAAAAAAATTCAAAAATCCAAAAAGATTTTAGCTTTATTGTGTATATATATTGTCTTTGTGTTTGGTTTTGTTTTCTTTTGAATTTTCAGGTGTATGCGTACTAGATCTTCTAATTATCAAGAGCCCGAGCCTCAAGAAGATTTAGATATGGCCGGTGTTAACAACAACAACATTCCACCGAACCTGAATAATAATAATAACAACAATGCTCTTCCACAGCCCGATCTTCGGACTATGGAGGAACTTTGTCAACCAACCATGTTTGGACGAGGAGGACCGATTGCGCCGATGCAAATCAACGCTCCTGAGTTTTCGTTGAAGCACCACATGATTCAGCAAGTACAAACAAACCCATTTAGAGGATTGCCTGATGATGATGCCAACAAACACCTCGACAAGTTCATTACAATCACCCAAAGCATGAAGTTGGCTGGTGCCACAATGGATGAACTTCGCCTACAACTCTTTCCACATACTTTATTACATCATGCCGAGAAATGGTTTGATCGTCTCCCGAAGAATTCTATTCACACTTGGGATGATATGACTCAACGCTTTTTGTCGCGCTACTTTCCACCATCCATGGTCACGAGCCTTCGCAATCAGATCAGCGGTTTCATGCAAGACCCTGATGAATCTCTTTTTGATGCTTGGGAGCGATATAATGTCTTGATTGATCGTTGTCCAAACCACAACATGCTGCCTGTGACCCTAATTGATACTTTCTACAACGGTTTGACTTTTCGAGATCGTGATACGATTAATGCAGCCGCCGGTGGCACATTCATGAAAAGGAGACCCGAGGAGTATAGAGATCTTATTGAGAACATGACTACTCACCACAAAAACTGGGATTCCTCTGCTTCTTCAAGGAACAACCCGAGAGTCAATGTTTCCTCCACCTCAGCAAACCCTGATATGACCGAACTCACCCGTGTGCTGACTGAAATGAGCAGAAGTATGCAACTGTTGGCCTCAAACCAACAACAACAACAAGTTAAAGCGGTTGCTACTCCTTGTGAAACATGCGGCGGTCCTCACTCATACACCGATTGTCCTTCGACACAAGGAAATCCGGAAAATGTGTATGCACCTTACGGTAATTATTCGTCGGAAAATTACCAAGCTCGACAAGGGGATAGAAATCTGCTGAGTTACCGATCCAACAACTACCTTTCACCCAGTTTTTCTCCTCAAAACCAAAACCCCGCCAACAAATACACTAGAAGCAACCAAATCCCACCAAGAGCTTCTAATCCTTATCACCCACCCGCCCAACAAAACCCACCCATTAATCCCGATGTTGAGGCCATCATGAGAACCCAAGGAGAGAAAATTAAGAATCTGCAGAGCCAAATTATTAATCTAAAAGGAGATATCACAAAGCAAGGAAATGAGATAAGATCCGAGCTTCGAGATAACATTCAATCCTCCTTCAGCAATCAAACCAATGATTTGAAGAATATGCTTGCTAGTTTCTTACCCGCCGCTCAACCTTCTACTTCGAGTTCTCTACCTTCAAACACCGTCACCAATCCGCGAGCCAATGTGAGTGCTATTACTACTCGTAGTGGAGTCACCATCGTAGGACCAACAATCCCACCACCATCATCTACACCTCCTCCACCACCATTTATCCCTACTCCTCCTACACCTAGTATTAGTACACCATTACCATCTCCGCCTCGACGTGATGAAGTTCCCGCCAATGACCCTTCAACATCTCAACCGTTACCTACCACACCTGCTCTTTCACCACCCAAACCCAATATCCCTTATCCTTCTCGCTTGGGCAAGAACAAAATGCTAAACAAGGAGGACGCTCAAGTGACTAGCTATATCAAGATGATTTCTCAAATGAACTTCAACATTAGCTTCCTTGAAGCACTTGTCCACATGCCCAAATTTGTTAAAGCATTTAAGGAACTGCTTAACAAGAAGGAGAAGCTGATTGAACTCGCCAACACTCGATTAAATGAAAACTGCTCTGTAGTTATTCTTAAAGAACTTCCGGAAAAGCTTGGAGATCCCGGTCGTTTTGTGTTGCCTTGCGTGTTCAACAAAACTGAAGAATTTACTGCCCTTGCTGATCTCGGGGCTAGTATTAATTTGATGCCACTGAGTGTTTGGAAAACACTATCATTGCCCGACCTCACTCCAACAAAGATGACTCTTGAGCTTGCTAATCGCACTCTCGCTTACCCCGTTGGTATAGCCGAAGACGTGTTCATCAAAGTTGGCGCATTTACTTTCCCGGTCGATTTTGTCGTAGTTGATTATGAAATGGACCCTCGTATTCCTTTAATACTTGGTCGGCCATTTTTGAGAACCGGACGAGCTTTAGTGGATGTTGCCGAAGGTGAGTTAATCTTAAGAGTCGGGGATGATGCACAAGTTTTCAAAATGGGGAAGCTTACTAGTACAACTTTTGGAGGCCGCCAATCAGTGAATATGATTAATGTGCTCGATGACTTTACCGTCTACGACAATCCTCTATTCGACTCTTGCATCGATAATCCACTTTTTCATGATGATGTGGATGATTCTCTCCCCACTTTGGACGCTTCTCCCATTTATGATTCGCCACCGGTCTTCGATGCTTATGATGATAATGATTCTAGCTCAGATTCGGATGATTTTGATTATACTTCTGAGTATCCCGAGCTGCCCACTTTCGATGATTTTGATGAGGCTGATACTCTCTCGAGCGATCCTTCACATGATGAAGATCCTCCGCCATCACTCGATCCTACTTTGGACGATTATTCATTTGAGGAAGATTTCTCTGAATTTCTCAACACATACTTCCCTCATGAAAGTGATGCTCCTCCTTATGACTTTGAAGATTATCGTCTTGATCCTACTTTGGATTTGAAGAAAATTTTGTCAAAGGAGAAGAAACCGGTCGACACCGAAATCCGTTGCACTTATGATTTAACACCTCTTTGTCCCCCTTCTGAGGACGAGGTTGTGCTTCTTTGCGGATCTTCTTCACACTCGGCTGAGCCTGAGTGCTATTTTCCCCTGAAGGAAAAGGTGTTCGACCCCGGTATTGAAGTTTTTAAGCCATCTCAGTATCCACCTGATGAAATAAACGGAAAAATCTTTGGAAATTTTGAAGACATGCTTGCTCCACTTCAACTTTGCTTCCACCGTGCTCCATCGCTGCTTAAGGGAACCTTGCCTACTCTTCTTTGGCTTGCCTTGTTCGCCTTAAGCTTGTGTTATTTGATGGATGAAAACTATGTCTTCGATCCTGGTGGATATGTTTCATGCTACTTCCGTTGATGATCAAGGTCGAGTCAGGCTCACGACTCGGTTAACAAAAACCAAGCGCTTCTTGGGAGGCAACCCATGCATCTATTTTTTCACTTTCTTTACCATAAGTGTAGGGGAGACCCGTTGGTGTTTGATTTCTCCTCTTTTCTACTAATCAGGGATTCGAGCTTCAATGATCCACTCTTGATGATTCTTGACGATCCGTGATTCCGTGTTCTACTTTCTCCCGGTTCTATCCTAAACTCTTTTCGATTCACTATTTTATATATTTTCTCAATATTAAAATAGGAATCTCTTTAGTTGTCTTTTCCTTAGCAAGATTTAAACAACGTGCACAATGTCCTAAGTGTAGGGGAGTTTACTCCCACATGCTTAAACATTGAGGACAATGTTTATCTTAAGTGTAGGGGGGACTTCTATCGAAGTTAAGTGGTCTTTTCCTTGTATTTGTCCTCATTTTAACCAGAAAGTCAATTTTTCGACATTTTTCAAAATTTTTGATCTATTTTGGCCTATTAGTTTTTCCCTTTGTATAGTTATTTCCTTTCTTTGCTAGAATAAATGTTAATAAGTGGTTTTAATTTTCAAACGTTTTGAATCTTTTGACTCAATCCGAGTTTACTCTAGCTAGTATCCTTAACATGTTTAAGTCAAGTTTTGCTAGGCTTTTATATAGGGAGCTATAAAACGCGAAAGTCTTAACTCTCACGGGTTAAGAACAAGAACTTTTCGCATGTTCCTATAATTGATCCTAGAGAGTCGTTTATCAAGGAAACTTTAAAATGCGATTTCTAAACTTGAAAAAGTCTAAGAATTTGCAAGATCCTATAGGCGACTCGAAAACCCAAAACTTTGATTTAATAGGCTAAGCATCCACGAGTCTCATTCCTTGAGATTTTAAACTGTGGAGAACGAGAGCTGATAGAGTCAATTATAAGTCCGGTATTCTTTCGTGAATTTATGTGAGTTAATTATGAGCCTATTCTCCCATCGCTTGCTAATAAAATTATCTGCTAATAAATAAGGTTGTACGATTTGAAAAGTTACTTAGCTTCTAGCCCCAGATCGTTTAAAAGTTGCTCGATATAGATTAGAGTTCATAGCCAAGGAATAACTTATTGAAGCGGGACGCGAAGATTGGCGAGTCCGAAAAGGCCCTAACAAGGCATGAGGGCTATGTTTTGTTGCTAAAGATCCAATGTGATGTGAAGAATCATTTATCGAAAATCAATATGAAGGATCGAGACACACGACGAAAAGCAAAAACTCCCAAAAGTCATGGAGAAGTGTATCCGAAAAGACCCTAACAAGGTATGAGGATAAATAGATCCAAGTCATAAAAGGAGGCGGATCGTTGTATATCAAAATCCAAAATAAAGATTGGAGAAAAATGAAGAAGTCGTGGTCCAAGTATGAATCTCTCAAAAAGTTCAAGTGAAGAAATTCCAATTGTGAAGAGAAGACCATTATTTCATGAACGTCTCTCAAGATTTGAAGTATGAAGTCGCTGCAAAATATCGGTCCGAGAAAGGTCTCAAATCGCGAAGCGAGTTATGCCAAGATATGAACTTTATGAGGTCCCGAGAAGCAGTTTTAAAAGATTTGGTCCTTTAGCTAACTATTGATTAAACCGTTCACTTTATTTTCAGACTTAATAACTATCGAAATAAGTCAAACAATGCATCCTCGTGATCATTCAAGACAACAATAAAATATAAGAGATACACCTAGGAATAAGGGAGTCTAAGTGAGTAATTGGCCCACATGAGTTCGTGATAGTTTACTAACTTATAATAACAATGATCTCGTTTTTAAGCTTGGTTTGGAGAAAGTGAAAAGTTGAGGATGATGATTATTCATGACATTTCCAAAACCCAAGGTATGTTTTTGATTTCTTTATTTTGAATGTTTATAATTTTCTATCTCTTTAATAAAGGCCAACGTGGATTGATTATGCTGAAAAGTGTAATCTTGCTTTGTAACTAATACATTGCATGAGGATATTGCAATGGTCAAGTGTAGGGGATTTGATAGGTGTGAAAACACCCATCCTTTCTACCACTTAATTACAGTAATAACCGGACCAAAACGTGTATTTTATGACTTTTATGTCGGAATTATGCGTGGTTTGTGTTTTTGTTGTGATTTAGGACGAAAAGGTGAAAAGTGGAGAAAACACGGGAATTCACGGGCATTTACGGACTTTTATTGAAGAAAAAGATGAAAGACGAAGTCAAGAAGTCAAAAGTGCAAAAAGAACGGAAGTCCAAGACCAATTCTGAAGATTTAACGAAGAAAAAGTCAAAAGACGGAAGTTTACTTAAAGCTGAGGAACTCTAGTCTTATTTATCGAAGAATTAAAAGACGAGTCCAAAGAAATCCCGAGCCAAAAGTCATCACATTCCAAGATTAACAAAAAGATTAAGAAGGAAGGACTTAAGGGCGCAATTAAGGAAGAAAGGAAGGAGAGGAGGAAGCTTCCTCTAACCTCCTCCCTAATCCCCTATATATAGTCATTAGCTAATCACTTTTCATTTTGTTGGCTAGATTGACAAACTAGTTCTTCCACCTTTATTTTATGCACCTTTAATTACTTGCACATTTAAATACATGTTATGCACTTTAATTACTTTTAATTTCAAGTAAGTGTTTCTTTTAATTACTTGCACCTTTACTTTATCTTGTTAATCTTCTTCTACCTTTCTTTAATCTTTGATTTACACGTTTTTATCTTGTTAAGTTGTTTAAAGATTTGATTTTTATGCTTTTGATTGTTTTAAATCTCTTATTTTCATAGCTTATTTGATTTATTTTCAAGTTTATATAGTTTTTACAAAAGTTATTTTTATATAAAAAAGTTGTTTTTCTTAAATTTATCTTTTTCGTGTCTTAAAAGTTGTTAACTTTCAGTTTTATAGCTTATTTTTACACGTTTTTACCTTAGGATTTAGTCTTGTGCTTATTAGGATTATAGCTTATTTACTTAGCTTATTTTTGGTTCTTTCCTACGTATTCCGATTGGTACAAATCTGAAAAGGGTTTTGTATTCCGATTGTGGGAGATCTGAAAAGGGTTTTACTTTCCGATCGTAGGAGATTCTTGGTATTCTGATCAGGGTTGGTTGGATATTCCGATTGGGGTGTAAGTGACAGTATTCCGATTGGGGGTTCGTCCATATTCCGATTGAGGTGTTAGTTTGGTTATTCCGATTGGGACTAGTGACAGTATTCCGATCAAGGGGTTCCGATTAGCATTCCGACCAGGTCACACCATATTCCGATCAGAGGTTAGTTTATATTCCGATTGGGGTTTTTCTGGATATTCCGATTGGGGTGTAAGTGACAGCATTCCGATTGGTCTTCCTCTCCATATTCCGATCAAGTGTAAATTAACATTCCGATTGGTAAGATCGGAATGTATTCTGATTTAGTAGTTTTTCTTGTTTTGTCTTGTTTAATTTTTAGTTTCCGTTTTTAACACTTGTCTAATTTTAATCTCCGTCACGCTTTAATTTTTAGTCATTTAAATTAATTTACTTTTCAAAAAGCTTTTAAATATCGCA
The DNA here is from genome assembly GCA_025667525.1 of Glebionis coronaria. Lineage (NCBI taxonomy): Eukaryota > Viridiplantae > Streptophyta > Magnoliopsida > Asterales > Asteraceae > Glebionis > Glebionis coronaria. The sequence goes on from CM046879.1 coordinate 409,980,299, forward strand.
CATTTCTTTTAATTAGATTTAGATTTAATTTTCACGCTCTTTTAATACTTGCCCTTTACTTTAACGACATTTACTTTTAAGTCTTTGCACATTTAAATTTAAAAACAACCAAAAATATTTGTTCCACCAAAGAATAACCGAGTCACATAGAGAACCTAGATCAATTCGATTAGAACAACACAACGAACTTAATTTTCTTAATAGCAAAAAGCTTGTATTACATATTTTAACCTAAGTATCTAATATATTTAATTAAAAACATGTCATACTTTAATTAAATATTATAACCTATAGTTTAATTAAATTACATGAAATAATTATTAAACTATATAATATATCATATGACTTAGAAAATAATCATGAAAATACTTAGGCTTATTTACTTAGCTTATTTAACCAGCTTATTTCTAATTATGGAAACTTTCTATTTTTAGAAACTTAATTAAATAAGGCAGCTATTTTATTTATGGAAACCAGCTATTTTTAGAAACTTATTTATTTAAGGCAGCTAATCTATTTATGGAAACTTATTTAATTAAGGCAGCTAATCTATTTATGGAAACTTTCTATTTTTAGAAACTTATCTATTTTAAGCAGTAAATCTATTTTTGGAAACTTTCTATTTTTGGAAACTTTCTATTTTTGGAAACTTTCTATTTTTGGTAACTTTCTATTTTTGGAAACTTTCTTTTTTTGGAAACTTTCTATTTAAGGAAACCTGCTATTTTTGGAAAGTTACTTATTATTACACAGTAAGTATAATAACACATGAAATACCAGAAATACTTAATCAGAATGAACAGAATATAGGATTTAACACAGTTTAAGGCTTTAAACAGTATAAATAGTAAGAACACATAAAATAAGCTAAGACATGATATAAAACCAGCTATGTATGTAGTAAGCAGATACTTATTTCATGTACGTATTTATGTAGCATTAGTGTTTCGGAAGTAGGATTCTCGTAGTTCATCGTTCTCGTTCACTGGACATAAGGTACGGATTCCCGTCCTTTCAGTATGGACATTCTTTCCTTATTAGGATTTCCCCGTAGGCAGCCAACTGTTTTCCCGTAGTATAAGTATGAGTTTGATTGCTTATGTTTAAATATGATTACCTATAGCCATATACATGCATGACCAGTTTCACCTAGTTATGGAGGTACCATAACCATAACATTAGAGGCACTGATGTTATGACTTCACCACGGCGGAGTGATTGCTCGTGGCGTCCCTTCAGCTTTTGGCCATTTATTTATATTTATCATGTGGGGCGTATGGGTGCATCCTAGTTACACGTTTTTATTCAGGATTACATGGTGAATGTGGTGTGTGTCTTGCATCCTTCACAAGGAGTTGATCCCTCCTACCCATAAACCAGTATATTAAATTAGAGGCAGCCCCTCTAATTTGCATGATGAGGTCACCCCTCCAATTATTCATGCACGGTGGATATTGATGACCTATATTGGCTAATGTTAAAATATGACAAACAGTTTTTATAAGATAAACATAAGACTTTCAAACTATAAAACCAGTTTTATTAAGACTTAACCAGGTTACTCGGGACTTAGTTTCTTCCGCTGTTATTATGTTATATGCTTATCCTATTCATGCTTTATTGTACATCCGTGCACTGAGCGTATTGCTCAGCCGTTTTCCTTTTCTATGTTCCCAAAACGGCAGGTACTCAGGGACGCTCGTAGACAATAAGAGTACGTGCATATGGACTGGAAGCTGTCTAGCCTTCTTTACATTATGAATTTCTTTTCTTTATGATACTTATGCTTTGGACATTGTTTCGTCCTTATTCCTTACTATACTATGTTTGTGTGTGATGAGCTTTGCTTTTGGACTACCGATGTTTGATTCCGGTATTTTCCTTTTTATGGTCAAGTAATGTTTAGACATTTTACCTTGTATGCTTTGATGACACGCCATAATTGATGTGATATTTCCATTTCCAAAATGGGGTGTTACAAGAAACTTGTGATAAACCAAGACCATCTTCAAGACCACCATTCTTCAAGAACTCCTTGTGGAAAATCAGCCCCAAGACTGCATAGAAACTCCTCCTTGGATGTTATAATCACCGCCAATCTATAGAGCTTCAAAAGGGCTTCAACTTATGTGTAAATAACATAAGATTTTCATGGTTAATTTTGATCAAAATGGGTGTTTAGGGGGAGAAAGTGGACGACACAAATGGAGCTAGAGAGAGAGTTTGGTGTGTTGTTGCATGAATGAGAAATGGTTTTGGTTATTGCTAGTGGTTTTGATGTGTGGTTAGCTTATTTGTGAAGCTTGGTAAGACAAGTGTCTTACTTAGCTTATAAAAATGACACCAGATGTGGTGTGGTGTAGCAAGTTGGGCCGTCCCATGTGTGGGGTGGGGCAAGATTTATCTTGTCTCATCCCACTAATTTACGGGTACTCCTCGATTCTAGTTTCCTTGATTTGCGTGCCCTCGGGTCGTTTTACAAATAACGTTTTTATAAATTATGAATCAACGGCACAAAACGAATCTAATAAAAATTGTCTCATCAAAAACGGAGTTCAAAAACGTAAATACGTAATCCTAAGGTTTCCAGTTTAGTCGTAAAGGACATTAAATTAAAACCGTAAGTCCTAATCTCTTCTCGTAAATTTGTGAGTTTATGAACCAACACAAATTTAAAATCTCAAAATAATATTCATGGATAAATTTATTTCCTGAAATGTCGGACTGTCACCAAAACGGTGTATGTAAACGTAAGCACGTAACGTAGAATCCTCCGGTTTAGACGTAGTCGATGCTACTTCAAGACGTAAATCCAAATTTCTTCCAAAAAATAAGTGAGTTCATAATATAACATTAAAATAATGTTTTTAAATAACACTTGAGAATAAAATATCAACCATAAATTGACGGATTGTCACAAATCATATCTAGAGTTCTACACACTTTTGAGTAACGATCAAAATACCCCTGGAAAGGTAATTTAGTTGACTTTCAAATGCAAGAAACGAGAACTAAATTGGAGGTCTGAAAGTGGGTCAAAAACAGGTTACAACAGTCGAAGGTCAAAACAGTTTTGAAATCAGTCGGGTTTAAATTAATGTTTTAAGATGGTTAGGGTACTTAGGATTATAATTGGACCTTAAAACTAACATGAGACTTAGATTATATATTAAATAAAAGATATGGAGGAGGGCTAAATAAATGGGTTAGGGTAAGACCCTCTGATCATAACAAACTTTTCATATGTTAAAAATCAGTAAATTCTAGATAGGTAAAAGTATATATATATATATATATATATATATATATATATATATATATATATATATATATATATATATATATATATATATATATATATATATATATATATATATATATATATATATATATATATATATATATATATATATATATATATATATATATATATATATATATATATATATATATATATATATATATATATATATATATATATATATATATATATATATATATATATATATATATATATATATATATATATATATATATATATATATATATATATATATATATATATATATATATATATATATATATATATATATATATATATATATATATATATATATATATATATATATATATATATATATATATATATATACATATATATATATATATATATACATATATATATATATATACATATATATATATATATACATATATATATATATATACATATATATATATATATATATATATATATATATATATATATATATATATATATATATATATATATATATATATATATATATATATATATATATATATATATATATATATATATATGGAGGCCTTAACAGTAGCTTTAAGGTTGCGGCCAAAGGGGAGAGTTAGCTTACACATGTAAGGACATAGGGTTTCTTTTATAGGGAATGTTATTTTTGTTAAGGGGGCGTTCGACCAATAGTTTGAAGTACGAAAAACGGGACTGTTTTGGGTTAAATGTTAACGGGACGAGTTATGAACTAAACTAAGGTAAGGGCTTTATATAGGGGTGTAATGAGATTCATATGGAATATAAATGAGGATAAGTTGTAGGAGAAGGTTAGATATCCATCATAGATTGATGAGCCATTTTGGTATGTGGTTCATGTCTTGATTGTATACATTTGTGTGTTTAGATTTATGCTAGAGCGCGGGTACTTGGAGAAGCTTGTTCAGGTGAGTTTCATAGTCCCATGTTTCTATGATTTATAAATGTTTTTAATTCCAGATGGGATGGAAGAGACACTGTGTGGTTTTCTAACTAGTGCTGTGAATGTTTTTATGGTTTATGATGGACTTGTGTGTACATTTATGTGATTAACCGCTATGTGATTCTTGATTGTTATTGTGGTTTGACTTGGTACCAAGGGGATGTTCATAAGGCGGGGCCTTGGGATTGGTTCATAGGTGTATGGGCGCCTATGGGACCATGGTTATTGGTAAGGCTTGGAGCCTTGGAATTATGGTTATTGGTAAGGCTTGGAGCCTTGGAATTGTGGTTATTGGTAAGGCTTGGAGCCTTGGATTTATGGTGATTGGTTAATCTTGAATGCTAGTTGTTAATACATAATTGTAGCACATTATCCATATGTTCTTTTGTTAATGGTTGTTATTCACAGCTTATAACTGATTTGGCATTGGAGTCTAAACCTATGACTCTCACTAACTTTATGTTGACGTGTTTCTCTTTTAGGTGAGAATGTGGTTAAGCGTGAGAATAGGAATGGCTAGCTGGAAGGCTTAGGATTGCATTTGGAGGAACCCCCTTTCCTCTTAGTCTTTATTTATGTTTGAATAAGTGATACTTTATAGACACCTATATGTTTGTTATTTGTTAATTGTATGTCTTTGGTAAGAGGTAGAACTGTTACCTACTTACCTAGACGCATGCATTGTTTGAGATATCTTCATGACATTGTGTCACCATTTATGATATTTCCATTTCATTTAGTTATCTATATAGACACGTTATTGTTGTGATGATATCCATATGTCGCGCCCCATATTCCGCCATGGTAGGGTGTGACAATGGTCAATAGAACGACAAGGAGGTAAAGAATTAGGTACCTGAAAAATTCCATCAAACCGACTTAACAACACATCGAGTCGTGGCTGATTTGTTGTTGCGATAACGGTTCTTGAAGTCTCTTGCCCCCAATCCAAGACTATGTACCTCATATACACCATAAACTGCCTCTAGTCCTAGTGGTGCCTGCATTTGATTCAAGCTAACCTTTCGCATTCGCAATGATTCGTCCCCCGTGAGTGAATATGTAGTATTGAGCAAGGTGAATTCCATGGTTTGTTTTGCATAATCATGGGTAGCCTTTCCCAAAGTTTGTAACCACTGCATGCCCAAAACAACATCAGGTCCCTGCATCGGTAGCACATACAAATCGACCTCCATGGATACCCCTTGCATATGTAAAGCAGCGTGGGAACAAACATTCTCACACAATAACGTTTCACCGCTACCAATATAAACTTTGAATACCTTACTCGATTGTATAAGCAAACATAATTTTTCCACAACATCTGAGCGAATAAAATTATGGGTACAACCATTAATGATGAGAACATGAACATTGATCTTACCAATTGTGCCACAAAGTTGTAGAGATCACGGACTCCCATGTCGAATAAGGGAATTAAGAAACGTTATGTCGCCACTCTCGAGCGCATCATCTCCACCCTCCTGGTTCTCGACTCCCGCATCATCATCCTCTTCGGTGATCATCAACAAAAACTTCCCTGGACACTTGTGCCCTCGAGTCCATCGGTTATCACAATTAAAACATAATCCTTTGTTGAGTCGTTCATGCCGTTCTGCGGGTGAAATCCATTTGATAGCTAGGGGTTTCGTCGTACCCGGAGGAGTAGACAATAGCGGCGGTTTTGATGCAGTACTTGCCCCAGAAACGCCTCCCATCCGTGGTGTGAACTGCTTAGAAGGTGGCACCACAGGCGTCACAGCAACTGGTGTTTTAGCAACCGCGCCTGTTGTGGTAACCGCGCGATCATCCAATCTAGCCTTAGTCATGCGAGCCAAATAAAATGCATCGCCTAACGTAGTCGGCTTTGACACCAGTAATTCCCTTTGTAGATGTAGTTTCGGCCCTGAGATGTAAAAAGAAATCAACAAGGACTCTGGTATATTAGTAACCTTATTCATCAACTTTTCGAACTCTCGTTGGTACTCTTCAACCGTACCCAACTGCAACAATTTTGACAAAGCGCCTTGAGGGTCTTCATATTTTGATGGCCCAAAACGAATTTGCACATTCTATACAAACCGCTCCCAAGTGTTGATCAACCCGTTGATTGACATCCTTCGGAAGCATTCCTTTGCCGCCCCTTCAAGATTAAAGCCGAAAATTTGGAGCCGTTGATCAGCAGGCGTGTTAAGTAGCGAAAAATACTCCGCTATGGCAAAAACCCAACTATTTGGATCTTTCCCTGAAAACTTAGGAAAATCCGGGCGCATAGATCTAGGAAACAACCCACCTTGATCGCCACCTCTACCATGCCGCCCTTGCATCACCTCACGAGTTGCCAACAACTCGGCTTGTAATGCATAATTGCAACTGAAAATCTGATGCCTGTTGTTGTGCCAAAGTTTCAGCATGATCCTGTTGATCCTTCAACCATCCGCGTATCGTTTGTTCATCCATGAGTGTAATGAAAGCACCAATTGATACGACTTCACTCGTATCAAAGTAACACCACTATAGCGGGTGTAGGCTCCTTAATAAAAAGAGAGAGAAGCTTAGAATATTATTTGACAGAACATAACTTTTTATTGATAATTGTTCGGTATATATAACCGAATAGACACCTTGGAAAACACGACAGAAACATATTCCTAAAACATCACGATTCACATTCCTAATACGACATGAATACTTTCCTAAACAATAAGATAGATATCAGCAGAAGAATCCTATCCCATTATAAACTCCTTTATATAAGCAGAAGAATCCTAGCCCATTATAAACTCCTTTTGCCAACCCGGGGCTTTCTTGGCCCGCTTCCCTCGACCCAGCCTACCAGCTGTGGGTGTAACAAGTTCATTTTATAAGAGAAACACAAAATTTGTAAGAGCACAAGGTATAGCAATAAGCAAAACCCTCTTCATTTCAGTCTCACTGGTTGTCACGTCATTTGACACTCTCACTTCCTAAAAACCCATGTTGTGTCAACTAACACCCCTTTTTTGGGCCCCACCACTACTAATTTAATTTTCTCTTCCTTTATTTTTAACACAACTTAATTCATTTCATTAAAAAAAATTACAATACAATAAAAACAAATACATTAAATTTAAGAAAAACACAGAAACAAAAACACGAAAAAAAAAGTTACGAAAAAAAATTACGAAACCGAAATAAAACTTTATTATTTTTTGCCTGTTTTAAGCATTTGGGTATCTCCTCATGATGTCTTGTTGCTTCTTGCGGATGAACGCGCCTTTTTCTGGTCCTGCGTGATCGGGATCCAACAGTAGAAACTCCAGCTCTCGACACTCCTTCATCGTCACTTCCTTGTCTTTCTTCGCCAAGTAAGCCTCCTGCGCAGCTAAACATTTTCGTTCATAATTATCATCAAAACGGTCTGATGACGCAAACCCTGCGTTACTTTCACCGGTGCTCACACAAGTTTCAGATTTAGGTTTCTTTGGCTGACGAGCAGGACAAGGTCGTGAATCTGGGGCGAATAGTTCATCAAAAGTTTCTAATTTGATCGGTTCGGCCGCGTCCCATTTTGGATTGTTTTTCAAAACGTTCCAACAATGAGAGTAAGGAAACTTTCTCCCCTCAAGACGTCGAGAGAAAGTTTTCTTCGCGTTGTCGACATGATCAACTTCATTTTAACCGCTTTTACGTTGCAAATACTTGTAAATACCGTTAAATTTTTGACAATCCTCGTTGATCCGTGTCCATTATTCTGTAACCATATTCTTTGTACGGTGCTCACCCGTGGTAGAACTGTTAAAAACCTCTAGAACTTGGTTCCAAAACGCTTCCTCGGTTTGTCATTTCTGATGTCAGCGTTTTGTGAACCTTGACCCAAGTCTCCGTTAGGTTATCATTAACATGTTTAAAAATGAAACTTTAGTTTTTATCTTTAAAAAGCTTTAAAATGTTTGAAATATTTCTAAACTTTTTTAATATTTTTAAAGAAAAACGTTTATTTATCATTAACATTTTTCTAAAACGAAAACGTAGATTTAGTTGATTTTTTTAACTTTAAGAGTACTCTAAAAAATGAAAAAAATAAATTCAATTTTTTTCAAATAAATTATTTTTTTTCAATTTTTCCAAAAAAATAAAAAAACTTTTTTTTAATTAAATTTACATGTTTAATACGGTCATTAGTGCAAAGGACTAATATTACTATAAAAAAGTAACGATCGTTAGTTTAACCCGCTCCACCGGGTCAAACAAGTCACCGATACACAACATAACTGAAATTCAAAAGTTCGTATAATAACAAGAAAAAAGTGACTACACAAAAAAAAGTGTAAAGTTAAATACATCTAAAAGTGATTAAAAGATCATAAACTTTTATAAAAATATTACAAACGATCATTAGTTTTTGTGTAAGTGCTTATGATTTTTTATTTCTTCTTTGTATGTACGTGACTTTCTGAATTCAGAAATCAATATGGTCTTTCTATGATTTTTAAGCTTACACAGATCTTACTTTTAGGTTCGAGTGCTGAAACATGTTCTCATAGCTTTGCTATCTTGAAATTGTTTTTTATATAAAGATGTTCCTATTAATTACTTTATACTTTTCAATAAGACATTGTATATGTTTATTGAGTATAGCATCACGCACGCAGGCAAAAGAATATATCGAAAGCAGACTGACAGAAGCAAAATGGGCAAATGAAGAGTATATACCCATGATGGAGGAGCACTTGGAAGTTTCATATATTAGTATTGGTTATAAATGTGCTCTAATAGCAGGTTTGCTTCCATGGGTAACATAATCACATATGAAGTATTCAAATGGGCTTTCAGCAATCCTCCTGTTGTCAATGCTTGTTGTCTACTTTGTAGGACCATGGATGATCTCGTCACTCACAAGGTACATCAGAGTGTAGTAATTGCTATGTTACAAAGCGGTTTTTTTATAAGTTCTTACTGATATAGAACTGAAGTCTGTTTCGCTATAATATATCTCGACATATAACTCATATACTTTGTGATCTTTAATTCATGCGGTTTCTAAGATAACAACATACACTGTGGGAGGAAGAAGAAAGAAAGCATGTTGCCTCTGGTATTATGTGCTACATGAAACAATTTAACGTTAGCGAGAAAGAGGCATGTGAATTGTACAGTAGAAGAGTTGAAGATGCATGGAAAAACTAAATGTAGATTTTATCTGGTGTAAAGATGTTAAACTGCCAATAAGCATGAGGGTGATCAACTTTGCACGTTCGATGGATGTCCTTTATAAGAATAAGGATAGTTTCACACATGTTGGAGAAGAACTCATTAACCATATCAACTCTCTACTAATTGATGGCATCATTACATGAGTTCTAATATAACCGAAGTTAGACCATATTCTATTGTGTTGAAATGGTTGTTACTTTGTTGTAACATTAAATAATTGATGCCAGGTACTTAATTTGACAGTTGATGGTTTATCTATATCTATACTAACTATAAAGCACGGATCCCATATGTTGAAAGTTGAAAATTTTCAACAAAGCTTGTCTTAGAAGTTTAACAGACGTATGGATATGGATGGATACAATGGAAACTTGGAAATGTAACATATTACCATCTATATTCAGTTGACAAATTACAAAATTTAAACTTTCAAAATTCAATAAACGCAGCCAAGGAGAAAACCCTATTTCCATTCCTATATAAACACGCTTCTCTTTGCTTTTTCTTTTGCAATTCAACAAACCCTCATTCCATTCTCTGCTTATTCTTTGCTATTCGACAAACCTTAATTCCACAGCCTCCATCTTTCTCTCTCTCTAAAAGTCACAGCCGCCAGATTCTTTGTTGCCGCCGTTGATGGTGTGCGGTGTTGATGGTCGACAGGCGACGTCGGAGATGTTAGGTGGCTGTTTTATTTGTAGGCGATCTAATACAACAAAACCTAATCGCCGCCACCCTTATATCAGGGGATTTGATTGATTTTATTTTTGATCATATATGTCTAACCCTAATTCACAAACCCACTCCTCAGTTATATGCTATGTGTAAATCAAAATCCGTAAACATCCACTCCCGTTGCCACTTTTGTTGCCTTCAACCAAACTAATTACCATGGTTTGGGTGGACTAGGCGGTTTCAGTGTGCTTGGTGGTTTCGATTTATTTGTGGTGATTTTGAGTTGTTTTGGTAACTTTGGTTTGCCTGAGGTTGTTTGTCTGAGATCCAGTACTTTGCGACACTACAAGGTGGTTCATTCTTCCCTAATTTTTTAGAAACATGTTTTATAAGTTGTTCGATCTATCTTTACGGGTTTTGGGTGGGTGGGTCTTTTTTTGCATCACTATGATTGTTTCGATAAATTGAATAGGAAAGTTACTAAATCATATGTGTATTTGATGTCTAGAGTTGTTAACTCTAGATCCTTTTTAGTGATATGGACTAATTGATACCCGCTATTCGGTTTCTGATCTTTTCTAGAAGGATTAAGGTTAAAGTTTTATTGTAGTGTTTTTGTTTTTGGAAAAAACAAAGTACAACAGGTTTCGAACCTTGCATTTTGATAAATTAGAGATTCGTTTTGATGGCTTATTTGACTCTTGCATTTTGGTACATTAGATACTCATGTTAGGGGTTTTGGTTTCGAACCTTGCATTTTGATAAATTAGATATTCATGTTTTATAACTATTTGATATTTGGATTAATTTGTTGTAACTGCTATGTTCGGATAATATGGACGACGTAGGACCAAGCATTACTGAGAAGCCCACAAATGGGTCAGTACATATGGTGATGGATGCGCCATCAGTTAGAGATCTTAACCAACCATCTTTAAAATCCTTCACTAAAAGGGCAACAACATCGTTTTAAACAATATGGCCTTATAAGCCACCAAATAAATTCGTATAATGACTTTATCAACGAGGGATTTCAGAATGCTTTTGACAGCATGGGTAGGATCAACCCGGTTATGATCCCTAGAGGAAGGGTGAGAAATAATGACGATTTGCATCGATTAAACTTTTGGAAGCTTGACAGTTGAGCGCCTGAGATTTTTCACAGGATACAAGTTTTCAGCTGATGAGGCAAAGAATATTTGGAAATTACCTACACATGCTCGCCTTCAGAACATGACATACTATGGGAGAAGGAAAGTCCAGTTCACAAGAGAGGTAATATAAATATACGGCATCTATAATCGATGTTTTGTTCTTTCTAAGACCATAATATTTGTAAGATTCTTAGTGTGCAATATGTTAGTATTGCTTGTATGCATTGTTGATATGCAAAACCTCTTAAATAATATTATTTACAACACTATTTATTTTGTTTTGGAATAATATAGATTGGGTCAACCCAATCTATACCGCTGATAAGTTGTGGTTTTGGCCTGAACCCATTACTGTAGTCACCTAAAACCCCCTTCTCTTTCCGCCTTTAGTGTAAATTGATCATAAGTTAAACCTTTTCTTAGATTTCTTAAATTGTGGAGGGCCTCTTGGTTCATTTTCTCTTTGTTTTTGGACTCATCATGAGAGATTTTTTGTGGCTCAAAATTATATTCAGTTAGTAGGTTATTTCAAAACCTCTGAGCAGTGACTTAACACAATATGTATTGACAGGACTATAGTTTACTATTTATCATGAACATGACTTACTCCATGATACATGACATTCATTACTTCTAAAAACGTTAATCATTAAACATATTAAAATGTTTTCTGATTTATTGTTTTTGATTTTATGCTCATAATCAAATTCAAGAAATTAGATAACTGTTCATTGCCAAACTGAAGTCCATATGCATTATGATATCTCCTTTGTATTTGATATGTGATCTGTGGCGTTTACATTGCAGGTGTATACTCAAGAGCTTGTTAGAAGTGACAAGTTCAAAACTGCGAAGAACAAGTATCTGGACAAGAAAATCCTGGAACGTGGGGAGCGTGAAGTGTTTATTGGGAGGATTCATGTGTTGGTTAATTCAGACTCATGCTGGATGAGAAGAGATGAGAAAGAATACTGTGATTATGATCAGAGAGGCTTTTTCATAATCAAGGCAGCCGAGAAGGTGAGAACATAATGTTTTCTGCTGGTGTCGTCGCTGACTCGCCACCAATACTACTATCGGGTTTGCTCTATCATTTTTGCCTCTCCACTGTTATACATTGTCCTCAGCTTGTTGCCAATCGGTTACTTGAAGGCCACTTCCCTTAATTTGTTGACATACTTTGTCCTCAACGTCCTACATATATCAATAGGAAAATAACGGTATACTATTCATATAACACATGGAAACTATATAGTTAATGCCAGGGTACCCGTGAGGCAGTCGAACTTCCTTCAGCAGCTGGAGCATCACCAATGCCAGGTGTGCAGGCTGTAAACCCCCGAGCCCGGCTCCCACAAGTTGCACAACCAACAGCTGTGCCTTCAGCTGAACCGAATGCTAACCTGTTGGATCTCTTTTTCTCATGTAAACTTTTCAAGTCTCAAAAGCCTATTGTATGTCAATAATGGTGACTAATAAATTTCTTACATATCGTCTATAGGGTTTCCCTCATATGGGAGCTAATACCCTTGATGGTGCTGCGTTTACTTAAATAAGTAACGGTCTATTTGTTTAATTCAGTTCCACAGGTATTCACACATAAACACATATGTATATAGCAATCTGAGATGCTCCATTTACTTAAATAAGTAACGATCTATCTGTTTAATTCAGTTCTAAGCACTCCGAGCCCTGGTGCAGGCGAATCCGCAAATCTTGCAGGTATATATGTCAAATTGTTTTAGTTCATTTAGCTCATACACATGAGTTTATATGTTTATATGTATGATGGTCTCTTGTTTAACATTGTGATGATGGCAGCCTATGCTTCAAGAGCTCGGAAAGAAACATCTTCAATTGGTGAGACTTGTCTAGGAGCATCAAGCTGATATTGTTGGTCTGATCAATGAACCTGTTGAAGGCGGAGAGTAAGTTATCTATCAATGTTTTCTCTTTTTATATTATGCAATCCGTCTTTTGTTATAAATGCTAATTTAAGAGGGGCCAAAATTTTAGGAATGTACTTGGAGATATTGGTGCAACAACGCCACGGGCTATGATTGTTACACCCTTGGAACGTGAAGCCATTGAACGCGTGAGTTACAAAATTTATCGTTTAGGTATTGTATTGTAACGTGGAGATCTTAGCGACACCTTTGGAACGTGAAGCCATTGGGCACTGTATTGTAACATGGAGATCTTGGCGACACCTTTCAGAGTCAAATGCCACAGGAACCAATGAAGTTCTTGAACTTAGTTAAGGTGTATATTTCTTGCATCTTTAAGTGTGTCTTTGATGAGATCCGCAATCTGAACACTCATCTTTAAAGGGGCTTTGTGGTGTTCAAGGTGGCGTTTGAGGTGATTGGTGCCAGAACTTAAGGAACCTTTTCTGTGTGCGAAGTCTTGCCTGCAAATCATACAGAAGGCTCTTCTTATATTCCCAAACCATAGGCCTATTTTTTCCATGCTTTGTGGGGTGTATCTCCACATCGTTCAGTAATGGCTGAAAATACTCTGGCTGCATCTTGATGTCAACAAGTGCATTACTTTCTGTAAAACGGGTGTCCATGGGACTACGGGAGGCAAACAAACAAAGACCAAACAAGTTGAAGGCCTGCAACTATGGATCCGGAAACGATGGGCTCGACCTTTTCAAATTGGAAACAAAGTTGTTTTTTAATCTTTTGTTAAAAATTGATTCCTTACCAAAACTGTTATAATTTCTTTCTGTAATTTGTAACTTGTAATTTAGTGATTCCTTGCCCAGAACTTGTTTATGCTTTAGATTTGAAGTGTAACGATTGATCTCCTCATTAAATCTTGTGTGTTTTACATTTGTATTTCGGAAATCTGTATCAGACACTACCAATTTGGTGATGGAACTTTAAGTGGCCTAAAACGATTTTACATAAAAGGGTAAACATTTGGACAAAAGTTCTTTTAGGTAACATAACATCAAATTATACCATCGAACAATCACGGATTTTATGTATCTTAAATTGAGGTATATCGCATGTTACGACATTTTGCAATTACAATTTCATATTTCCATGATTTATTGTATCGTTAATTTTCTGCCGCCATGCAATTTCGCAGCTATGCGCGGGTAATCGCCTAGTAACATGTTCAATAGCTACTTATAGGGGTGGCAATTCAGGTCGGGTTCGGGTTAGCGAGTTCGGGTTTTCAGGTTGACGGGTTAGAAAATCCCAACCCAAACCTAACCTATTTAAATAATCGGGTCAGTTATGTCAACCCTAACCCGTTTACACATAACCCGAACCTAACCCATTTAACCCATATATATATTTGGGTTGGTGTTAAATATGTTACATAGGTTGAATATGTCAAACGGGTTTCGGGTTGACCCTTTTAACAAATTTTATATATATAAGTAGGCACATTACACGTGTTAAATATGTTAAATGGGTTTAGGTTCGGTATGATTAACCTAGTTAACACGTATGGTAAAATATTAATCATTTTTAATATAACGAAAAAAATCTTAAACGAGTTGTCGGGTCGACCTGCTTAATCTATTTCCAACCCAAACCTAACATGTTTAATAAACGGGTCAGATAGGCCGACCCAAACCTGACCTAATATATAATATACTGAACCCGAACCTGTTAATTTTCGTGTCAGTTTCAGGTCAGGTTTCGTGTCGGATCAAAAATTGCCACCCTTGCCTACTTAATTGAACTGTGTTTCATATTGTTAGTATTATCCAGATCTTAATTGAATAATCGTATTTCCATGTACGTGGAATGAAGTGTACGTATATATGTATCCAGTTATTGATATGTTATTTCCTTATCGTTTTATGGTTAATACAAACGAAGGCTGGTTAATAAACTGTCCTTTTTTTCACTTAATTAGGTTAGTCAACTTTTTTTTCGGGTAATTCTATATTTACCCAATTAAAACATCAAAATTCCATATTTCCCAAAACATACATTAAATTCATTATACATATATTTTATTCACTTGTAAATTAGGTGAATATGGCATTTTGAGTTTCATATTAGGTAAATATGTAATTATATTTTTTTCGTTTATCGCATCTATAATAATAAAGATCTTGTAAAACATAACACCGAGCTGACTTTCCAAAAAAATAACTTTAACACTGGTGAGTAACCTAAATATCGTGACTAATATGTTAGTGATCTTTACGTATTGTAGTATTAGAAGCTAAGTTACCTAAATGCTGTATTTATAAGCTTAGTGTCGTGAACAACAAAATTAGCAAAGTAAACACGTGTAATTAATGCAAATTTCAGTAAAACGGTGTATATTAACCCTTTTATTGTAGTTGGAACTTTATGAGCTTCTATTCTCAAGTAAGTCAGCATATTATCTAGATATAGAATGATCTGAACATATAGTGCAAAATGTCTCTCATGAAGGTACCACCTTATTGCGTGTTATATGGAATGCAAATATTCCTAATAAAGTCAAGTTATTTTTATGGCGTGCTTGGAAAAATTATCTCCCTACCATTAATAACTTACAAGACCTAGGGCTTACTTTAACATCGACATCCTGTACACATTGTCACCAAGAGGGGGAAGATGTCATACATGTCTTATTCAAGTGTCCATCAACGATGCAAGTTTGGAATCGATGCAACTTCGGACGATTCTATGAAATGGATGGGGCGGTCACATTAGATGATTTATCCCATGTGATTTTGGAAAAATTTCCAATGAAACGGGAACATTCTCTAATGATACTATGGGGCCTGTGGATGAGAAGAAATAAAAAAATTCATGGTCAAGTCAACGAAAGGGACACAAATGTTGACGTTATGGCAAAACTTTCGCTCATTGATTACCATAAATCGAATGAGCAGCATCTTACGAGAATGCCAACTAGACCTGCAGTTAAGTGGACCAAGCCGGTTGGCGACTACATCAAGTTCAATTGCGATGCATCATGGCAAAAAAAGTGTCTCGAAGGGCTGGATTGGGATTTGTAGCTTGAAATGCTCTTGGGGATGTGCTACTCTCAGGTGCTCGGGCCAAATGCTATGCAAGTTTCGCTTTGGAGGTCGAAGCTAAATCACTGTTATGGGCGACAAACCAAGCACGTAATAAAAGTTATTCCAAGGTCATATTTGAATCAGACTCTTTATGCTTAGTTAAAGCGCTACAAAGAGGTACAACTCTTCTACAAATTGCCAGCATGTTTGCACAAATATGTCTAACTCATGTAGCTTTAGTTTGTGTAATTGATCATTTGTCAAAAGAGAGGGAAACAAGGTTGCACATAGTTTAGCTTCTTGGGCTTTGGGATGTAATGATGAGTTGATCTTAGAAGATAGTGTCCCAAAGTGTGCTTGTATGTGGGTAACAGATGATGTATCTATTGGAATAACTGTTTTGCCTCCCATTATTTCATTCATCATTACAATTTATAATCTTTTGAGCATTATTCTGGAACCCTAAACATAATTGGGCTAAGCTTATCAAAAAATATCAAAAGCCCAAAGGCTTATATAAATTACAGTCTAACACTCTCCCGCAGTTTGAGCGGGAGATGGCCGAACACTCAAACTGGTACGAAATTCCTCAAAAAGCGCAAACGATAGTCCTTTTGTGAAGATGTCAACATACTGATAACGAGATGGTACATGAAGAACACGAACTTGACCACGAGCAACCATATCACGAACAAAGTGTATATCAATCTCAATGTGTTTGGTCCGCTGATGTTGAACAAGATTAGCAGTCATGTATATAGCACTAACATTATCACAATAGACAAGAGTGGCAGATAATAATGGTGTATGAAGCTCTCTGAGAAGATTGCAAAGCCAGGCCGTTTCGGCAACAACATTATCAACACCTTTGTACTCAGCTTCAACACTCAGTTTAGAGAGAGTATGTTGCCTTTTGGATGACCATGGAATTAGATTGTCCCCAAAGAAAACACAATAACCAGATGTAGACCACCTAGTAGTAGGGCAACCAGCCCAGTCAGCATCGTATATGCAACAAGAGAACATGTAGCAGAAGCATAAAGTTGGAGCCCAAAGTCCAATGTACCATGAACATATCTGGGAACTCTCTTAAGAGCTGCAAAGTGAGGCTCTCAGGGATCATGCATATGAAGACAAACCTGTTGCACAACATAAGAGATATCTGGACGAGTGAATGTAAGGTACTACAAACCACCAGCAAGACTACGATAGAGAGTAGGATCAAAAAAAGGAACCCCATCAGAACCAATCTTTGATTCCGTGTCAACCGGTGTCCGAGTTGGATTACAATTAGATATATGCGCTCTATCCAAAAGCTCCAAATCATATTTCATCTGAGATAAAAACATGCCTGTAGAGTCACGGGTAATAGAAATTCCCAAAAAGTAATTAAGTGCCTCCAAATCAGTCATATCAAACTCCTGATGAAGAGATGTGATAATACGCTGGAGTAAATTTGTATATTACGCCGTCAATACAATATCGTCAACATAAATCAATAAATATGCAACCTCGGAACCGTGTTGATAGATGAACATTGAGGAGTCGCATCGACTCGACAAGAAACCAACCCTGTGAGCATAACCTGCAAATCTTTGAAACCAAGCACGCGGTGCTCGTTTCAATCCATTTAAAGATCTCTGCAACCTACATACATGATGGGGAAACCGAGAATCCACAAACCCTGGTGGCTGATACATATACACAGTCTCAGAAAGGTCACCATTAAGAAATGCATTCTTAACATCAAGCTGATGAATAGGCCATTGCTGAGACAAGGCAAGACTAAGGACAGTACGAATGGTAGCAGGTTTAACAATAGGACTAAAAGTATCATCACAATCAACACCAAACTACTGACTACGCCCGTTAGCTACCAAACAAGCCTTGTACCTGCTTAAAGAACCATCAGCGTGATATTTCTGTCGAAACAACCACATAGACCGAACCATATTAACGTTTTGTGGTTTCGGAACAAGAACCCAAGTATTGTTTTTAATTAAAGCATTATATTCATCATACATAGCATCTCGCAAGTTACGATCTCATAAGGCAACAGAAGGAGACTTAGGAATAGGAGAAATATGAAAAGTATGACCGTGAAAACGAGGATTTGGCTTGACGGTCCCAACTTGGGCACGTGTGACCATAGGATGGGTTCGGCTATGAGGGTTAGGTATTGTAGGTGTAGTTGTTGAAGTAGGGGTCGTATGGGGAAAACTAGGTTGGGTCGTGGATTGTATAGTGGATTGCGATGTGGCGTCGTGGGGTGGAGTGTCGGAATGGGCCGAGTGTGGTGTAACGATATGCATTGGGTTAGTTGTTGGGCTATGAGTTGGGTTAGATTGGATAATAGGGGTAATAGGTTCTGGTGTCATAGGATGTTGGGTTGTATTGTGAATGACATGTTGATATATTAGAGATGGAGTAGGGTCGAGAAACGTGTAAGATGTAGTTTGTACCGGAGAGATAGAACCATAGGGAAATTGGAGTTCATCAAAGGTTACATGGCGAGAGAGGATGATTTTGTTTATGGAGCGGTCAAGGCATCGGTATCCACGATGATAAGCGGAATATCCGAGAAAAATACAAGGGGTGGCACGAGGTGCAAGTTTTGAGGGGACTGAAAGTGTGGGTAAAACCGAAGATACGCAATCGTGAGTAATCAGGTTGTTTGTTAAATAGTTTAGTGCAAAGTGTCTCATTCTGAATGGCAGATGAAGGTAGGTGTAACACCACATTTTGATAATGGAATGTTACGTATAATTATGGCGTGTCATCAAAGCATACAAGGATAAATGTCTAAACATTACATGACCATAAAAGGAAAATACCGGAATCAAACATCGGTAGTCCAAAAGTAAAGCTCATCACACACAAACATAAGTACTGTAAATGAAAGGACTAAACAATGTCCATGGCAAGAGTATCAAAGTAAAGATAATGCATAAAGTAAAGAAAGGCTAGAAAGCTTCCAGTCCATATGCACGTACGCTTGAAGTATTCGAGCGTCCCTGAGTACCTACCGTTTTGGGAACATAGAAAAGGAAAATGTCTGAGCAATACGCTCAGTGCACGGATGTACAATAAAGCATGAATAGTATAAGCATATAAGCATATAACAGCGGAAGAAACTAAGTCCGGAATAACCCGGTTAAGTCTTGGTAAAACTGGTTTTATAGTTTGAAAAGCCTTATGTTTATCTTATAAAAACTGTTTAACATATTCTACCATTAGCCAATATAGGTCATGAAAAACCACCATGCATGAATACTTGGAGGGGTGACCTCATCATGCAAATTAGAGGGGCTGCCTCTAATTTAATATACTGGTTTGGGTAGGAGGGATCAGCTCCTTGTGAAGGATGCAAGGCACACACCATATTCACACTAAGTAATCTGCTGAAAACATGTAACTAGGATGCACCCATACGCCCCACATGATAAATATAATAATATGGCCAAAAGCTGAAGGGACGCCACGAGCAATCACTCCGCCGTGGGGAAGTCATAACACCAGTGCCTCTAGTGTTATGGTTATGGTACCTCCATAACTAGGTGAAACTGGTCATGCATGTATATGGCTATAGGTATTCTAAATTAAACATAAGAAAATCAAACATATAAACTTATACTACGGGAAAACAGTTGGCTGCATATGGGGAATCCTAATAAGAAAGAATGTCCATACTGAAAGGACGGGAATCCGTACCTTATGTCCAGTGAACGAAGAAGACGAACTGAAGAGTGTCCTACTTCGGTATCCCTAATGCTACATAAATACATACGTGTATAAGTATCTGATTACTAAATACGTATCTGGTTTTATGTCATGTCTTAGCTTATTTTATACGTTCATGTCATGTTTTACTGTTTTAAGCTTTAAACTGTGTTTATCCTATATTCTGTCTATCCTGATTAAGTATTACTTGTATTCCATGTATTATTATACTTACTGTGTAATAAAAAGTAACTTTCTAAAAATAGCAGGTTTCCTAAAATAGAAAGTTTCCAAAAATAGAAAGTTACTAAAAAAAGAAAGTTTCCAAAAATAGAATGTTTCCAAAAATAGAAAGTTTCCAAAAATAGAAAGTTTCCAAAAATAGAAAGTTTCCAAAAATAGAAATTTCCAAAAATAGAATTACTGCTTAAAATAGATATGTTTCTAAAAATAGAAAGTTTCCATAAATAGATTAGCTGCCTTAATTAAATAAGTTTCTAAAAATAGAAAGTTTCCATAATAAGATATAAGCTGGTTAAATATGCTAAGTATATAAGCTTAAGTGTTTTCTGATTATTTTTCTAAGTCATATTGATATAAGGTATAGTTTATTAATTATTACATGTAATTTAAATAAACTATAGGTTAAAAGTATTTAATTAAATATATCATGTTTTTAATTAAATAAAGTTAAATACTTAGGTTAAAACATGTATTATTAACTATTAATAATATAACCTAAGTCATGTTAATTAATTAATTATAACCATGGTTTTATAATAATTAATTAATTATAAAGTCTAGAAAATATAAATACTTAGGTTAAAATTCCATGATCTAATAATTAAATTATAACCTAAGTCATGTTAATTAAACTAATCGTGTCATATTTTATTAATTCAATATTACATAAAACTATTAAAATCATAAACCTTAACATAAACAATGAACCGGATCGTGACTAGAAACCATGAACCGGACCCGTAATCGACACCATACCCTGAACCACTTCGGGGTTTCCCCCTATTTGCTGCTGCCGTGGGACCCACACCACCAAACCAAGACCATGAGGTCTCGGTGGTGGTCCATAAGCCAAACCGAGACCCCTTGGGGGTTCGGTTTAGGCGCCGGCCACATCAAACACCCCTAAATCCCATGTTTTGATTTACCCCGTAACCATTTACATGTTTAATTAATGTTTTTAATTAGCTTTTTAAAAACATCATGATCTTATTTAATTTATTAAATCAAAACATAAAAGAAAAAGGATTAAAAAGGTATACCGAATGCGTGGATCAAACGAGGATGAACACACACGAATACTTGCACAAAATTCAAGATCAAAATCAAACGAACACCCCCTTTGTGTGTTGTATATGCGGCGGCCAAAGAGAGAGCAAGGAGAAGGAGAAAAATCTTTTTAGGGTTTTTGTTAATTTACTGTAAATGTGAAAAAAAAATGACAAAAGATTTCACCTTAACCCCTTGTTAGTAAAATTTAGATGGGCTTGGCCCATCTTCTTGGTGTAGCCGCGGGTAAGGGGCCCCACATGGGGTACACGTACCTTTTTCCGAGTCTATTTATTTTAGTGTTCGTTCGTGTTTAGTCGTGTTTGTGTTTTATGTGTTCTCGTTAAATATTAACCGTGACTTAATATATTTATTCGTGTTCGTAATAAATATATATACGTAATTAATATTAGCTCGTGATTAAATGACGTTCATGATTTCATGATCACATGTTCGTGATTAATTATTGTTTAAAATAATTATTGTGTGTTCATACATAATAAATATTTATCGTGTTCTAACACGTACGTAATACTTACAATTCTTATACGTGAACGTAATCATACTATAAAAGGAAAGTTTTAATCTAGTACGTACGATCTTAAGGGTACTATTCATGGTAAAAGCATGCGGGTTTTACAACTCTTCCCCACTAAAAAGAATAATTCGTCCCCGAATTATAGATAAAGTAAACTGAAGAAGAACATACCCGAATTCAAAATATGAAATGAGGGTAAGAAGCCCGGATAGACTCCTCTGTTTCCCAAGTGGCTTCCCGCTCGGTATGATCCCTCCAAAGGATTTTGACGAATGGAATCGTCTCCCTTCTCATGACTCGTTCATGTCTGTCAAGAACTCGTTCGGTTTCTTCTATGAAGGTGAGATCTTCATGTATCTGTTCCAGTGGATACTGAACCATGTGAAGGGGATGATACTGGTATCCTCTGAGTAAGGACACATGAAATACATTGTGTACATGCGAAAGCTGCGGAGGTAACGCTAACCGGTAAGATACTTCACCGACTCGTTCAATGATATCAAACGGTCCAATGAAACGAGGACTGAGCTTCCCTTTAATCCTGAAGCGTCTAACACCACGTGACGGCGAAACCTTAAGGAAGACGTGATCTCCTACGTTAAAATGTATGTCCCTGCGATGCTTATCGGCGTAACTCTTCTGACGTGACCGTGCTTCCTGAAGTTCTGCTTAGCTACTACGATCCTTTCGTTGGTCATCTCTATGATTTCTGGTCCTTCAAGTGTTCGCTTGCCAACCTGATCCCAGCAAATAGGGGCGCGACACTTTCTACCATACAACATCTCGAAAGGAGCACACTTGATACTTGCGTGCCAACTGTTGTTGTATGCAAACTCCATCAAACAGATGTAATCGTCCCAATCACCCGTCCATTCCAACGCACATGACCTCAACATGTCTTCCAATGTCTGAATCGTTCGCTCCGACTGTCCGTCCGTTTGAGGATGAAAAGCCGTGCTAAGCTTAAGTTGTGTACCCCAAGCTTTCTGCAGACTCTTCTAAAATCGCGAAGTGAAACGAGGATCTCTGTCTGAGACGATGCTGGATGGAGCACCGTAGAGTCTCGTGATCTCTCTTCTATACGTATCGGCGAGTTTACTTACCGGATCTTCCTTGCGGATCGGTAAGAAATGAGCTGATTTGGTAAGTCGATCTACGATAACCCAAATTGCATCGCGCTTCCTCTTGGTAGGCGGAAGACCAGTAACAAAATCCATGCTGATCTTGTCCCACTTCCACTCTGGGATATCTAACGGTTGAAGGAGACTGCCAGATCGCTAATGCTCGATCTTAACCTGCTGGCAGGTAAGACATTTGGAGACGTAAGTTGCCACATCCTGTTTCATACCACTCCACCAAAAGTATTGCTTGATGTCATGGTACATCTTAGTCAAAGCAGGATGTATAGAGAATGGGGAGCTATGAGCTTCAGCTAACAAGGCTTCCCGGAGTGCTTGGTCATCAGGAACACAAAGTCTCGTGCCCTGCCATACGATACCATCTGCATCTACTCTGAATTCCGTCTGTTTCTCCAAATTCTGTACTATCGCCCAGATTTCTCCATCATCTTTCTGAGCTTCCTTAATCTTAGAGAGTAACTCGGGTTCTACTCTAAGATTAGCCCAGTAACCGTGTTGTCCACGTACCATGATCTCGATGTCTAGTCGCTCCAAGTCTCTTCTGATTTCCTCCTCAATTATAATGACGTTGATCATTCCGGACTTCCTGCTAAGAGCATCTGCTACTACATTGCCTTTCCGGGATGATACTGTAGATTAATGTCATAATCCTTCAACAGCTCTAACCATCTTATCTGCCTCATGTTTAATTCACGTTGAGTGAAGATATACTTCAGGCTCTTGTGGTCCGTGAAAATGTCACATGATTCTCCATATAAGTAGTGTCTCCATATTTTCAATGCAAACACGACTGCAGCAAGTTCCAAGTCATGCGTAGGGTAATTTTCTTCATAAGGCTTAAGCTGCCGTGAAGCGTACGCGATCATTTTCCCATGTTGCATGAGAACACAGCCAAGTCGCTTCCCCGATGCATCACTCTAGATTTGAAATCCACCCGTACCAGATGGGAGAGTAAGAATAGGTGCAGATACTAGCTTCTGCTTCAGGTCTTCAAAGCTCTTCTCTTGTTCTTCAGTCCAGACTAATTTCTCCCCTTTCCGCATCAGTTTGGTCAATGGTAGTGCTAAGCGGGAAAAGTTCTCCACGAACCTACGGTAATAGCCAGCTAAGCCTAAGAAACTGCGGACTTCTGTTGTTGATGTCGGCCTCGGCTATTAAGTAATGGCCTCAACCTTCGCTGGATCCATAGTGATTCCTACTGCTGATACAATGTGACCTAGGAATGCCACCTTGTCTAACCAGAACTCACATTTGGAAAATTTAGCATACAGCTGCTTCTGGCGAAGAATCTGTAGTACAATATGAAGATGGTCTTCGTGTTCCTCCTTGGACTTTGAGAAAATCAGGATGTCATCGATGAAGACAATGACGAACTTGTCCAGAAATTCATGGAAGATTTTGTTCATCAAGTCTATGAACACTGCTGGAGCATTTGCCAAGCCGAATGGCATAACTACAAACTCGTAGTGGCCATAGTGGGTACGAAAAGAAGTCTTGGCGATGTCCTGCTCCTTAACCCGTAGCTGATGGTAGCCTGACCTAAGATCAATCTTGGAGAAGTGTTTGGCCCCTTGGAGTTGGTCAAACAGATCGTCTATACGCGGCAGTGGATACCTATTCCGAATAGTAATCTTGTTGAGCTCGCGATAGTCTATGCAAAGACGCATACTGTCGTCCTTCTTCTTAACAAATAAGACCGGTGTGCCCCATGGAGATGCGCTCGGTCGAATGAAACCTCGTTCTAGAAGTTCTTGCAGTTGATCCTTCAGCTCCTTCAGCTCTATGGGAGCCATGCGATAAGGAGCCTTGGAGATTGGTTCAGCTCCTGGAATAAGCTCGATATTGAATTCAACTTCTCGTGCAGGTGGTATGCCCGGAAGTTCTCCTGGAAATACATCTTGGAATTCCGACACTATTGGTTGATCCTGAATTGATGGAGATTCAGCATCCATGTCATGAACCGTAGCTAGATAACCCTCGTAGCCATGTGACAGTAGTGCACGCGCTTGCAGGGTAGATATGATTTGTACAGACCGTCCGGGTACGAACCCGTTATGAATGTACTCTGGTGCATTAACATCACCGAAGATAACTCGATATGAATGGCAGTCTATGGTAGCATGATGCTTCAATAGCCAATCCATGCCCAAAATCATGTCGAAGTCATTCATGTCCAGCGGAAGTGCGTCAACAGGACGAACCTTATCGTCAAAATCTAGGGGAAGACTCTTGTATACATGGGTGATTAATACAGAGTCCCTCAAAGGCGTGGAAATAGTAAGTCTATTCTCTAGTGGCATGGGGAGCATCCTAATGTTCTTAGCATAAGCAGTAGAAATGACCGAGTGAGTAGCACCCGTATCGAAAAGAACACACGCAGCTTGACCATACATATACAAGATTCTAGTGATGGTACCTGTAGACTTGTTGGCCTGGTCTCGAGATGTCGTGTAGACACGCCCAGTGGTAGGAGGCGGCTTGGTATCAGCATGTTCTGATGTGCCCTCCATCTCGCCCTTACGACAATCCTTCATGATATGGCCAGGAAGACCACACTTGAAACATGCGTCAGTGTTACGACGACCTGGCCCTGGGTGCCTACGGTGGCAGGTAGAGCAAAGAGGATGAGTATATCCTCCAACAGGTGCTCTGGCTGGCTGAGGACCTGATAAAACATTTCACATAAGACATGATAATAGGGTATAAAGGACAATGCGGATAATAGTAAGATTGAATACTAGAGATAGCTGGACGGCTAGGCTGTGAACCTCTCTGGTTCTGGTCCCTACCGTTTCCATGGTTCCTGGTAGAAGTTTTGCTAAAGTGTCAGAATATGAGTTATAACATGAAATCATAAGAAAAATGCGTAAGTATAAGGACCTGCTGCCGTTGGAGTGTCCAGCGTTGTTACGGTAATTATCATTACCGCTACGCCTATCCATAGCAGAACGGTCGTTAGTCTGACCGTTTCCCTTGGGCTGATGAGGTTGCTGCTGAGTAGCCGGCTGAGACCGGTCCCCAATTTTCTGCCTGGAAGATACAATTTAAAGAGATGAATAATTGACATATATGGAAAGAATACGGATTGGTCACCGCTTGAATACGAATGTTTACCTCTTCTCGGGTCTCTCAGCTTCCCCGAACTCATCTCTCTCATGCACAATCTCCAGCTTACGTGCCGCATCGGCCACTTGTGCTACAGTGTTGAACGTAGCACACACTAGATTGTTTGCGACCGATGTGCGAAGATCCCACCTAAAGTGGTGTGCCTGCGCTTCAGGAGTACCTGCTGCTGCACCAAGGAAACCAGCTAAGCGAAGAAAGCGATGCATAAACTCATTGCGATTCTCCCCAGCTCTCTGTCGGATCCCATGGTACTCCCTCTTGAGCTTGTCTTGCTCAGCCTTGGGAAAGAACTGCTCCATCACCCTGTCTTTGAACTGAGCCCATGTCAAACCAGCCACCAAATCGTCACCTCCCTCAGACTGCATCAACGCTAACCACCAATTTAACACATCGCCTTCGAACCGGTAGCATGCCAACCTCGCCTTGAACACGGGGTCACAACCTATAGCATTGAAAATCTTTTCGATGTGAGCCAACCAGCTTTCAGCATCATTGGGGCTATCTGTTTTCTCAAAAGCTCAAGGACTGAGCATGTTGAATCTCTACAGCCATACTGCCAATGTCACTGGAGGAGGAGGAGGTGCTTGGTTATGCTGCTGATTGTTGGCAGCTTGAACCTCAACCCTGATGTCGTTCCTCAATTGAGGAAGCAAAGCTTGCATTGCATCTTGGATTGCAGCATTGAGTTGTTCCTGTTCACGTGTGAGAACCATCTGACAGTATAACATAAAACATATGATTAACAGATCAAAACATAAAATATATATACATGAAAAAAATTTATACCAATAAATCTAGAGAAAAATTTTATGCAAGAAAATTTGTGTATGAATGCATGATGCAGTTTTATGAAAACTTTTGTATGCTCGAGAGTGAACGCCTATGGTCAGTTAACCCAAAATAAAAGACATGGCGAGGGGACGCCTATGGGTTGGTCCAAATTTAAAAGTTTCGATAAAACACATGCGACTAAATAGGGCCAGTCCTGTACCAACCATTACTTAGTCATAAACCTGCGACAATGACATATATATGTATGCATAAAAATGATGAATGCATGAAAAATGACTGTCAGTTCTAGGAAGACCATAGTGACTACCCACTAATCACAGGTCATATTTTGAGAGCCTACAGGCGAAGCCTTGGCTCTGATACCATAATTGTAACACCCCATTTTGATAATGGAATGTCACGTATAATTATGGCGTGTCATCAAAGCATACAAGGATAAATGTCTAAACATTACATGACCATAAAAGGAAAATACCAGAATCAAACATCGGTAGTCCAAAAGTAAAGCTCATCACACACAAACATAAGTACTGTAAATGAAAGGACTAAACAATGTCCATGGCAAGAGTATCAAAGTAAAGATAATGCATAAAGTAAAGAAAGGCTAGAAAGCTTCCAGTCCATATGCACGTACGCTTAAAGTCTACGAGCGTCGCTGAGTACCTGCCGTTTTGGGAACATAGAAAAGGAAAACGGCTGAGCAATACGCTCAGTGCACGGATGTACAATAAAGCATGAATAGTATAAGCATTTAAGCATATAACAGCGGAAGAAACTAAGTCCCGAATAACCCGGTTAAGTCTTGGTAAAACTGGTTTTATAGTTTGAAAAGCCTTATGTTTATCTTATAAAAAATGTTTAACATATTCTACCATTAGCCAATATAGGTCATGAAAATCCACCGTGCATGAATACTTGGAGGGGTGACCTCGTCATGCAAATTAGAGGGGCTGCCTCTAATTTAATATACTGGTTTGGGTAGGAGGGATCAGCTCCTTGTGAAGGATGCAAGGCACACACCATATTCACACTGAGTAATCTGCTGAAAACATGTAACTAGGATGCACCCATACGCCCCACATGATAAATATAATAATATGGCCAAAAGCTGAAGGGACGCCACGAGCAATCACTCCGCCGTGGGGAAGTCATAACACCAGTGCCTCTAGTGTTATGGTTATGGTACATCCATAACTAGGTGAAACTGGTCATGCATGTATATGGCTATAGGTATTCTAAATTAAACATAAGCAAATCAAGCATATAAACTTATACTACGGGAAAACAGTTGGTTGCATACGGGGAATCCTAATAAGAAAGAATGTCCATACTGAAAGGACGGGAATCCGTACCTTATGTCCAGTGAACGAAGAAGACGAACTGAAGAGAGTCCTACTTCGGTATCCCTAATGCTACATAAATACATACGTGTATAAGTATCTGATTACTAAATACGTAACTGGTTTTATGTCATGTCTTAGCTTATTTTATACGTTCATGTCATGTTTTACTGTTTTAAGCTTTAAACTGTGTTTATCCTATATTCTGTCTATCCTAATTAAGTATTACTTGTATTTCATGTATTATACTTACTGTGTAATAATAAGTAACTTTCTAAAAATAGCAGGTTTCCTAAAATATAAAGTTTCCATAAATAGAAAGTTACCAAAAATAGAAAGTTTCCTAAAATAGAAAGTTTCCAAAAATAGAAAGTTTCCAAAAACAGAAAGTTTCCAAAAATAGAAAGTTTCCAAAAATAGAATTACTGCTTAAAATAGATAAGTTTCTAAAAATAAAAAGTTTCCATAAATAGATTAGCTTCCTTAATTAAATAAGTTTCTAAAAATAGAAAGTTTCCATAATTAGATATAAGCTGGTTAAATAAGCTAAGTATATAAGCTTAAGTGTTTTCTGATTATTTTTCTAAGTCATATTGATATAAGGTATAGTTTATTAATTATTACATGTAATTTAAATAAACTATAGGTTAAAAGTATTTAATTAAATATATCATATTTTTAATTAAATAAAGTTAAATACTTAGGTTAAAATATGTATTATTAACTATTAATAATATAACCTAAGTCATGTTAATTAATTAATTATAACCATGGTTTTTAATAATTAATTAATTATAAAGTCTAGAAAATATAAATACTTAGGTTAAAATTCCATGATCTAATAATTAAATATAACCTAAGTCATATTAATTAAATTAATCATGTCATATTTTATTAATTTAATCATTAACATAAAACTATTAAAATCATAAACCTTAACATAAACAATGAACCGGATCGTGACTAGAAACCATGAACCGGACCCGTAATCGACACCAAACCCCGAACCACTTCGGGGTTTCCCCCTGTTTGCTGCTGCCGTGGGACCCACACCACCAAACCGAGACCATGAGGTCTCGGTGGTGGTCCATAAGCCAAACCGAGACCCCTTGGGGGTTTGGTTTAGGCGTCGGCCACATCAAACACCCCTAAATCCCATGTTTTGATTTACCCCATAACCATTTACATGTTTAATTAATGTTTTTAATTAGCTTTTTAAAAACATCATGATCTTATTTAATTTATTAAATCAAAACATAAAAGAAAAAGGATTAAAAAGGTATACCGAATGCGTGGATCAAACGAGGATGAACACACACGAATACTTGCACAAAATTCAAGATCAAAATCAAACGAACACCCCCTTTGTGTGTTGTATATGCGGCGGCCAAAGAGAGAGCAAGGAGAAGGAGAAAAATCTTTTTAGGGTTTTTGTTAATTTACTGTAAATGTGAAAAAAAATGACAAAAGATTTCACCTTAACCCCTAGTTAGTAAAATTTAGATGGGCTTGGCCCATCTTCTTGGTGTAGCCGCGGGTAAGGGGGCCCCACATGGGGTACCCGTACCTTTTTCCGAGTCTATTTATTTTAGTGTTCGTTCGTGTTTAGTCGTGTTCGTGTTTTATGTGTTCTTGTTAAATATTAACCGTGACTTAATATATTTATTCGTGTTCGTAATAAATATATATACGTAATTAATATTATCTCGTGATTAAATTACGTTCATGATTTCATGATCGCATGTTCGTGATTAATTATTGTTTAAAATAATTATTGTGTGTTCATACATAATAAATACTTATCGTGTTCTAACACGTACGTAATACTTACAATTCTTATACGTGAACGTAATCATACTATAAAAGGAAAGTTTTAATCTAGTACGTGCGATCTTAAGGGTACTATTCATGGTAAAAGCATGCGGGTTTTACAGTAGGAGATTGAGTAGGTAGGCAGCCATATGTAATGCCCCGACCCAAAAGGTGGGTGGAAGGCGAGCTTGGAAAAGAAGGGTTCGAATGACATTATTAATAGTGCGGATCATTCTTTCCGACTTCCCGTTTTGTTGTGATGTTTTTGGGCAAGAAAAACGGATTTGAATGCCATTTTTAGCAAACAAGTTAATGATATTTGTGTTGTCAAACTCACCACCATGGTCACACTGAAAAGCCACAATATCACACTTAAACTGATTATTTACATAAGAGCGAAAATGAAGGAACTTTTGAAAAACTTCAGATTTGGTACGAAGAGGATAAATCCACAAATAGTGAGAATAATGATCAAGAAATAACACATAGTATTTAAAACCACCTGAGCTAATAATAGGAGACGTCCAAATATTAAAGTGCACAATCTCAAAAGGACGAGTAACAATAGAACCCGAGCTAACAAACGGAAGTCTCACATGTTTACCAAGCTGACACGCATGACAAAGATGTGAGGACTTCTCTTTATTACAAGAAATAAACCGACAAGACATAAGAGAACGTAGTACATCTTCACCTGGATGTCCGAGGCGTTGGT
Organism: Glebionis coronaria; assembly: GCA_025667525.1. Taxonomy (NCBI): domain Eukaryota; kingdom Viridiplantae; phylum Streptophyta; class Magnoliopsida; order Asterales; family Asteraceae; genus Glebionis; species Glebionis coronaria. Next base: position 410,011,036 of record CM046879.1, read on the forward strand.
GCCATGTACTAGGGCTTACAGAAAGCAAAGCTTGAGGAATAGAAGAAGGCGGGGTAAAGGGGTAAAGATCTCCCGAACTATCACATCTAAGGAGGATATGACGGGTTAAAAAATATTTGACAGAGAAACCAAATGCATCAAATTCAATGGTACAATTATTGTCTTTAGTAAATTGACGGACAGAAATGAGATTTTTGATTATGTTAGGGGTGACAAGAACATTATGCAGATGTAAAGGACGATTAAGGGTAGGTAAGATGCTATGACCGGTGTTGGTAAGAGGTATTGATTTTCCATCACCAACACAGACAGATGAATATAAACGTTTATTATAAACAGTATCCAAATTACTTGTATGTGAATTGAGATGAGATGATGCACCTGTGTCCATATGCCATGTTCGATCTCAAAGAGGCGTGGTACTAACTGCACTTGGGACAGACGAAGCCACGTTTGTAATACCCGTTGTTGGCTAGTGTATTAGGTTGGTGGGCCATCTGGGCTCGTCGAGCGAATAAAATCGTCTGACTCATTAACTTTCATTAAAAAATCACTTCAAATATGCGCCACCGTTTGTACTATTCGCTGATCCAATGTTATTCGGATCTTTATTGCATGGACACATCAAAGACTATAAAAGCGTATTTAATTGAAAGAATATGATAGTGGGGCGGTGGAATTAATTTCTATCGCATGTGCATCAAATGTAACCGTAGGTTGTTTTTAGAGCTTTTGTAGAGAATTGATTGTTTGTTATTTGTTTAATTGTTTTGGAGACCAGCTAGGAGAAAAAAAATGATGTATTGGGAGGGAGACGATAAAGAAGATAGGGGAAAGAACTAAGAAAGGATCGATTTAGCTCTAGATACCATATTGGAATAACTGTTTTGCCTCCCATTATTTCATTCATCATTACAATTTATAATCTTTTGAGGATTATTCTGGAACCCTAAACATAACTGGGCTAAGCTTATCAAAAATATCAAAAGCCCAAAGGCTTATATAAATTACAGTCTAACAGTATCTTCCTATTGATATATAAAGCTTCTCTTTCGATAAAAAAGAAAAAAATCAAAGAAAGACATGGCATCGTGTACGTCGTGCTTATAGATATTTTCATAAAATTTCCCATTGGAACCAAGCATCATGATGAGTACTAACTGAAAACTTAAGAACCGTCTACTACTCTTCTTCACCGGTAGGAATATTAACGTGCCCTTCCAAAATGAACTCAATCTATTTTAATCTATTAAACAAGGGTTTTTGAAGATGTCATCTAAACCTAGGTGTTGAACCTTCATTAGTAGATGTAATTAAATAATATTAATTGATGACATCATAATTATGAAAATAAAATATTTTATTTTGATTTATATATGCGGACCACTTCAAATATTTTAAGGCTCGATGCATTCAATCTTCTTATTAAAGAACCAAAACATAAAGCTTCCGGAGAAAGACTGCTCCCAATTCAAAAGTGATAATATCATGGGACACGAGCCTTCTTTTCTAATTGGGGTTTTAAGGAGGTGCATGGTAATTATTAATGTAAAGTAACTTTTACTCAGTCCAAGCTTATCCTTCAAAGTTTTTTGAATTTTCTTTCTTTTTCCACATGAGTCTTTCAATTTTCAGTTTGAACTAAAAAGTCTGATTATATTTATGTTTCATGTTAGTAACATCTGTTTATGAAGATCGATCCAACTGCATCTCGACATGTATCTCTTATTCGATTTTTGCTTTGTTCATATTTTGTTTCTTCAACCATTTCTTCGATAATGTAACACTTCCTATCTTTCTTCTTCTTCATGGTGAATGTGATGTAATTGCTTGAATCAGGCGAGGTTCATTTTTTGATTGATTAAATCATTTGGTGGTTTGTTTGCCATATAGTAGCAGTTTATAAATGCCTTCAGCAACTATGGTTTAATTATAAACCCATTACTCTTGCTATATAATTTTTTTTTTTGCTTATGCTTTTGTCTCTCAAGTTGGATTACTCTTTCTTTAATGTGTTAAAAAGTTATAAATCCTATTTAATTGTACTTGAACTCGAATATAAAGAAGCTTTAAAACCTAAAGCTTTCTATAACTTTTTTTTGCAGGTTCTATAAAACACAAGTAACCGATTACACAAAAGATGTTTTGCACTCTCGAAAATTGTCTTCTGTATGTGACGCCTACTTACAGGTATCCCTTTATTGTAACTTGCAAATTTTTATTTCTAAAGTTATCGGCTTGATTTATTTTAACCTTTTAGTATAGTAGGGTTGTGTTACACTTGAAATTGTAATTATGTTTAAGAAATCTAAATGTGCATATTACTTTAGTGACTTGCCATTATGTGTGTGATCAAATGCGTGTGTATGATGTCATTTTTTTGTTGATTCAGTTGGAAAGGCTCTGAATAAGAACCCCTAGATAAGCATGAAGGTCTACGAAATTATTGGCCTATTCTACATGATGGATTTGATGGATTAAGTTGGTTGATTAAATGATATATATAAGAATGATGAAGGAAGGAGATAATGGAGTAGAGAGAGAAAGGAGAGAAGGGAGAAAAGTGGAGAGAGAAAGTAAAGATGGAATGATTAAATGTGTAAAATCAACAACCAACAACCCCTCCTAACATGCTAGGAGGGGATATATATAGCCCACCCTACATGTGGGCTATATGGACTATACATTAACTAAATGGATCACGAGCCTATTACATAATTATCGTTGGAGCGACCGATCCTTCATAAATACGTAAAACGTATTTCCAAAAATCTCCCCCTAAGGGAGGTCGCTCCAAGAGACGAAGTTCTAAATAATTTATATCTCGTGATCTATGCTAACTAAGATGTGACCGAGACTTTATTGGGAAAAACGTATTTCCAACAATCTCCCCCTAAGGGAGGTCACATCTTTTTACAAAATCTTAAACCTAGCATCTATGCTTGAGTCTTCGATCTTGTTCTTGTGAATATGCTTGATGTGATCTTTGACTTTAGTCTTGAGCATGTTTCCTTGCCTTGACCTTGTGCATTCTTCACTTGTGATATTTGCCTCTTCGTGACTTCATGTTCCACATACTTATACTTTTAAATTCTTGAAAGCTTCAGAGTTTGATACAGCGGAAGACTTGACCTTCAGGCTTTCTTGAATTTGTTGAAGTACTAGTTGTATGTAGTATAAGCATGTGGTGACGACTTCTTCTGGATTGTACACCGCAATGCCACCTTCTTGTTACGCTGCATAAGACAGTTAGCAACAAACAATATACACGGATGAAATGGCCTTGAACATTTCATTCTAATTCGGTAGCATTTTACCTCCGGTCGGTGAAGACCGTTGGACGATATTAAATATCGTACTTGTGGCAGGTAGTTTCAATAAAGAACCTCCTTGACAAGATTTCGCGGGTAAACCCGTTCTCTTTACTCGACCGTCCAAAGCTGACTGCGAACGTAAAGAGTGAATCATTTGGATAATATTATCCGCATGATTTGAAGCCGTCAATTCATGTTCCTGGAACAAGTGAAGTTCAATTAAGAACCGCATCATCGTTGCTTTCTAGTTGTCACTAGCTTGATTCATATAAATCTTGCAAGTTACCTACCAAGTGTTGTTTGATGTTAACACTAGAAGGATTTCCATTCGTCACTGTAAATACTTAATAGTATTACTCTGAATGTTCTGGCAAGATCACTAAGATATTGCGTAGAGGCCTGGAACGTGCCTAAATTCATTTAAGAATTAAACCACTGTTGCTTTCCAGTTATCACAAGTTTGATTCATAAAGAATCGCACAAGTCACCTACCATGAGCTTTTTGATATTCGCTCAAGAAGGATTTCCATCTTCATTGTAAATACTTTCGTATTACTCGGATGTTCAGGCAAGATCATGAAGATTTTGCGTAGGACTCTTAATATCTTTCTTACTTTTCACAGTGTGTGAACAAGCAAGGAATAATGAAAGTGTGTCCTGATGAGATATTTGATGATCTCAAATGGCTATAGACTCGATCGTGCATTTTGGATTTTTAGTGATCGGAGGCTGGAGAGGAGTGCCACCTTTTCAATACCAATTTATTCGGAGTGAATAAATCAATAGATAATGTGTTGTCTCCGTGTGATTAAAACAAATACCTTTTGAGAGATATTTGAGTTAGCTGGGAAGGGTTGTGCCTTGCATCACTGGGTCCATGATGTCTATCTTCAATATCAAGAATCATTAAAATGATCTCAATAGCATATGAATTGACCCGGTTTCTGCCTAAGTTGTAAGGAGGGCTTCTTTCTTTACACCCTTTATCTTTACAATTCTTTTTCATTCTTCAACCCCTTCAATGCTTACCAATACGTCATCACTAGCACCTTGTTGTGATTGTTCCAGTGCTAACTTAAGTACTTGGTCGGCATTCAGCTACATTCACAATCTTTCTCCATCTTTCCTAAGGACTACTATTTCTAGCTATGGAATGTCCTTGGGAAGATTCCTCCGGTTCTAAAGGAATCATTGGACTTTAACCTATCTTACCATCCTTATGTCACCATAATCTTCATCATCGTGAATAGAGATGTTTTGGTAAGTGTATGTCACCATGAAATCCATTTTGAAGTGCAAATCCATTTTGCTCCCCCTTAACATATGCCACGATATCCGAAAACATTTCGCACATGTCGGGATGAGCTAGCACGTTAAGTCAAACCATTTGTGATTAATCATTTCCCATATTAAATCACATTTTCTCCCCCATATTAAAAATATTAACTCAATCAATGTTTTTAATATCAATTGATTTAATAGCGTTTTAAGAAAATTTGGGAAGAAAAATGCAAATCCAATTATTTTCATGAATTACACAAGCTCCCCCTCAAATTAATGAGGGTGTACTTGAAACGTAAATTAAATACCTTTTAAACACAAGTGTAAGGTATTTATCACGTGCAAAGATCATATATGATAATGAATTCACAAGATTAGCAATTTACGAGGTTGGACCTGAATGATGGAGAACATCATATGAAAGAAGCACATGGTTCTTGTTCACGAATGTTGGTCTTCCTCGTAACTTCTGAAGTTATCTCTTGACTCCATGTGTATGATTGATATCGTTGTCTTAACACCAATATGTGAACTTGGCACTCTCGGCATCAAGGATTCTGAATGCTGGACAATTGCTCCCCCTCAATTGTTGACCCGTGTTCTATTGAAAGAGTTGTAGTCACCGTTTGAGTAGTCGCATCGTCGAGTATGTAGATATCAATTGCAACGAACTTTGGATTGTGGAGTTGATAACTTCGGATTCTGAAGTCAAAGCTTTCCGGTGAAATGCTTGACTCCAAAGTAAAAAGCGGGTTACTATCAGAAATAATAGCAAACCATTTTGAGCATGTTTTAAAAGTTTGAACTTCTGCTCGAACTTTATTTACAACCCCGTGTCATTATTGAATGACATTTCTAGTATCGTAAATATTATCGATTCCAGAAGACATGCTCTTTTTATCAAAACATTTTTGAACACACAATTTTGAAAGATTTAGAAAAACCTTTTGAGAAATTCTCGAAAAATTGTGTTCAAAGTTTTGAAAACCAATTACTTGAGCTTAAGATGTTGAATATCTTACAAAACGAGCTCAAGTCCGAGAAGTTGTAAACTTCCCGTTGTAAGGATAAGTTACCATCGACGATAACCTTTCCTTTTATCTGAAGAACGAGTCCTAAGCTGACATTTACTTAGAAGTCGTGTTCATGAGCTTGAAAACTTTGACTGTTTTAACGGAAAGCTCATGACCGAGAAAGGTTAATTTCTCGTTACGAGGAAAAGTTCTCTTATTTAAAAGATACACTTTCCTTTCTGAGCTTAAAACTTCGAATGTTTTAATACAAGCTCATGACCGAGAAATGTTAATTTCTCGTTATGAGGATAAGTTATCATAAAAGATAATCTTTCCTTTATTTGAAGTTCGAGTTACAGTCTGACATTTAACTGTAAGTCATGTACACGAGCTTAAAACCTTTGAATGGTTTTAACGTAAGCTCGTGTCCGAGAAAATTTAATTTCTCGTTAATGAGGATAAGTTTATCATCGGCGATAAACTTTCCTGCCTTTGAAGAACGGGTCATCGTCTGACATTTAACGATGAGCCATTTACACGAGCTTAAAACCTTTGAATGGTTTTAGGGTAAGCTCGTGTCCAAGAAAACTTAATTTCTTGTTAAGAGGGTAAGTTATCGTTGCGTGGATAAACTTCCCTGTCTCTGAAGTTCGGGTCGTCGTCTGTCATTTAACGAGGAGCCATTGTGCATGAGCTTAAAAACTTGGAATGTTTTTGATATAAGCTCATGCCCGAGAAAAAATTAATTTCTCGTTGTTAGGATAAGTTTACCATCGGCGATAAACTTTCCTTTCTTTGAAGAGCGAGTTATAGTCTGTGATGTGACTATAAGTCCTTGTGCATGAGCTTAAAAACGTGGAATGTTTTTAACATAAGCTCATGCCCGAGAAAAATGAATTTCTCGTTTTTAGGATAAGTCATCATCGGGATGAACTTTCCTGTCTTTTGAGATCGAGTTACAGTCTGTTATGTGACTGTAAGTCCTTGTGCATGAGCTTAAAAACGTGGAATGTTTTTAACATAAGCTCATGCCCGAGAAAAATGAATTTCTCGTTTTTAGGATAAGTCATCATCGGGATGAACTTTCCTGTCTTTTGTGATCGAGTTACAGTCTGTTATGTGACTGTAAGTCCTGAGTGCAGCTTAACCATGAATCCCCTGAGACGTTTGTTTCTCCGATATCTGCTTCTTCAGCAACCAAACTCTAAGAGTGTCCTTGGTTGAACGGTATACAATGATTGGACCGCTTCGTTCTTTTGGAACATCAACTTTGGTACCTGCATTCTCATTAGGAGTTTGTATACTTTTGCATGGGTTAGAGATATCTATTTTAGAAGCACGTGGGGGTTCACGGTTTTCTTTTCTTGTGTCAGAGGTGGCCTGAGGGGATGATTCACTTGTCTTAGTTGGCAAACTTTTCCTTTTATAGAAAACCTTAAGTTCAGGCTTAAGTGATGTATCATCCTTTGCAATTTCCTCCCTAGTAGTCTTCGTAGAATCAGAGACAATCCTAGTTAAAGGGCACTCGTTTCCTACAAGAGTGAAAGTTCTACCAGTGGGGCGCCACATTTTACCAAAGGGTTTGATTTTAGCGACCCACTGGGATTTAAGTCTCGCACGGGAGTTCACCTCATTAAGTAGTTTCTTGATACAGGAATCATGATTTGCCGTAAAGACACATTTTCTACATGTTTTACAAGTAGCATATTTAATGTCCGAGTAAGATCTAGAATTCCTAGATGAATGATTGATGCTCCTAGGATGTGACATGCTACGGTTAGCAGTGTTGGGTAAACTAGAAGGCATCTGACTAGGTTTGAAATTCATATCTCTTACTTGTGTCTTTTGCTTAGCTTCCCTTTAACCAAAATCCTGGCGCTCATCAGTTGAACTAGTTCTAGACCTGTTCATTGAGCTATTCTTAGAGAAACTAGAGGCAATCATGTGATGAGGTCTTGCCAAAACTGATTGAGTCACATTAGGCCTAGTTGGTGGAGTGACTGTTCTAGAAATATGACCCAAATCAACTTGGGAGGCAAACCGCGGTCTCGAGGATTGTGGTCGCTCGGATCTAAATGCAGTAGGTTGTCTGACAATCGGTTGTCTGACGAACTGATTTGTAGGCGGTTTCCCCAAGATTGATGGTTTTTCAAGCTTAGTGTCCACACTAGGTCCTTTATTTTTCCTTAACTTGTTTTTCAACGCAGCTATAGCAAACACCTTTTCCTGTACTTGAGCTTTTAAGGTCTCATTCTCTTTGAGCAATTCATCTTGGGATGCCAACTTAGATTCAAGCAACTTAATTTGTTTCAAAAGATTATCCTTTTCAGCTTTAGAATCTAAAACTTTTTGATCCAATTTTCTTTCAAGAAAAACGTTTGACTTTTCAAGTTTTTCAAAGTATCTTTCAAATTTGTCCGTTTTCTTAGAAAATTCAAGTTTGGCATCCTCAAGATCTTTTGATTGCCGAGCTACGATCGTTTCGAGCTCTTTAATCTTGGAATCAGAATCAGTTAACGAGGCAGTTATAAAGAATTTATCATGATGTACTATAGCATTTTGAACACTTTCTCCCCCATTATGACTCACATCAGATGAATCAGAAGTGGTATTTCTATCACTCTTTTCCATCCCATGTTTGTCATAATTAGGTTCAGAATGCTCAATATGCGGCATGTCATCAGCATATACATCATAAACAACATTACATTGTACCATGTTTGCAGGCGCTTCGTCATAAACGGGTAAGGTGTCAGCAAAAGAGATCTCGTGAACAGTCCCTGACGTGCCACTGGTATCATGTTGTCCTCCTGATTCCGTGCTCTTGGCATAGATAGGCTCCAAGTTTTCAACCGTATGACCAGTTTCCTCTTGCATCGAAGAGTCTTGCACTCCATTATCATACCCTTGCTGAAGTCGAGATATTTCATAAATCGAAGACGAGACCGATGACATGAGTTTCAAAATTGTATCACGGAAAACTCGAAGCTCGGTATGTATATCTCGAAGAAACGATTGGCAAATCACTGAACTTTCAGACTTGATGATATTGAATTGGAGGAAAGGCGTGAGTTGTGTCACAAGAGCCTTATAAGCAAGTGACGATGCAGAGTGATTAAAGTTGTCACGGTTGAGTTGCTCGGCAAGTTCGGTCAAATTGGTGAACATTGAGTCGATGAATACATGACGATCTTGACCAAAGATGGTCACAAATTCGCTCCCTCCTTGAAGCCGTGAAAGAGTAACTAGATGATATTGAAGCATTTGAAATGAATTTATACCACTTTCTCTAGCTTTGTCGTGCATTCGATGTAAGTCTCCCTCTTTAAGTGTCGAATTTAACGAGTCCATTGAAAATCGAGGAAAAATGATGTGGATGTTGTAGTTTTCAGGATTTTACAATTCGATTCGGCTCAAAAGATGTTGTCGGCTCAAACGATTATGATTTAAACCCGATCAAAAATCCGTATTTGCTAAAAATATATCCCGTCACGTTGACTCGTCACTTTGTCTTCAAATCCGGCCACAAAAAACTTTAAACCCGTCAAATATTTTTCCACGTTAATTCTTTTAAAAATACCCGCCTCAACATGATTTGCCAAAAATTAATAAACAAAATTAACTTAAAAAATAATTTTAAAAAAATATAGAAATATAAAAAATAAACTTAACTTAAAGAAAATAAAATATAAAAAAAATTTACTTAACCAAAATTAACTTGAAAGAAAAATTAATGAAGCGTTTTGTAGATAAGAAAAGATCAGATTTTGGTGACTTTTCAAAAATAAAAAATGTGTTATATAAAAAATCTGAAATTGGTATTGAACGTGGCGGTTACCAAACACACGTGGCTATGTAAATAAAATAAAAAATCTTGGCCCTATTTGACCATTTCCCCATAGTTTCCTCCGTCAATGTCTCTCTCTCTCTCTCCTCAACACCAAAACTCGTCCTAATCTCACAACTCTCGATCTATTATCTCTCTCTCAATCACAGATAACAAACACCAATCTCACTACTTTGTTTTGACTGTCAAACAATCTGCCCCCTAACTGTATCTCCTAATCTTTTAATCCCTCTCTTAAATCCAAGAAACAAGAAACCGAGCTACAATCCTTATATTTTCTGAATCTATTTATAACACGAGACCAAGAAACCGATCCACAATCCTTTGAGACATCGTTTCGGCTTCAAGATCATGTAAATGGTCTCAGGTAGGTGTGTTTTTATGTTGATTTGTTGAGTCCCTCTCTCATCTGTAGAGTCCTTCTGTCAAAGTTTGATGTTCGAGTCTAAGATTTGTTAGAGAGGGTTTGTTTGGTGATGTTTACAAGAATCAATGATGATTTTGTTCAAAGCTCGTAAAATCTTTAAAGATTTACAAGATGAGTAGAATCTGAGATCGGTTTGGATGTGTTGTTAGTTTGAGTCGAGAGTATTGTGAGGGTGTCGCGTCTGGGTGATGTTGATGAGTTGTTGTGTGAGTTCGAGTCGAGTTGTGATGAGGTGTGTTGGTGATGAGGTGTTGAGTGTTTGGTCTTCGAGTGTGATTGATGTACGAGGGTGTGTGTCGAAGTCGGTTTTGTGAGGTTGAGTGTTGGGATAACAGAGTTTAAAAAAGGATTTTGTTTGGCAGTGGAGGGTCTCGAGGGTGTTGGGGGTGACCGAGAGAGTTAAGAGTCAAGGGTGGGTTTGTTTAGAGTTGTAGGGTGAACGAGAGTCGAGGGTCGAGGGTGGGTTCGAAAAGAGGGGATGTTGTTGAGTGTCTAGACGAGGGGAGGGTGTGAGGGGGTTGAGTGGTTTGAGTGAGGGTGTCGAGTCTAGGGTTGGTCGAGAGAATTGTCAATATGGGTTGAGTCCTTGTTTCCCGTTTTGAGTCTGATATGTCAATACGTGTTTGAGTCTGATAAGGGTTGAGTCCTTGTTTCCCGTTTTGTTTGAACTTACTTCGTTCGGAAGTTTCGTTCGGAAGTTTCGTTCGGAAGTTTCGTTCGGAAGTTTCGTTCGGAAGTTTCGTTCGGAAGTTTCGTTCGGAAGTTTCGTTCGGAACTTCGTTCGGAACTTCGTTCGGAACTTCGTTCGGAACTTCGTTCGGAAGTTTCGTTCGGAAGTTTCGTTCGGAAGTTTCGTTCACCCGGAACTTTATTTTCACCCGGAACTTTATTTTCACCCGGAACTTTATTTTCACCCGGAACTTTTCTTTCACCTGGAATTTGATGAGACTGACTGAGGTTCACCCGGAACTTGATGAGACTGACTGAGATTCCATCAAAGATAACTGGACAGAAATATTAGACAAAACTCGAGACCCAATTGATAATAACTGATTATATAAAAACTATAAAAAGAAACTGATTATAAAAAATAGAAACTGATTATAAAAAAAAAACTGATTATAAAAACTTAAAAGAAAAAACTAATAATAACAAATTAAAATAGAAACTGATTATATAAAAAAATTGATTTTTGAATAAAAATTTGTGATTTTTATATAAAATAAGTAAATCAACGATTTAATTATGATTTAAAACATAAAAACACAAACTTTATATGAAAAATACAAACTTTTTATGATTTAAAACATAAAAACACAAACTTTATATATAAGAAAATACAAACTTTTTAATATAAAAGCTTGATTAAATCAAAACCCACCAAAATCAAAAAGAAATAAAAGCAAGAATAAACCAATCAAACCTTGGCTCTTGATACCAATTGAAGGTCTACGAAATTATTGGCCTGTTCTACATGATGGATTTGATGGATTAAGTTGGTTGATTAAATGATAAATATAAGAATGATGAAGGAAGGAGATGATGGAGTAGAGAGAGAAAGGAGAGAAGGGAGAAAAGTGGAGAGAGAAAGTAAAGATGGAATGATTAAATGTGTAAAATCAACAACCAACAACCCCTCCTAACATGCTAGGAGGGGATATATATAGCCCACCCTACATGTGGGCTATATGGACTATATATTAACTAAATGGATCACGAGCATATTACATAATTATCGTTGGAGCGACCGATCCTTCATAAATACGTAAAACGTATTTCCAACAAAGCACTTAACAATATTCAATAGGCATTTAAAAAATAATCAATCTTAGAAACCACCCTATACAAATCTATTAAGCATTCTTGGCCTTCTTCCGTAAACTGCATGTATCTTCTCCATGTTGTGTTTCGCCCAAACTTTTCTTCTTTAGTTTTGGTTTAGGTTTTTACGATGGCTCCTATATAGTATAAGTTTTACTGTATTTATTTCTGATCATTGTAATTGTTCTTCCATTCAGAGCTTCTTCGACATTTTATTGATCGAGAGCATATGCCAGTTAAATTATATGAAAATTCATTGTTTTTCTTTGATGATTTGAGCATGTGAAGAAGTTAGAAATGTTTTGTTTGTGAATATGTGGTGACTCCATCATGTGGTATTTAGAGGGTGTTTTTTTGCATTAACCAAGCATGTGAAAATTTCAGGTGTTGTTGATGTTGACAGAGCGAATGGGACATGATTTTTCGAGTATCATCTGCTCTATGAAGACATCGTTAGACTAAGTGTTTATTATAGTAATAGTTTGTCGTCAAACACGATAAAAAGGTAAATGTGGCAATATTGTAAGGGTAGGTAATTTTATAAAATTAGGATAGTCCTACATTTTGGTTATAAATGATCAGCGTGTAGAATTTGAGTTTACTACTGTATATTTCACAAAAAAAATTATAAATGAAATGTTTTAGGCTTGCATAGTCGGCGCCGAGTATTTATTCTTCTTTCTTGGACAAGATCACCATTCGAACTGTGGGTTTCTAAAGCTAACAATAATGTACATCACTTTTGTATGTTCCACTAATTTTGCAATGAACGATGAATTGGAGGTAATAGTATGTTCCTATGCTTTGAAATGGGTTCCTAATGCAAAAAGAATGTACACTACTATTTGCATACATTTCTTTTTTCTTTTGTTAGAATTCCTTTTTCAGTTACCTGTGTGTTACCTTTGCTGCATTCCTAAATTACTGTAATACCCAACGTTATTTACTAAGAGTTATAGTGCATAATGCTCATGAGTTCTTTTAACCCAACATGAAAGTATTTTATAGTTTAAATTCAAATATCATCAAGTTAAGTTTGCTTTTACAAATATTTAAAATAATATATTTTAAACAACCCGTGTATTACACGGGTCTTCATCTAGTTTTAAAAAAAAAGACATTGATTACTTCAATGGGGGAGCTTTACGCTTTATACTCCTTTATTCGTTGGCAACTAATAATTATATCCTTAATAAAAGAGGGGAAGCACGGTTACCAATGAACAGTGCCCCCCTCACATACACCCGAATATTATATTCTCACACAAAAAATAAAATCCTCCTCACACCTCTCTTACCCTCTCACCTTCATTGTATATAAAAAGAACTTTCATGATCTCTCTCTCTCTCTCAAGCTGGTACTTTCATGATCTCTTTCTCTCAAGCTGGTTTTCTACAAACCGCAACACTAAAGAACAGAGAATAGATCTAAAGCTGGTTTTGATAATCTATCTTTCTCTATACTTGATTCATAATGCTCACCAACATCAACACCAACTTTAATTTGATCTCCACAAAATGGCATTAAGAATCATGTCGTTCACCTGTGTTTGGGGTTTCTGGCGAATCTCGCATCGTTGTTTTCACTTCGGCCACCAGTAGTAAGTTTTTTGATAAATTGTTCTTTGATTGTTTGATTTCTCTGATTGTGTTTGGTGTTTGGTATTCTCTCTCCATTATTGTGGGTTTTATCTCCTCACCTAACTCAAAAAAGGATCTGGGAGATCTTGATGTCTTTCGTCTTCATTATTGTGGGTTTCATCTGATCTAACATACATCTTTGATCTCGATGTCTTATTGTGGGTTTCATATAATATCTTCATAAGGTGCGTTTTAGTTTGATAGCTTCATACATCTTTCTTGATGACATCAGTTGCATCTAAAACTTTAATAAGAAAGTGGAATAGCATAAACAAGTGCACATTTTCTGCTTATTAAGATAGCCTGATTGATTTGAGTAACTCCTGAACTCAGTTGGCGGAATTGTTTGTGGGTCGTTTTGTTTTTTGTATGCAGACACAAAGTTTGTATCTGTATGGGTTTCTGAAAAGTTAAGGGTCCATTGTAAGGTTTCGTTTAGTGGCTGTGATGATGTTGAACACCCCAGGTTAAACCCGAGACTTCACGGACCTTGGCGGGGCAACCTTTTGAGGATGCAGCCATGCCGTGTGTCTCTGGGTTTTCCCTGACGACCATCCTATCTGAGCCTCAAGATCAACGTCAGAGCACCAAAGGAAGGAGTGCCGATGGTTATGGTATACCTTTTGCCTTATGCTCATTCGATGCCACCGGGCTCTTCGTTGCCGCTATCCATGGTGTGTGGCGATGCCCCGGTTGGGTAACGATGGTGCTAGGGTTATTGGCTGCATAATACGATGGCTGATGATTCAAAAGAAAAAGAGGTTTTTGCTGTGGCTGAAACATATTTGTGGAATCCGTGCTCCATATAATTGTTAGGACGCACTTTAGCCACTGTGACTTCAACATATAAAAAAAGTTACGCTGCTAATTCGCAGTTCAAATGGGACTGTATCTTGGCGTGGCAGCACACTTACGTGCTTGCAGCCATGGCGGGTTTCGATTCTCACAAAATATACAGTATATTAACATTTATGATTTCGGCTTGCTTATGTTCCAGACTTGCCTTTCTGCTTTGCTGTTGTCAAACCACAAATCGATGCTTGCTTATGTTCCAGCCTTGCCTTTCTGTTTGCATCTGGGAGTCCTCATGGGTTACGAATTGAAAATAACAAGGGTAGCTAGAATGTGCAGTTATATGGGTGATTTTAGCTGCTATTAATTAAAGTTTCAGTCTTCGCTTTTAGGTTTTTTTAATAACTAAGTATTTCAGAATTATAGAAATACATTTGGGTTTTGGTTTTTTATTTGCAGAAGACTTATAATTAGGCATTTTAGCTTTTATGTTTTGGTGCGTGTAGATATAGATGATAGTGATTGGATTTGTCCACCTAATGTTGTGATTATGGCTGGTGGGGTTCAATTTTTGGGGATTCTATGCATGAGACCAATTACCGTTGCTGTGTGGGGGTCGATTATGGTGTGGCCTCAGTTCATTAATATGCCTCTTCAATTGTATAAATGACGTTTGAACACATGTTCATACAGCCTATTTCGCATATGCGTCAATAAAGGCTACTATCTTTACCTGTTCAGTTTAAGGATAGTTTAACAAGCTGATAAAGTGATTAATAGGGGTGTTTTAAGATTTATGCTCCTTCGATGCCACAGTCCCTTTCGTTGTTGCTGGACAAGCCGGCCGACGATAGGTGCGTGTGTGTGTCATTGGTGATTGGGTCGTTAAACAATATGCTTATGAGTTGCTCATGATATTTTGTTTTTCAGTCTACAGTCACGGTGGGTCACAATGTTTTGGTTGTCGGGGTTGATGGCAGGCGACGATAGTCACGTTCGTGACTTTCGTTGCCGTTGTTGATCCCGGGCGACGATATACAATTGTATCCTTAATAAAAGAGGGAATCTCGGTTCCCAATGAACAGTTCCCCTCTATAATAATGGGGCTACCTCTTTTGGGGTTTCGTTTCGATCTTATAGATCAGGTATAATAATGGGGTTGGATGTTTCGATCTTAGAGATGGGATTGGAAGCCTGAAACTTATTGTGGCTGTTCTTAATCTAACTTTGTCTCTTTCGTGAGAAAGGTGTTGTCAATGGCAGCTGTGATCTGTTCATATTGCAAAGGAAAAATGTTTTCGGGCTATGATGAACAATAACGGCAACGGGTGAATTTGAGACCACCCGTATCTTGGCGGGGCAGCCTGTTGCAGCTGCAGCCATGGCGGGTGTGTCCGTTTTTTCCACGGTGTGCCATACCTGAGCCTGTAGGTTTGTTGATCGTCGCTTGATATTTGAGTGTCCATAGGTGGAATTGAATTTGTTGATTTTGTTGGTTTGTTGATCGTCGCTTGATTGTTTGAGAGAGAGATCATGAAAGTACCAGCTTGAGAGAGAGAGATCATGAAAGTTCTTTTTATATACAGTGAGGGTGAGAGGGTAAGAGAGGTGTGAGGAGGATTTTTTTTTTGTGAGAATATAATATTCGGGTGTATATGAGGGGGGCACTGTTCATTGGTAACCGTGCTTGGTAACCGTGCTTCCCCTCTTTTATTAAGGATATAATATAAGAATATAATGTCGGCCTATCATGAGTTTAAACGGTCGTGGGAGAAAGCCAAGATAGCCCGGATCTTGGCAGGGCGACCTTTCAAGGTTGCAGCCATGCCGGGTTATGACTCTTTCTCCTAAAAAACGCCTTATTGGGAACGAATTTCGAGAATAAAACCAGACTTACGGGTATCTTAATGGCACGCTGTGATGAGTAATGGTATGCTTCTATAATTATGTCGGGCTGTGATGAGTTTAAACGGCCGTGGGTAAAGACAAGATAGCCCGGATCTTGGCGGGGCGACTTTTGAAGGTTGCAGCCATGCCGGGCTATGATTCTTTTTCCCAAAAAAAGCCTTATCTGAGCCTATGCTAAAACCCGCAAAAAAATTGGGAACGAAGTTCGAGATTAAAAACAGATTTACGGGTGAAATAAAAGTTTGTATTCATGTCATCTCAAATTTGTGTTGGCGTATTTTCTATGCTGAAACAATGCACCTTCTATTTCGGTGCTTTCCTGTCGGGTGAACATAATGGAAGTAATGTTGCCACAACTGGCCCGTATCTTGCCAGGTATGTTTACAAAAAAAATTATTATTTTAGGATGTTCTTTCATAACTTTTCATAACTTTCAACATGTGTTTAAGGAGATGAAGATTCCAGACCTAAAGAGAAGAATTGGATCGATAACAAGACCGAAGAAGAACTCGAAGATCTAGAGGATGATCTAGACGATGATCGCTTTCTCGAAGAATACAGGTATATTTTGTTGTGGTGTCAGCTTCTCAAATAAATTTGAATATTTAGGCGGCATATATACACGAAAATCTATCATGTAGGTGAAAAGTTGAAGCATTAGTTAGGGGTTTTTATAACTAATCATATTTCATTGGTGTTTATTGTAGGAGAAAGAGGTTAGCAGAGATGAAGCAAGTTGTAAAACTTGCGAAGTTTGGGTCAATCATGCCGATTTCTGGATCATATTTTGTGCGTAAGGTATCACAAGCTCCATCAGATGTTTGGATAGTTGTTATTTTATGCAGAGATGGGTACTAATTCTAGATCTTTTTCATTATCAACACTTGCTTTTTATTAGGTTCTGGAGTGGTATGTCTATATGTGTTGATAAGATGTGGTCTTAAAATAGGTACCTGCTCATCCATGTTTGTTTAAATCTTTTACAGGAACATCGAAGTGGTCTTACAGCTACCTTCCGCGCGCCAGTTAGTGTAGTCTTCAGTGGACCAAATTGCAGAAATAATCGTCCCACAAGCCCGAAATCAAGGCTGCACATTTTGAGGAGTCCATGAAGTCTGCGCGCAGGAGTGCCGTACACACAAACGGTTCTCAAAAACGCCCGCCTCTCGCCACGGCGGAGCGCGGGCACAAGTCCTAGTAATCAATTATTTTGAGACAAAACTAGAATTGGACTCGTTTTCTCATTGAGCAATTATATTCTCGTCTAGTTCAAAAAAAAATTATATTCTAGTCATACTTGTATTCAGATTATTAGTCATGTTTGCTTCTGGGCCTAGCCCAATAGTTTGCCGAGTATACACGATGTGTTTTGTATCATGGCTTCATTTCATATGTGGTTAAAGTTGGCTCAGCTGGGTTTGTTGTCTTTCTGCTGCTTGATTTTGTTCGTGTTAGAATTCCATAAAAGGTTTCTGTGCCCATTTGACTGGATAACACGATATGGTACTTTATCCCAATTATTAGAAAAACGAGTTTATTTCCGGATATGCTTCAACAAGGGTCCAGTTCGGTCCAACGCAGATTTATTTCTTATACTTTAGGCAATGCCATTTAGATTAAAAATTAGGCTTCATTACTACCACGAAGTTTATATCGGCCTCACGGCTTAGTCACAAACCAAACCGTGCCAATATTGAACTGCTACTATACTAGTAACACCTCCCTCCCTCGTATGCCTAAAATGCGTCAGTGGTATATAGATCACAAACAAATTAGGGAATTTACATCAATTTCCGCCACACGTTCTCTGTATGCAAGAGCTATTTGTAATACCATCTATGAGCACAAAAATCCTAAAGCTTGCAACTTTGTCAAATTCAACCATCAACATAAAACTAGTACTTATTTTATTATAGTTTACTCTATGAAAACACCATATTCATTTTTTCAAAAGTAGTCTATTCATAACAGCTACATAGGGTGAAACTTGTGATCTAACCTAGTAAAAAAGAGTTACCTTTTACGCGATAAAAGTTGACTTCGTGTTACTGAAGGCGACGAGCCCAATGGGAGCAACGAACTCAATGACTGTGTGTTCAGTTTCCCATAGGCCCGTGTTGTAGGTCTGTGAGTGACAGATGGGTTTCCCATCATTGACTGGTTATGTCTGGTACTTGTTCCAACTTGCTGAAGCTCTTTGGGTCCAAATGGGCTTGCTGGTTGTTGCTGTGTCTGTTTCTTTTTCAGTAGTTCCCACAGCAACTTGTCATCCTTGACTTGATTCTCTTGTGGTGCTAATAACTGGGCCACAGGAAAACAAGAACTAAATGATGAAATGGCATTCACATTAGGTGAGTTTCAACCCGTTTACCTGAAAACGGGTCGCATTGGGTTCACTTTTTACCTTAAACAGCTCAAAATGCACAGAATTGCTTAAACCTCGTAAATCAACTTAAGCAAAATAAAGAGATTCTTGTTATTAATCATATAATTCTTAATCACAATTAATAAATTAATTTTAATCATTAATAAAGTTCAAAAAGATTAGAAAGTTGATACGAACTTGCTGATGATTTTATTAATAATAAAGAAAAACAGAAAACAAGAGAACAATAAACCCTAATCTAAAGATGTTCCAAGTCCGAAGACCAGTTCTATTCCCTCCTCCCTCAACTGATAGACTCCTAACCCTATATAAATACTCAGTAATCTTGTTCAACAAGATAACTTAAACAAGGAAAGCACTTAATAACTAGAAGTAAATAAATATATAAAACTAAATATTCCAGCAGATTTTATATTTATCTCTTAGACCCCTGAGTTCGTATCATTACTCCGGCCCCCAAAAACACCTTGTCCTCAAGGTGTTGCTTCTGACAATCTTGATTCCTGGATCCCATGTTTTCACTTGTGAACGTGTCTCTAGTCGATCAACATGAAACTGCAAGTGTACCTACAGAATCGATCGACAAAGTGGCTCTTTGCTTAATCCCGATTTATCAAGAAAATACAAACGATCTTCGAGTATCCTATCAAGCAGCAAGTATGATCCATGTTTCAGCCCCGCCTCAGCCCATGTGTCGTAAACCTTGGCACACACAATTCCGCCTTTCTCTTCTTCTCCATTCTTGTCTTCAACAAATAGTGCACCAGAATTCGTAGGGGGCTTAAATTGCACACCATTCTTGTCATTCGTTTTCTTTGGATCGAGTTTGTTCGATCCTTCCACGTCCCAATACTTAGGCCTGTAGTTTTTTCCAAAAGTAGTGCTTGTATCAGCTTTAGAATTATGCAATTCCAACCCAAGATCATCATAGTTTCGTCTTGCTGCCTCGTATAGATGAGGTGGTGGCACATACACGTTCGCCTTTGCTGTCGGTTTAGAAGTTGATGTTTGTGTTGCAGCCTTCCCTAACATCAACAGTTTCAATTCCTCAAAATTTTGCTCAAGTTTTTGATCAAATTCTGCTTTTAGACTTCCAAACCCCTCTTCAAATTCTGCTTTTAGACTTCCAAACCCCTCTTTTAACTCTCCAAAACCTTCGTCAAACTTCGTCTCCAACGCATCCATTCTTGCATTTGCCTCTGCCTTATACTCAGTGAGCTCAGAATCCAAATCAGCAACTCTTTAGTTCGTCATGTCTTCTGATGAACAGTGATTCGTGAACAGTGATTCGTGAACAGTGAGAATGTTTTGGCCTAGATCTGCTCTGATACCAATTTGATACGAACTTGCTGATGATTTTATTAATAATAAAGAAAAACAGAAAACAAGAGAACAATAAACCCTAATCTAAAGATGTTCCAAGTCCGAAGACCGGTTCTATTCCCTCCTCCCTCCTAACCCTATATAAATACTCAGTAATCTTGTTCAACAAGATAACTTAAACAAGGAAAGCACTTAATAACTAGAAAGTAAATAAATATATAAAACTAAATATTCCAACAGATTTTATATTTATCTCTTAGACCCCTGAGTTCGTATCAAAAGTCAGAAACAACAACCTCACTTGACTCAATTTGACAAGGTACCTAACTTTTCTATCCGATTTTGCAAAACTCTAATACATGTAAGATCATTTAATATGTATGTGAAAAAGAAATATGCGTCTACTTTCCCAGTACAATAGGTACACGATGTACACAGCTACACATAAGAAGATATTTGAAAAGGTGAATGCCTTCATACAGTAGCATTTGTACACTTTGTGACTTTCTAAGTAATGTTTTACCATATCTAAGAATTTTAACCTATATACGTAGAATTGACGCAACATAGGCGATTTCTTGCTAGAACGACTAACAGGTCACATGAGTAAAGAGCTAATAGATTTAAAAGAGGCTAAATTGCTTTATATGTCTCCCAAAACAGTCAAGTGCTTACAATCTCCAATATTGCTAATTGACGAATTGGAATGTATAAACAAGTTTTGGTCAGTTAATTGGACCCAAAAATTTTGATTCACTATCAAATCAGCCCGACCCGTTCTAAAAGGGCAATGTCCATTCTCTATTCCTCTTCTGTTTTAGTTTATGTCATGTCAAATTTTAAGTAGATACTAGTAACAGTTTAACTGATTAAGGTCAAAGTTAAATACAGTATATTAATAAAAGTATAACAGAGCAAAAAGTTGCTGATATGCAAGTAATGACAAGGACTTACTTTGTTCTTGGAATAATGACCTGTAGATTCCATGTATTGTCTCATCTTCTTCATTCTTTCTTCTGATTCTTTCAGCATACCCAATGCTTCACACTTCTTTTCTTCTGCTACTCTAACCATTTTTCTTGCTTGTTCCAGTTCTACCCATCCACCCCTTGTCACTCCTTTCATTGCCTCCAATGTAGCCAATAAGTGGGGGCATGTGCCACTTGTTATTTCCGCCTTACAGCTTTTGGCATACTCGATCATTGGCTGGCACATTTGCTCAGTTAACTTATTGACAAGACTGTCAACGCCACCCTCGACTGAGCTGAGAATTTCACAGACATGAACATAAATAGCTTTCAGAAGTTTTAGTGTGATATTGTAGGCATGACCATCATGGCTTGACTGTTGAACAGCAGATACATAAGTGACGGCCTTTTTCAAATAGGTATGGATATTGTCCTTGTGGCCATCAATCGTCTGAAATATGCTTTTTTGGCTAGAATTAACACAACCCTCAATCTGTTTGAGAAGCTGCATTAGTTGTATAAATTGACCTTTCTTTTTGTCGATGAGCTCTTTGCTTACCATGATCGCACTATTTGTATAGTCTTCCTGCAGTTACGCCAGAACACGGATTCATATAGACAAATCACTTATATGATACATATGACATCTCCTTGGTCTGTGAATATTGTATAATGACAAATGTTACAGCATAAAACCAGAAAAAACGCCTACATGTTGGAACTTTGATACGAACCTATCCCATACTAGGCTCGTAATCGGTTCATAAGTTCCAAGTGTAGAACTCACTCAAAAAGCTAGCTTGTTTGAGGAGGGGACACGTAGACATTATAAACCATCAACCATTCCCATACATGGCCGATGTGGGATCATAACATTACCCCACCCTTTGAAGAACCAACGTCCTCGTTGGTCACGGCTATGTTGGTCACGGTTGGCACCCCTTTGGGTCCAAGCCACCACTCCATAGGCCACCACTCCGAGCTCGTTGGTCACGGCTATGTTGGTCACGGTTGGCACCCCCTTTGGGTCCAAGCCACCACTCCATAGGCCACCACTCCGAGTGTTGGAACCTCGTAAGGTAGGGCTAGCTCTGATACCAATTGATACGAACCTATCCCATACTAGGCTCGTAATCGGTTCATAAGTTCCAAGTGTAGAACTCACTCAAAAAGCTAGCTTGTTTGAGGAGGGGACACGTAGACATTATAAACCATCAACCATTCCCATACATGGCCGATGTGGGATCATAACAAACTTATTAATGAGGAAGGAATGAAGGCAAACATGTTCATATACGCATTCCACACCAGGATGAGGTGAGTCTATCATTCTAACGATAATCAGATCATGAAAATGCAGACACTCATAATAAAGAGTAAAATCTATCGATATCTACTTGATTACATTCCATCCTACACATTAAAACTGAAAGTGTTGATATCGGAATGCCCCATAACAATTGGTAAATTACATTGGTTTGGCATATCTCAAAGCTATTTGTCTCTATCTTACGAATTATTAATTACAATTTTTAACTCCACCAATGAACTATTTAGCCATCGTTAAAGCATATTACATGTCTTTGATCGACTAGTCTTTCCAACAGTCAGGTGTTTTTTTCTGGGACCGATAATTGGAAGTACAGACTACACAACAGTTATGGATAGATCTATAACCTACATCTTTCATGTCCCTCTCATCAATAACCTACAAACAAACCTCTTTATTAACCCGCTTCTGGCGAACTTCCAAACGCAAATCCATGTGTAACTGTGTAAGTAGCTACAATTGCTGCTGAATGCATATAAAAGACAGTATAGTTATTGTATTGGTCCCTTCCTCTCGTTTAAAAGATTTCACCTTGCAATCTAAAAGTAATTTACATAACAATTTTATTTTGTCCACTTTTACTCCTTGCACGTCAACAAGAATCGAAAACCAAATAAGATTCTCACACATTCAGATAAACTTATTATACCATCTATAGTAATAATACTATGACCTGTTGATGAGAAGAAGTAAGTTCTACTTACCTATACTAACAGTTCTACTTCATAAGCGTAAGCACACAATTAGTAATACCATAACATTAATATTAGTAGTACCAAAACATGTTGATGAAAAGCACCAAGTCCTAACAATTACTTGGAACAGTTTACGCACACAATTAGTAAAGTGGCCAATGAAGATTCCTTGAATCATCATACTTATCATGCTACGGGAGCTAAAAAATTGCGAGCATATTTAGGTAGTAAGAACAAAGGTTCTAGCTACCTCCGTGCTATTGATTCTGGATTCCATAAAGTCAGTTAAGAAAGGCTCATTAGTGTTACCTACAGGCGACAGTCATGTCTTTAGTAATGTAAATTTACAGTTATTAAAGTGATACTTACAAAATATTCATTCTATAGCAGTATGAGGTACAGATGAACATTTATATACGGACTCCACATCAGTATGAGTCTCTTACCTTAACTAATAACTAGAATATAACACATCCCGCACTTATAACAAGTAGTAAAAGCTGAAACTGATGTATACCAGATAGTACTCCGCCAGTCCCCCGAAAACCTTAGAAAAAAAAAATAGAGTTGATTATCAAGTGTCTTTTGGCGTACTTTCAACCTATTTATCAGTCTCAGATATACTGATTTTAGTCAACAAATGGACTTGCTAAGTTTCCCGTCGGGTGTTTAATTAGTAGTTGGGATAAGTGGAAGTACAGGCTACGTAATTGTTATGGATTGATTTATAACCTTCCTCTTCTGTGTCCTAAGATCAGTAACCTACAAATAAACCTCTTCTCTAACCTGTTTATGGCGAACTTTGAAAGATAAATCCATGTTTAAGTGCCCAATATAGCAGCTGAATGCATATATAAGTAGTGCGTCATTCCCTTCTTCTCGCTTAAAATATATCACTTTGCACTCTAAAAGTAATTTATGAAAAAAGCTTAGTTCTCCAGCTTTAATCCTTGCTCCACATCAAGAAGAATTTACCACAAAATAACAATCACACACTTTCAGAACTAATACCACTGATATAAAAAAAACTAATACAGTAATACCAAAACCTGCTGATGAAAAGCAGCAACTCCTACTTTAATAGGTACTTCAATAGTGTAAGCACGCGGCCACATACTAAAGTAACAAATGAAAACTCATTGCATCAAAATATCGACCATGTTTTAAATCATGCACAATT
Organism: Glebionis coronaria; assembly: GCA_025667525.1. Taxonomy (NCBI): domain Eukaryota; kingdom Viridiplantae; phylum Streptophyta; class Magnoliopsida; order Asterales; family Asteraceae; genus Glebionis; species Glebionis coronaria. Next base: position 410,034,961 of record CM046879.1, read on the forward strand.
TTGAACTTAGTAAGATCAAAGGTACTTGCTAATCATCTCCAACCATATTGGCAATTGATAATGACTTATTAGTGTTCCCTCTAGTCATGTCATTCAATAGCGTAAATACACAATTACAAATCATGCTATTGCAAATCAGGACGTCCGACTCTCCTACTTACCTACAACTAGAATCACTTAAATAGAGTAAATACCTAATCATTGAAGTAAAAAATGAAAGTTTTGACCATCATTATATCGATCATGTTTTGAATCTAATAGAGTAAATACATAATCAGGATGTCCTACGCTCCAACAGTCTTACTCATCTACATTTAAATACCTAAATCCACTTAGATAGAGTGAAGACACAATTATTGGAGTAACAAATATATATCATCTAGCCTCATATAACGTTCATGTTTCAAGTCTATCAAAATTATTAACTACATAGTAAACACAAAGGCCGTACCTCCAACCTACGTTTGCCACGATCCCTATCATCAGTTGAAAACGACTTACGAGTCTCTTCACATTTATCCTGTATAATTCACAAGTAACAAACACGTAATTAACAGAACAGTTCTTCAGTACACTATCCACACGCAACAAACTACAAATCCTGTTTGCAACGCCTCAATCAAATATGCTCAATCAACAATTGCAACGCCTTAATCAATTTTGCTTAATACTCACGAAACGAATTATACTACAATCAGGTAATCGGATTTATGCATAACGAACAGAATACATCTTCAGCCTACAAAATTAGGTGAATTACTTGAAAATTGAAGGCGGTGTTGATGAAAATAGTACTTGATCGTCCTTCTTTGGCCATTTGAGCGGTCTTTAATCCGACGATCTTGACCAACGGAACAGCTAACGAACAGAATACATCTTCAGCCTACAAAAATAGGTGAAAAATTAGTTATACATATCCGATTATCTCATTGAGAGAGAGAGATATGATTGATACCTCGAGCAATCCGGTTTCAATCTGAGATTTGAGGTTTTTGAAGGAGAGTTTGAGCTGATCGTGACGAGATGTGACGTGTGCGAGCTTAAGACGAAGCTTCGCCATAGATGGAGATGGAGATGGAGACTTATGAAGGTTTTGAGATCTAGAAGAATAACGATGATGAGAAGGATGACGATGCGTCATTGATGGATTGTGGCGGGAAAATGGTGGATGAAACAAATTAATTTGATTTTTTTTATACACGTTGGGATGTGAATGGAGAGAGAGCTCAAGTTGTTTTACCGGGCTAGGTGACTGGTGAAAGCCAGAGGCGTTTTAGGGGCTGTTTGTTTTTGCATATTTTGGATTTATTCATAAGTTTATAAGAGCACACGGAGTTACCACTGCGTGGCTAGCTGTTGCCCGGTGTTGGTATACGTGACCACACCGTGGTTGACGGCGTAGAGGACGTCGTGGCCACAGCCACGCGCGTGGAAGGCAACCCCTTTTTCAAAACACACCCTCCTCCATTTTACATTACCCCCTTATCTATTTAACCCAACCAAACCAACCCTAAAACGGCTAGTTAACCAACCCTAAAACGGCTAGTTACTTTGGAGGAAAAACAATTTTGAATTTTTTTTAAAAACAATGCTAGCCAACGGTTAATTTATATATCATTTAATTTTATTTTTGTTTTTTTAGTTTTCAAAAATAAAAATATTTAAAAAAACACTTTTGAAAGAATCAAAATAAAAATAAAAATTTTAAACCCCTATGTATACATAACAATATATCTCCTAAATTTACACACTCTTAAGCCTTAATGTATTACACATCACATACAAAATCATGTCCGGAAACCCCAACAAACCTTCTTTCGTTGGTTTTCTTAACACGTTTATCGGATGTCCGTCTTCACAAGAAAGGTGTTCGGATGATCCGGCTGAAGGTTTATTAACATCATAACAATTATATAAAACCCTAAACGAGATCAAAGCACATATAGCGGAAGCGATTTAACAAGATCATAATAACACAATTATAATTAATCGAATTAGGGTTACATACCTTTACGCTAAAGCAAATCCACAAGACGAAGAGCGAATCACCAATTATGGTTTATAACGAACACCACCAAGATATAGTCTAAAGTAAGACTATATTACGATCTTGTACACACGTAATACAACGAGCTAACCGTGATTCTAGCACGTGTAAACCGAGCTATAACGCTTGTAGAAGATCTACCCAACAACCCTATAGAGGGGCTAGGACTAGATTATAAGTAAAATTGATCAAACAAGAAAACCAACCAAAACCCTTGTGTGTGTTTGCCTTGCGATCGCAACAAGAGAGAAAGAGGGGTGAGATTTGTGTGTTTTAAATTATGAGGTGAGGGGTTGTTTATATAAGCTTAATTCTTGTAACCCAAAACAAATAAAAGGAAAGTTTTTCTTTCCCCTTCAATTCCTCTATAACCGACGGCCATCAATCCCTTTGGGGTGTTCCGAAATCTTCCATCCTTCTTTCTATTAATCTTACTTACTATAAATTTATTTAACGCTCGTTAGTACTTAACTCTTAATTATTTGACGATCGTTAAAGTTATATCTCGGTTTAATTTAATAAATACATAAATATATATTTATTAAATAAATTAATAAATACAATAAATATATTTATTAAATAAATTAACTCTTTACGTATTGAGTGCAATCCCGTAATCTCGAGTTTGATCCTATCACGCGACTATTAAATATAAGTCCATAAACTTTCACCGGCATGGTTAGAAATCCAACGACAAGCCTACAAAAATTTCTAACAAAAAAGATACACTCAAGTTCAATCCGACGAGGATATTCATTTCCAAAAGCTTCTACAAAACCCACCTTCCTTCGATGAACCACAATCCTCACAATCCTCAAAACTCACACCCGAATCACAAAAAAACCTCGTAAACGGGCGGCTAAAAATAAGAATGTTGATTTGAGTCAACTAGGGGCGGATTTTGAGAAAAACTCAGATGTGTCGAAAACTAAGTCACGTTGGGTTTCATCGGAGGAGGCATTGTTTGCCTCATGTTATGTTGAGATTTCGTAGATCCTGAATGTCGGAAGATCTCAAAAAGGCGAAACATTTTGGTATAGGTTTATGGGGACTTTTAATAACCAAAAATTTTCAAAACCGTACCGAGGATATGATTTCGAGTAAATGGAAGGATTTGAACCACGCTTGCCAAAAGTTCAATGGTTGTTACCGACGTAGCAAGGCGGCAATCAAAAGTGGGGAAAGTGATTTGAATGTGATGGCGAGGGCTCGAACAATTTATCGGGCGGAAAATAAAAACAACACTTTCCACCTCGAAGAATCTTGGAAGGCTTTGAAAGCCCATGCGAAATGGGACCCTCCTGAAGCCGTTGATTTAACCGGCAACGTTTCTTCTCTTCCAAATGAGGCTCTTTTTGCACCGGATGCAAGACCCCCCCCCCCCCCCCCCGGTAAAGAACGAACCGGAAAGAAGGCAAGATCCGAGTCAACAAGCACGGGAGCGAGTAGTGGGTTGAACCCATTTGGGGATGCTCTAACCGTCGAGTTTCGACTCAAAAGGCAAGCCGCCCAAGAAGCCTACGAAGTGTCGATAAACAAAGACAACGAGTGGCTTATGATGGAGCAACTAAAATTTCTCACGACACCGACTCGGGGTTGTGACGAAACCAAAGCTCGTTTAATCAATGCAAAAAAGGAAGAAATCAAAAAGAAACTTGATCGAAGTGAATATTAGTTTTTTTTATTTTCCTATCGTTTTTTTATCCGAATTGTTTTTTTTAGAATGTAATATTTTTATTTTAATGAATAAAGTAAATTAGGATTTGAATAAATTATTTGTTGAGGGTAGTTTATGAAAATAAGTGAAAAATTTGGTGTAGTGGTGTGGAAATGGTGTGATGATAAGATGGGTGTTTTTTGGTGTGGATGTGGAAGTGAAAAAGCTGACGTGGCAGAGTGTTTTTTGGTGTGGAAATGTGATGACTCCTTGCCCTCTAAGCCAATAAAGGGGTGTTTATTTTTTTTTGTACCTTTTAGTGGGAAAAGTTGTGAACCCAAATCACTTTGAAACTCTTACTCACACAAAAACATCTCTCTTCCCACTAAGAGACTAATTAAAAGGCTAATATAATAGCACTTAAAAAATAAACAAGCCCAAGTCACCTATAAACTTAAAAAAAAAATTAGGTTTATGAAATATAAGTTGAAATATGATTTATTTTCAGTTTATATAACGTACGCCTTAAATTTGTGGCTTAATTTAAGACTTGGGGGCTTATATAAGTTTATCATGATATAACATACTTATATAAACCCATAAACCTCTAAATAAACTACAAAATTGAGACTTATGTTATATAAGTCGAAATTGACTTAGATTATGTAAGTCAAACCAAACAACCCTTTCTTGTATATTGCATAAAATTATAATTTAAAATAGATTATGTAACTAGTTTGATTTTTATTGTAAATTACTTCAGTTACATCAAGTAAGTAAGAAAAATTAGATAAGTCATACAGAAAAAATAAATTGCATTATGGTTATGAATATTTTTTTTAATAAAATCATTTAATTCGAATTTTAATAGGAAGTTGCGAAACTATTTGATTTAGCTATAGCAAATTAATCTTATTAAAAATAAGAATAGTAACATCCGCTTTAGCACTTGACTCACAAAAAAAATCAAATCTGTTTTAGTAAAACTACCACATCCTTTTCCGATAAACTGAAAAGAAAAAAACCATATCCTATGTCAGAACCAATGTTTTAAATACCGGTTCGATCCGTCCGGTTCAACCGATTAAACCGGGAACCGAAGTGATGACCGGTCAGTTATGAGCCGGGTTTTTATAGAAACCCGATCGGATTGAACCGTCGGGTTTAGGTCGACCCGAGTCGAACCGCCAAACAAAAACCGGTCGGTTCAAGCATATCAAAAGAAAAAAAAATGATTAACATCGGATAATGTAATTGGACAAGATCTAGGTTTAGTTGAACCATAAGTTGATAATGAGCTTTAGATGTGTGTCTATGGTATAATGAGTGATGTATGAACATGAGGTTTCATCTTTGTGGAATATGTTTTGTGAGTTCTTGTTACAAAAATGGATTATTGCTGGTAGATGAAAATAAACTTATATGTATGTATTGATCTTTGGTTGTGAGTTATTATGTGTTAAGAACTTGAAAAAAATGTTATTTAATGATTGTTTTGGAAATGATAAATGGTGCATTAAAGGATGGGTGGTGAAGCAAATCTCGAGGTGATGATACTTGGACAGTTCAACAAAAAAACAAATACTACATCAATATTACTTTAGCAAAGTAGCTTTTTACCAATCTCAAAAAATAGTAACGTGACAAACTTGCAATATAAAGGGCTCCACTATAAAATTATAGGTAATTTATAATTTGATGAAAAACCGGTTTGACCAGGTGGTTCAATCGGTTGAACCGGTTACTCGGTGAACCGGCGATTCGATCGGGTCAACTAAAAAACGAGTTTTAAAACATTGGTCATAACACATAATACTTGACGCGTTTACATTGTACCTTTGGATAAATTATTTTGTTTATTTTACTTTTAAATCACATTACAATAAAAACTACCCAAATAAAATGATAGGTTTCATCAATTACAATCCAACACATTACTACTTATAACACATTTTAACTATTTGAGTTACGCTTCATTCAAATTACTATTCCTTTCACACATTACAGGTTCTTGTGAAAAATAAGCGAACCAAACTGGACCGAGAATAACTGATTGATCGAGAAAAATTGGACCTGTCCAAGATCGAGTTTGGCAAAAAACAAGACCGAGAACCGGACTAAATGTATATGGTTCGATCCGGGAGTATGCTTTCACGCCGTAGCTTGTTGGTTTTTCCATCATCCCCAGAAAGAGAATGAAACCTGGCGAAAAAGAAATGAACACTTTGTTGTCCTTTGGTCGATCATGCCCCAAAAGACATAATTCTCGGCTACAGGACCAAGATCAATTAGACCAAAACCACGGGCCGATGACTGTAGAAAAATAGGTTTGGATAAATATAAACAAGGTAAATAACACTGAATCAAAACCTTTTATTATAAACGAGATTAAATTTAAACAAAAAGAAAAAAGATTACCACAACTATACTGGTGTGATCCTATTATCTAAATGATAATAGTTTTACAAAATTAAACAAAGATAAATGATTTGGGTTACATGTTTGAAAAGGGGAGAGAACCAAAAGATAAAACACACAGATGGAAACGCAGATAGGGTTTCATGAATGAGTGGCTAGAGTATAAACAAGCGAAAGAGTCGTTGCAACGGTCTTCATATCATGGGCTTGGGATGAAACAAGGCCAGAGTATGAGTTATTCATATTTGTTGGGAATAAATTAAGGCCAGATCACTTGAGCGCTGACAAGAGTAAAACAAGCGTTGACAAGAACAAAACAAGCGCTGACAGCTCAAGCGTTGACAAGATAAAGTCAAGCGTTGAGACATTGAAGACAAGCACTGATGGGAAGATATACTCCACGCATTTATTGTATTCTAGATTACTTCTAGTAAAGATAGGAACAACAATGTATTTTCTATATTTATCTTTACCTAGAATAGCTGATACGTAGATTATTGTACAAGGCTTCTTATGTCTATAAAAGAAGACCTTTAGGTTTATGTTTAATATAAGTTTTCATTCATAAACTACTTTCATTGTAAGCAAGTTTGATATCATTAATCAAAGTGAAAGTTTGTTTATATCATTGTGTGTTCTTGTTTAAGTGTTAATTCCGCATAACACTTAGATTGTCATAAGCATATACAAAGGTTTCTCTAAGTGTATTACTTGATCTAATCTCATATACATAAAGCTAAATCGATCTAAGTTTGGGATCAACAAGTGGTATCAGAGCTTGTTGAGGAACTTTTTGATCTTAAAGAACACAGGAACCCTAAAAATCACCAAAACCCTAATTTTCTCAAAAACCCTAACAACATCATGTCTGAAGCAATAACCTCTTCCTCCTCATCTATACCAAACATCAAGATTCCCATGCTTGATGCAACCAACTTTGATTTGTGGAAATTCAACTTTGAGCAATATCTGGGAATCTATGACTACACACTCTGGGAGGTTATTGAATATGGAAACACATTCGATAAAGCTCAAAAGATTGCTACTGTTATTGCTCAAAGATCAGCTGTTGCTGGATGTTCTGAAGAGGATAAGAAAGAAAAACCTAGAGATGGTAGAGCTGTGGCTGCTGAAGACATAGCAAAGAAAAGGGTCGACATGAAAGCCCTAAATATTCTGAAAGTCTCTTTGGGACAAGAGAACCAGCATAAATATAGAGGCTATGAATCTGCTAAAAACCTTTGGGAAGCTCTTGAAGTTGCATATGGTGGCAATACAGACACTAAGGAAGAGAAGAAAAAGCAACTCATGCATGATTATGCTGTCTTCAAAGCTCAACCCAATGAGAAACTGAGTAGTGTGAGAAGCAGATTGCTTGACATTACAAGCAAGTTGTCCTTCATGGGGACACAACTTGGTGATGTCGACATTAATGCTACTTTTCTTAAAAGTCTTGGTGAGGCATGGAAGATTGAGGCAAGATCTATTCTTGCCAACAATACTTATAAGAGTTCCTCGTTTGATGACATCTACAATAAACTAAGGCTGTTGGAAGATGAAACTCTTTTAGAGCATGGAAACAAGTCTACCACCAGTAACATGGCCTTCTTCTCTCATAGTGAAGGTCAATTCAATCAGAAGGACTCTTACATACATCCAGTTACTGGATCATCATATGTCAGCGCTGGAACAAGTCCTGTCAACGTCTCCTATTCAGACGCTGACACATTCAAGAGTGACTCCCCAAGAGTTAAACCTGCTGGTTTAGATTTGGATACTGTATGTGCTTATATTTCTTCTTTGCCCAATGGTTTAGTGATTACATATGAGGACCTTGAGCAGATAAGTGATGAGCACTTGGAAGAGATGGAAATCAAGTGGAACATGGCTCTTGCTAGTATAAGAGCAAATAGGTGAAACAGAAGGTTTAAGAAGAAGATGACCTTCAATGCAAAAGACACAGCTGGATTTGATAAATCTAAAGTTGAATGCTACAACTGCCATCGTATGGGACACTTCATGAGGGAATGCAGATCTCCTAGAAGATCTGATGCTGGTAAACCCTCAAGTCAGGTGGTTAAAGCTCAGGATTCTAAAGCCATGGTTGCAGTTCAAGGAATTGATGGTATGGGATGGGATTGGAGCTATCTGGCTAAGAATGTTGAAGAGGATAAAGCTTTGGTTGCTGAGGTTGAAGAAGAATAACATGTTGAATATGCTCTCATGGCACACTCCTCCTCTTCATCTGATAATGAGGTATACAATGATGCTTTTTGTAGTAAAGGTTGTAGGTTAAACACTGAGAAACTTAACAAAGAAGTGTTAAGATTAATGAGTGATGTGAGTACTGAAAAGTGCAAATTGTCTAATTACCAAGTATCCCTCACTCAAACTGAGAAAACCGTTCTGAATACAAGAAAATGGAATTTGACTTAAAAGATAAAATTAATATCTTAAAACATGAGTTAGAGGCTAGTATGGATATTAGAAACATCATGGAAAGGGTTAATGGTGAGTTACAGGCTAAATTAGATGAGGCCATTAAGAATAAAGACAATGTTGGCCTTAAAATTCAAAGATTTGATAGAGCCACTCAAACCCTAGGAGACTGTGTGGGTAAACAAAGGGATCCTAAGGACATGACTGGGATTGGAATGAATGATTACTCTTTGGTTCCACCACCAGCTGGTGACTTCTATGGTGTCCAGCAAAAGGACTTATCTTAGACTGGTTTGCCAGAATTCCAAGAGGAGGAATTCATTCCTCCACCAAGAGTTGTCACTCCAGTTGAAGAGTACCAACAAAAGTTGACTGACCTGAATGAATGGAAGAAAGCTAACCCTACTTTGTTTGTTAAGGGTGGCTTGCTATGTGAAAGTCCCAATGAGTCAACTCCTATTAAGGTTACAAACCCAGTCACTGGTAAAGCTGTTGACCTAGGCTCAAACACTGATAGAAAACCTAGCATTAAATATGCAGAGATGTATAGGAATACTAGGTCACCCAAGAGCCAAGTTAGCAATAATGGAACAGGCTTCTTCTCTTCTAGACCTAAGGTTGTGTCTAGAAAAGCTTGTTACACTTGTGGTAGCTTTTCACACTTAGCATACAAGTGTGTCAACGCTCCCAATGCCAGCGCTGACAGAAACAATTTCAGCGCTGACAGGAACAAAGTCATCGTTGTTAGGAAATCAAACGTTGTCAGACCCAGACCTTGTGTGCAGCAAAGTCCACAAGTGATTAGACCTACCCCATTCTTTACTAAAGGGTCTAACACTCATGGACAAAGACCATTTCAAAAGACAAACACCTGGTCAAATAGGCAATGGGTTTCTGTAGCAAACCCTAGGTTCAACGCTGACAAGGGTAATTTCAGCGTTGACAAGACTAATTCCAACGCTGACAGAAACGTGACCAGACCTAAATATTTGCAACCACAGGGAAAGAGGTCTAAAGCTTCTTCAAGCTTAACATGGAGACCCAAGAAAGATCAAAACCCTAATGATAATGGGATTTCAATGACCTGCAACAGATTTAATTACATTTCAAAGGTCATTACAAAACCTATTGGGGTTAACTGGGTATTTCATCCTAAGAAGGATGAAAATGGGGTTGTTGTGAGAACTAAGTCTGTTCTTATTGAACAACCAGATGAATCCAAGTCTTTTAAGACTTGGGTTCCCAAAGAAAACTAATTTGTTTTCTTTATGTGCAGGGCATTCAAAGACAGGTCAATGATTATGGATATTGGGATAGTGGATGCTCAAGGCACATGACAGGGAAGGAAGACTACTTAACCAACTTCACTCCCATTAAGGATGGTGATAAGGTATACTTTGGAGGCGGATATGGTACTATCACAGGCAAGAGAACCCTTCTCACCAAGAATTTGCGTTTTGAGAACGTCTTTCTGGTAAAAGAACTTGATTACAACCTTTTTAGTGTATCACAAGTTTGTGATAACAAGAATAAAGTTCTGTTTACTGATACTGAGTGTTTGGTGTTAAGCAAGGATTATAAGATCCCTGATGAGAAATATATTGAGTATAGAACACCTAGGAATAAGGACATATATAATGTGAATTTGAATGGGATTAAAATAAATAATAATATGTCTTGTTTTTATGCTAAAGCCTCAGTAGATGAGAGTAATTTGTGGCACAGGAGACTAGGGCACATAAATTTTAAAAATATAAATAGGCTTGTGAGACTTGGTTTAGTTGATGGTTTGCCTGAGAAGGCCTTCCACAATGACCACTCTTGTGTTGCATATCTTAAAGGCAAGCAGCACAAGGTCTCATTCAAGTCCAAACAGGTGCATACTAGTTCTAGACCTCTTCATATGCTACACATGGACCTCTTTGGTCCAACCAACATAGAAAGTTTGAATGGTAAGTCATATTGCTTTGTCATAACAGATGACTTTTCTAGGTTTACTTGGACATTCTTTCTAGCTATGAAGAGTGACACAGCTGATATTCTAATTGATTTTATCACTCAGTTTGAGAAGAGGTCTGGCAATGAGGTTAAAATGCTTAGGAGTGATAATGGTGGAGAATTTAGGAATAAGAAGCTAGATGATTTCTGTGCCAGGAAAGGAATTACTAGGCAATTTAGTATTGCTAGAACCTCACAGCAAAATGGGGTTGCTGAGAGGAAAAATAGAACCTTAATTGAAGCAGCCAGAACAATGTTGGTTGATGCTCATTTACCTATAGCCTTTTGGGCTGAGGCTGTTAATACAGCTTGTTATGTTCAAAATAGAGCATTAGTTAACAAAATTCAGAACAAAACACCTTATGAGTTACTTTGGGGAAGAAAACCTAATATTGGTTTTCTTAGACCTTTTGGTTGTCATGTAGTAGTTTTAGATACTAGTGATGCCTTAGGGAAATTTAGTGCAAAAGGTGATGAGGGTTACTTCATGGGGTATTCAGTGCAGAGCAAGGGATATAGGGTTTATCTTAAAGAGGAAAAATGTATACTTGAAAGAGTACATGTTAGGTTTTTAGAGAATAAACCTAGTGATCCTGAAAGTGGTCCTAATTGGTTGTTTGACTTGGAACCCTTATCTAGAACTTTAAATTATATGCCTGTCACTAATCCAGACATTGTGAAGGTAACTTCAAATGTTATGGAGGAACAAGTTGTTGATGTTTCAGGTACACAGGTACATGAGAGGGTTGGATCACACGCAGAAAAGACATCTCCTATACTAGAATATGTCACAATTCCCATTTGGACAGATGCTTTTGCTGCTGATGCTGCTGCTGGTAAAGATAATGGTGGTCCCCAAGTACCACCAGATACAAACATGCATGGTCCTTCAGGCGCTGACAAAGGCAGATCTAGCACTGACAAGACCAATTCAGACGTTGATGGTTCAGACGTTGACAACAACAGTTCAAGCGTTGTTAGCCCAAGCGCTGACAAACAAGATTCAGGCGTTGACAACACTTTTGCCCATCTTTTCTCTTCCACTTTTGAACAAGGTGAACCTTCCAATTCTTATGAAGAAGGTCCTCCCTATGTTGATATAAGAGAGTCTGATGAAGAAGATATTGGCAACATGGAGAATGAGGTTGAGGACACCAGACTTTTTGAAGGAGGAGTTCTCACTTCCACGATGAAGAATCACCCCACTTCTCAAATCATTGGTGATATTATGACTCCAGTTCAGACTAGAAGATCTCATCAAGGTCTTGGTGGGTTTATTGCCAATATACACAAGAAGGTTGATACCCCTCTTGTGCAAGCATGTTTGTTTGCCTGTTTTCTGTCACAACAGGATCCCAAGAAAATATTTGATGCTCTCAAAGAACCAAGTTGGGTGGAAGCAATGCAGGATGAGCTTCACCAATTTGCAATTCAGGATGTTTGGGAGCTGGTTGATTGTCCCAGATATGTCAGACCTATAGGGACAAGATGGGTTTTAAGGAACAAGAGAGATGAAAGAGGCATTGTGGTCAGAAACAAGGCAAGGTTAGTGGCTTAGGGATATACACAAGAGGAGGGGATAGACTATGAGGAAGTCTTTGCACCAGTTGCAAGGATTGAAGCTATAAGGATTTTTCTAGCCTATGCATCCTGCATGGGCTTCACAGTCTATCAAATGGATGTCAAGAGTGCCTTCCTCTATGGAACTATTGTTGAGGAAGTATATGTGATGCAGCCTCCTGGTTTTGAGGATCCAGAGAATCTAGATAAAGTGTATAGAGTCAAAAAGGCTATGTATGGCCTTCATCAAGCCCCTAGAGCATGGTATGGTACTTTGTCCACCTATTTGGTGGACAATGGATTCAAGAGGGGCACCATATATCAGACACTGTTTACAAAGAAGAAAGGCAAGGATGTGTTGCTTGTGCAGGTCTATGTTGATGATATCATTTTTGGGTCTACTGATCCAAAGATGAGTGAGGATTTCTCCAAGCTTATGACAGACAAATTCAAGATGAGTGCTATGGGGGAGATGAACTTCTTTCTTGGTTTACAAGTTCAGCAGAAAGAAGATGGTATCTTCATCTCCCAGGATAAATATGTTGCTGAGATCTTGAAGAAATTTGGCTTTTCTCCACATGAAAAGAGGGCTACTACTCCTATGGATAGAGAACACCCTTGGGGAAAGATTGGAGATGGGAAAGATGTTGATGTCAGGCACTATAGATCCATGATTGGATCCTTGATGTATCTTACTGCCTCCAGACTTGACATCATGTTTGCTGTGCGTGCTTCTACACGCCATCAAGTGACTCCCAAAGAATGTCACCTTTATGCTGTGAAGAGGATCTTTAGGTACCTAAGATGCTATCCTGGTCTTGGTTTGTGGTACCCAAAAGATTCACCATTGGAGCTGATTACATATTCAGATAGTGATTATGGAGGTGATAAATTTGATAGGAAATCCACAACTGGTGGATGTCAGTTTCTTGGGAGCAGGTTGATATCTTGGCAATGCAAGAAACAAACAGTGGTGGCTAATTCTACAACTGAAGCATAATATGTTGCTGCAGCTGCTTGTTGTGTACAAGTTTTATGGATTCAGAACCAGCTGTTGGACTATGGGTATAATTTCATGCATACCAAGATATTTGTTGACAATAACAGCACTTTATGCATCATTAAGAATCCTGTACATCATTCTAAAACTAAACACATAGAAATTAGACACCATTTTATAAGAGATTGCTTTGAGAAAGGTTTAATACAACCAAATAGGGTTGACACTGAGGAGAATGTGTCAGATTTACTAACTAAACCTTTTGATGTTGGGGATTTCAATACTTGGTAACAAGTATTGGAATGGTCAATCTCACATAATATGTGTTTTGGAGTCTTTTTGTAAAAGTATGTACAGGATGATGCATTGTTATTGGTCTTATTGATGATTTAGATTTTCCACTATATTTTTCTAACACTGACAAAGGTTGCTTGAACACTGATAAGTGTTTTTGCAACGTTGTCAGCAATATAATTGTCTAACGCTGACAAAGCTTTCCTCAACGCTGTCATGTGTTATCGGGGCGTTGTCAGCAACAATGTTAGTTTTGTGGTTTTCAATCTAAATGTGCAGATGGTGTTAGCAGTATACCATTGGATACATAGTTGCTTATGGATCAATGGAGAAGCATTTGGACAAGTTTTTATTTATGGATGATGGTTGGAATTTTTAATTCCTATCTTGACATAAATTTTTATGTTCATGCATGATTTTAGCAAACTTATGTATCATAGTTTAAGGGGAGGATTTAGGAACCTTTAGGATGTTTGGGTATCCATATGATACTCTTATCACAATTCTAGATTGTGTCCACAGGTGAGTATGAGTTAGTTTTACTAAATCATAAGGCACTGTAGCATGCAAAGTTGATATACTATGCATGCTGCCAAGACATTTTTGGCCTAGAATTGGTTGTGGTCTGTTGGGAGACTTGGGAATAATTTTGTTATGGGATTTACCTGGGAGTAACAAGGAATTTTATAAGGTAACTTGGTTGTTAAGAGTTTTGGTTAGCAAGGGACACTAGAGGATTGTTATGTCTATCTTGCTTAAGCAAGTGTGCATAACTGGACAGTGCTTGCCGCCCTATAATAATTATCAGCTTTTTGGTTATCTTCTCTAGGATAAATTACTTTGCTAAGGTCATTTTTCATTTTTAAAACATTTTTATTCTTGGACGCTGACAAGTATATTTCCAAGCGTTGTTGTGACCAATTTAGACGCTGACATGGCTATAGGCAAACGTTGACAAGATTATAGCCGTTGGGCGTTGATAGGTTATTTTTTACCGTTGACACTCAATGGGACCTACCCAGTTGTTACTTTTTGACATATTTTTAGGCCGTAATTTTGGGAGTTGTTACTTTCATTTAATGCATGAGATAAACTTATAATTTTTCAATATTTTCATGATTGATTTTTGAAATACTTGCCTATTTTTGGGCCTATCACATGCTTTTTCTTCTCCTATAAATTTGGCTCCTATTTTAAACAGGGTATCTATAATTTTTGTCTAACACAATTTTCTCTTATCAACTTCGTCTGTATCACTTAAATTTAACAGCTTTCAACAATGGCACCAAAGTTTAAACCATCAGAATTGGAATTGGGGTTCAGAAGTCAACATAACATGATCGCGTATCTTGAAGCTGATGATACTCTGTTTCCCCAATACTCACAAATGGTGGCGTATTTGAACGCATCCCCCTTAAGGTATGCTCTTTCTCATGCACCACTCATTCCAGTCACACATATTAAGCAGTTTTGGAACACTGTCAGTTCCTCAACAGTTAATAGAGTGACTACATTGACTTCTATTGTTCATGGGAGACCTTGGGTGGTTACTGAGGCTTTCGTACGCCAAGCCTTACATCTTGATGATGCTGATGGTATAGCCACCCTTCCCATCAATGAAATAGAACAAGGGCTTAGGGCTTTGGGATATCCTTTTCCTGATGAAGGTACCTTAAACAAGTATCATAAGCAGGAATTTCCCCTAGCCTGGAAGTACCTCATACATGTCCTCCTTCAATATTTGAGTCCCAAATGCACTACACACAATGAGATCAATAGATCCATTGCCAGTGCTATTGTGTGCATTGCAACAGGGCAAAAATTTAATTATTCTAAAATGATTTTTGAGGGCATGTGTAAATATAAGGGGAACAAAATGACTTTAGCTTATCCCTGTTTTTTACAAATGGTTTTTGATGTCCAAGGATACTGCACAAGGGATCATAATGATTTTTATAAGATCCCTGAGCAAAAGAAAGCTATTTTTATGAAGATGAACTCACCACCCCATCGTGACCTACCTTTAACCCTAGCTATGCTTGCTGTTATTGCAGCAGCACAACCCCAACCAGACCTCTAACCCCACCTTGACCCTCAACCACAAATTAACCCAATACCTGAACCATTACCTTCACTTGAACCTATGCAACTTGACCAAGATCCCTTCAACGCTGACACATTAAATGTTGGCGCTGATGTGCCTATTTCCAACGTTGACACACAACCTTCACAAACCCAAACACCCCTTAACCAACCCACATCCACCCATTCTTCCACACCATCTTCCACACCCCCTGAATATAGGTTGATGAAACGCCAAAGGACTACTGGAGTGTTCTCCTCTGGTGGTCCTAGCCATGTAGCAGAGAGAACCACCACCACAAGTGTGGTTGGTGCCCTGGATGAGGCTGGGACTATTGGTTCTAGCTTAGAAGCTGGCCAAGGCAGTCCCACCATCATTAAGTCCTCATCCTTGCCCAATGAATCTGACTTGGGAGGTCAAATCCCCATTTTAGAAGAGGGCAGACTGGAACCAATGACTCTTATGGAATTGACGGCAGTCTGCATGAGCTTGCAAAAGCAAAATGCAGACTTAGTACAAGTTGTCAGCTCACAAGGCCTTGAAATCAAGAAATTGAGGGAGAGGATTGTTGTTTTGGAGAGTGCTAGTGCAAGAAGGGGTATGGAGGAATCTTCCAAAGGGGAGGAAGATCCTATAAATCTGAGTGATAAGGGCAGCCATGATGGTCAATCTTTTGATGTTGCTGAGGCCCTTACAACTTTGAAGAAACAAACAGGTTTTGATATGTCCTTAGTTTCTCCTACCAACTTGAATTTATCATTTACAACTATGTTGGAAGAAGTTACAAAAGGCGCTGAGGCAGGATATTTGGGCGTTGACAAGGAGACTTTGGACGCTGACAGAAATATTTTGGGCGCTGATAGAACAAAATTGGGCGTTGATAGAACTGCACATGAGGGTGATGTATCCCAGTCATCATCCATCATCAAGGAGGTTTCTGCACAGGTATGCAGCCAATCTTCTATCAAATTTAACTTGAGCTGCATCCTTTGGAACAATCTCTTCTACCATTATACTCTTACCCTTATCTGATGATGCAATGGTTGGTAAGGTAGATGGTGATACCTGTGCAGAAACCTCCTTGATGATGGATGATGACTGGGATACATCACCCTCATGTGTAGTTCTGTCAACGCCTAATTTTGTTCTATCAGCGCCCAAAATATTTATGTCAGCGTCCAAAGTCTCCTTGTCAACGCCCAAATATCCTGCCTCAGCGCCTTTTGTAACTTCTTCCAACATAGCTGTAAATGATAAATTCAAGTTGGTAGGAGAAACTAAGGACGTATCAAAACCTGTTTGTTTCTTCAAAGTTGTAAGGGCCTCAGCAACATCCAAAGATTGACCATCATGGCTGCCCTTATCACTCAGATTTATAGGATCTTTAAGATCCTATAAATCTGAGTGATAAGGGCAGCCATGATGGTCAATCTTTGGATGTTGCTGAGGCCCTTACAACTTTGAAGAAACAAACAGGTTTTGATGCGTCCTTAGTTTCTCCTACCAACTTGAATTTATCATTTACAGCTATGTTAGAAGAAGTTACAAAAGGCGCTGAGGCAGGATATTTGGGCGTTGACAAGGAGACTTTGGACGCTGACAGAAATATTTTGGGCGCTGATAGAACAAAATTGGGCGTTGACAGAACTGCACATGAGGGTGATGTATCCCAGTCATCATCCATCATCAAGGAGGTTTCTGCACAGGTATCACCATCTACCTTACCAACCATTGCATCATCAGATAAGGGTAAGGGTATAATGGTAGAAGAGATTGTTCCAAAGGATGCAGCTCAAGTTGAATTTGATAGAAGATTGGCTGCACAAATCATGGAACAAGATAAAAAGGAGGTGAAAGAGTCACCATTTGTTGTGACTTCAGAAGAAGGAAGTGATGGAGCAAGCTCAGACTCAAGTGTGATGATTATAGAACCAGAAAGACTTGAGTATGGAGATGAGTTGGCTGAGGAGAAGTTGAGAGAATTGAAATTGCAGGTTGAATTTGACATGCCAGAGGTGGTTCAAATGTACAATGCTTGGGAAGAAAGATGTATGAAGAATCCAGACTTGACCATTTCAGATCAAATATGGGGTTTGGAGATTCTTCTTAGAGTTCAGAAGGATTGCCAGGTAATTTTGAAACACAAGGCAAGCAATATTCTCTCAGAATTGAAAAGGGATAGAAGGGAGCTATACTGCATGTTGCTCAGATGTCATGGAGTTAGATGGACTTATCAGAAGTTGAGGGCATTGACATTTGATGAGTTGGAATGCAAGGCTTATCCCATTTGGGTGAGAGTGCAGGAAGCAAACACTCTCAGACTTCTTTCAAATGAAAGAAAGGAAGAACTTGCAGAAGAAATGGAGCTCAAGAAAGCTATGTTTGTTCCCAGACCAGTGAAGAAGGGAATTTCCCTTGAGTTTCCCAAAGATATGGATCTACTATATCCAAGTGAAGCTGTCATAAGAAAGAGCCTCAAGCTCTCACCATTAGAAGGTTCAGATATGGTGCAAGTGTTACCATTAGATTCCAGAAACCCAATTGTGAGCTATGAAGAAGATGAATGTGGGTTTTGGAGGATTGGCAGATATGGTAAAGAGGTACACACTTTTACCACTCTCATATCTTTGTTTGCAAGTTGTGATAGAGAAGACTTGGTTGATCTATGGAGGTTGCTAGAGACCAAGTATGAGGCTGAAGCACCAACTTCAGCTAATGGAATAAAACTGTGGTCCACATTCAAAAGAATGTGTGGACCAAAAGATGAGGATCCTGCTGTTTGGAAGAATCTTGAAGATGACCTCAGTGGTCTTCAATGGAGATTATATTCAGCTGCTGGTGTTTACCATTTGAGTTCTACAAAGTTTGCTGAGTATCTACTTGTGGATGGTCAGTATTTCATATCCAAGGCTATTTTGGAGAAGATGAAGGACACTCAGTTGGAAATTGATTATTCAAGTGACGTGGCAAAAGACTTGATCAGATTTATTCATTACCAACATGAGAAGGTTTGTAAGATTCCTCCTAGTCCTTAATGCTTATTCAGAAACTTGATCATAAGAGTGGATATCAAGTTTAGGGGAGGATTGTTGGGAATAAATTAAGGCCAGATCACTTGAGCGCTGACAAGAGTAAAACAAGCATTGACAAGAACAAAACAAGCGCTGACAGCTCAAGCGTTGACAAGATAAAGTCAAGCGTTGACACATTGAAGACAAGCACTGATGGGAAGATATATTCTCTACGCGTTTATTGTATTCTAGATTACTTTTAGTAAAGATAGGAACAACAATGTATTTTCTATATTTATCTTTACCTAGAATAGCTGATACGTAGATTATTGTACAAGGCTTCTTATGTCTATAAAAGAAGACCTTTATGTTTAATATAAGTTTTAATTCGTAAACTACTTTCATTGTAAGCAAGTTTGATATCATTAATCAAAGTGAAAGTTTGTTTATATCATTGTGTGTTCTTGTTTAAGTGTTAATTACGCATAACGCTTAGATTGTCATAAGCATATACAAAGGTTTCTCTAAGTGTATTACTTGATCTAATCTCGTATACATAAAGCTAAATCGATCTAAGTTTGGGATCAACAATATTGGCAACATAAGTCCTTCATATCCTAAGCTTGTAACATCATGAGTCCAAAAGCTAACTGAAACATTAAAAACAAACATAATTAATCCCTGAAGGTTAGAATAATATCTTATTAGGTCTATAAATTTAACATCCCCCTTGATTAGATACCTCATACATGTTAAACATCTCAAGTTTTTTAACAAGGGCATTGTGTTGTAATGTATCCAATCCTTTGGTAAGGATATATGCAATTTGGTTTGCAGAATCTACTTTGCAGGTTTTATCACCCCATTTGAAAAAATTTCCCTTAAAAAATGTAATTCAATTTCTAAATGTTTGGTTCTTTCATGGAAGACAGGATTGGCAGCTATTTTGATAGATGAATTACTGTCACATTAAAGAGTTACAAGCAAAAGATTATTAAAAGATTATTACAATAAAAATCTTTTAGGATTTTAAGAATCCAAATAACTTCACTGGTTATAGAAGCAAGAGCTCTGTACTATGCTTCTGTAGATGACTTAGAGAGGGTGTTTTGTTTCTTAATTTTCCAAGAAATAAGATTATCATTAATAAAGACACAATAACCAGTTACAAACTTCCTAGTGACAATACATTTTGCCCAGTCAGCATCAGAATAAGCTTTTAGACACATACCAGAAGTCTTCTTAATATGAATGCCCAAACTTAGAGAGCCTTTGAGATATCTTAATATCCTAAAGGCAATCTTGAGATGAGAATTCAAGGGAGAATGCATAAACTGACTCAAACAATGCACAACATATGATATGTCAGGTCTGGTATTGGTTAGATAAATAAGCTTACCCATCAGCTTTTGATAATCAACAATATTCATAAGAAATGGGTCATCATCACTAGCCTCATTAGAAATAGCAATTTTAGACATTAAGAGTGTTAGCAGGTTTACAAGCAAGCATGCCATACTCAGAAAGCAAGTCCAACACATACTTTCTTTGATTCAAACAAATACCAACATCAGTGTCAACAACTTCAATTCCTAAGAAATACCTCAACTTTCCCAAGTCCTTAATCATGAACTCGGTTCTTAAGGAAACTTTAAACTTCTCAACTTCAGCAATGTTGTTGCCAGTAATAATGATATCATCAACATACACAAGCAAGGCAAGAAAAACACCACCAACAGACTTAGTATAGAGAGAGTAGTCAGACTTACTCTGACTGAACCCATTTGTTGGGAATCTAAGTTTGTTAGATTTCCCTTAGTCGTAGATTTAAACATAAATCAAGTTGTAGGTTATCAACTTGCCTATGCCAAGGTGACAGGGAAGTATTACAAGACTCACAGAGAACTTAGTCTCTGTGAGCAACCATGGAGGAGTCAATGTCAGAGACATTGTCAAAGAAGTCAAAGATTACTTGAAGACATACTCATTGGCTGTGATGGATAACAGCCAAGATGTATCAGAGACTCTCAGTGGTTTAGTGTTAACAGGGGTGGCAATACCCCGTTAACACTCAGTACACTTTGGACATACCTAAGTGTTTAGGCGGGAACTATTTGGACGGGACATATAGTTGTTTCAAAGTAAAGCAGCCTAATGTACGAGTATGAAGAAAAGGGAAATTGTGTCAGCTCTGTTTCCCTAAGGTGTTATAGCAGACTACCAAGAATAGAAGAGCATCTTGTGATAGATGTCTGACCTTGTCTGTTTTGATTAGTCGCTATCAACCCAACCATCAAAGTCAACCTCGTACCACTATAAATAAGGAATGTAGCATAGAGTTAATGTTGTTCACTTTGTTAGATTTAACACATTAACTCTCTTGAACTTGAAGAACAATCAGTTGTGCATGTGTTCTTTAGTTCGCTTGTAAACTTGTAACTTCTACAAGTTTGCTTGTCCAAAGAGTACACAACACATTGTCATCAAACTGTGTGATCCATAACACATTGTAATACTTGTTATACAATAATAAAGTCTTACATTTAAAAAGTATTTACTTGTGTTAATTATCTTAATTAGTCGTTTTAGTCTAGGTTTATGGACTTTTAATTTGTATCAGAGCGGTGTTTGATATTAAAACCTTCATAAACATCGTTCTAAGTATTATAATCAAGATTTACCATGCCTAAAACGAGCAACACACCACCACCACCACCACCGCCGCCGGCTACTAGGAACAATCAAAACAATACACCTCCACCTCCATCATCACCAAGAATAACCCCCACTCCTAGTAAAGATTACCTTCCACAACTTCTCGACTCAAGAGTGGATCCCATGTCATAAATGTGCCCATATTTGATGAAGATGATTTTGTCAGTTGGAAAAGTCAATTTCTTGTCTACCTCAATGGACTTGAGCCATTTCTTCTAGTAATTGTAGAAAATGGACCATATGTTCCTATGGCACTTACATCAACTGAAGAGAATCCACTCCCAAAACCCCTCAAACAGTGGACACCAGCTGATAGAAAATTGGCAAACCAAGACAAACGTCTCAAAAGCATCATAATATCCTGTCTCCCAAAACACATCATGAAGTCTGTCATTCAATGTCCAACAGCCAAACAAATGTCCTTGGTCACGAAGGACCCTCTGAGACTATAGAAACCAAGATTCAGGCACTTAGGCTTTAGTTTAATGATTTCAAAGCACTTGAAGGTGAAAAGGTGCAACAGACGTACACGAGGCTGAAGATTCTTCTCAATGACCTTGCATTGAATGAGGTCACCATTTCACAAGCTGAAGTAAATGCCATTTTTGTCAACAGCCTTCCTAGAAAATGGTTGAGCATGAATCAGACCCAGAGAGCTAACAACTCAATAAAAAATGATACATTGGCCCAATTATATGGAAAGTATAACTGTTAATCATAAGATTCAAGCTAACAAGAGGTGATCCGGAGGTCGGGGAGGATAAAATAAGTATTTAGACATTTTTTGAGAGAGAAAGATAAAGCTTGAAAATGAGTGTGTGTATTTAGAGAGAGAAGTGAAATACGCAATAAGAAGAATCCTCACCCCTCCATAGAAGTATGGAGGGGTATATATAGGCTAGACATGGAGTGACTTTGACAACATATCAATAGTAGTCCCTCCACGTTTTGCCTATCTGAATCTAATGTAATTCTGTAAATGGCGCTCACATTTTAGGGCTAACAATCTTCCCCCAATGTGGAGACATACGGAATTACTTACAATGTTCCTAACAAGTAAAAATACAACAAAATAAAGTCTTCCAAGGCGCTTCCAATGCTGAGGATGTCTTTTAGTTCTTCTTGTCTTTATAACTTGTACCTCAGCTTGAATACTCTTTGTCTTTGCTTGTTGTGGAACAATTGTAATATGCATAATTTGGATTAACTTCCCCCAATTCATGTAGCATGTATTTAAAAACTTTCTTCATAGACTTATTTTTGACGAAGTTTCTGAATCAGCTTCCCCCCAAACCAATATATGTATCTTAAGCAGATTCTGACACTCTGATGTAGTTTGAACAATCTTCTATCTCATCGGTTTAAGTGCACAGCGGAAATTTGTAGAAGAACCACACCAGATAATACTGCTTCTATACTGTTTCATGTCGTTTAGGTTTTGGTGATAATCCGTTTGGGGTAACATGCAGGAAATCAGCAACAATTCTTCTCACGCCTGCAAAATATTTCATAAAAATCATATAAAGTAAGTAGATACCATTCCATGTACACTACTTCCCCCTGGAAGTTGATCCGATTACTTCAAAGTACACGATCTTCCCCCATGATGATTTCGAACTCTCGGAAGCATCATTATCATAGACGTCCATATACTCGAGAAGTTCTTAGTCTTAAGCAAATGTCTTGAAAAGTTTTGAAAGTCATTGAGATACATTGAAAAATTTTGCTTAGACTATGAAGTACCATTGTCGTTGTGAAGCTCATAAATATCCCGTGAGAATGGATTGCTGATTCCATCTCTCTCAGTCTAACTAACCAACCTCGAATTCATTCGGCTATTTGTTGTGAACACATGTGAAGTAAACCCGATATTCCAAACTTGAAACTGAAGTACAATCCCCCAAATTTGTTACTTAAGCTTGCACTTATGTCGATTGAAGAACGGTGCAGAAACAAGTCTCTTATACCTCTTGAAGTTATCCACACGTGCAACTGCGTATGACACCCAAAAATGATAGTTATCCATGTCGTCGACCATCCACCCCTTGACAGTGGAAACTAGATAATTCAAGTCTCAATCATAAATTTTATCGCCCAAGCAAGTCATCAATCGATAGACTGGGTTTGAAGAAAAGGGGTAGAAAAATAGAAGGAAGGCTCGATGGTGAAATAAGTAGACGCCTTCATGAAATCCCACTTCAACTTCAAATAAAGAATACCAAATCCATTTCGTGATCACTTGTCTTTGTAGAATCAAAACTAGCCGTTGTCGTTTAAGTGAATCTTATCGGATCGTTTTAGCGTTAAGTGTTTTGTTTGCTTTGGTGTTGTGATTGAGAATGTCGTTACCTAGAACAAATTATGAAATAAATCGTCATTAAGGGACAAAATTTGTCTAGATAACTTGTCATTTAAGCCCAACGTTAATCATATGCCCAACTGATGCGCGGATCAAAATTATAGGTTTAAAACCTATAATTTTCTTTGTCGTTGAAGCACTTTCGATCGATACATTACGGATACCCGACTTATCAATGATATCATCATAACCCCATATAATACACACCGGATATTATCATTTCCACCATTTGACTGCTATCAGTATTAATAGTTGGCCACTTGGCCCACATATAAACATCCAGCCCATGAAACCCAATATCATATACCCGGTCCAAGCATTAGAGTTAAATAACCACTTGACCTATTTTTTTCTCATAGAAGTTATTAACCCTAAACCTAATCCTAAAAACTCTCATACCTTCCGCCCTCATCTTCTTCGATACTCCCAAAGGTGCACCAACTCAACACGTCATCAACATCATCTCACTCATCTGATTGATACCAAACCTCATCAGTTAATATTCATCAATTTCAAACAGTTAGATAGATAATTCGATCTATGGTAACAACCCATGAATCATCTATCATACGAATCTCAACATCTAGAAACCAACTTCGAAACCCTTTTAATCATTCCTTTCGGATGATTCTCAAATAGTTGAAGACCTTTGTTTAATTACATCGTCATTCAAAGACTCAATAGAGTAGAGTTCGTCTAAGATCTGTGATGGGTCTCGGGTAGGTTGTTGATTCGTTTTGTGTTTTACAACGAAATGAAAATTGATTTTGATTGCATGTTGGTTTTTTGTGAAAGAATCGAATCAAAAGCATAAAAATCAGAACACTCTTGTTCTTGATTTTATTTTTGTGTTCGAAAATCAAAAGAAGGCAGTGCTTTCGATATAGATCAATGATGATATGCTTCATTTAGTTAAGATCTTTAAAGATCTTGGTATATCTTAAATAGATAAAACCAAAAAATGATAAATCTGAGATCACATTTGTTCATTTCTGTTTTTTGTTTCGAGGCAACTGGTGTGTGAAGGTTAGGTTGTATGTATGTGATGATGGGATATAGGTTAACACGAGTTGGTTTTGAATGTTGGGATTAGGAGATCATTTTTTCTTACCACAGTCAGATTTGTCGCCAAGATTTTCAGAAAACAGTAGCCCATCGCAATGTTTTCAACTGACAGAGTCCATCGCAATGTTTTTATAGAAAAAGTCACATCATATCGCAATGGTTAGAATTTCCATCGCAATATAAGCTGAAAATCCATCGCAATACTTCGATGCACCCCATCGCAATGTTGCAATATCTCTCCATCGCGATGACCAAACTCCCATCGCAATGACCAAACCCCCATCGCAGTATTAACCTGAAATCCATCGCAATGACCAATCTGAAACTTCCATCGCAATATATGTCGCAATGTCAAAACCCTAGACATTGCGATGGTTTGAGTCGCAATAATATAAGGTTTTGTCCTTTTTCCTGAAAAAATGGATCTGTGATAATAATGGACATTTTGGACATTGACAGGGACATTTGTTATTAGATGAGACAGAGGAAAATAAAGACCCTTTTTGGACATAACAATCACCAAATAAGATAAGTACTGATGAAATCAAAGGACTGATAAACACCAAATAAACGTATCGTGACCAATCAACTTAAAAGAATAAGCTGTTATAAGCCACAAACACAAAGAAATAAGCAAACACGAACACAAAATACCCCCGGTTAGCTCTGATACCAATTGTTAATCATAAGATTCAAGCTAACAAGAGGTGATCCGGAGGTCGGGGAGGATAAAAGAAGTATTTAGACATTTTTAGAGAGAGAAAGATAAAGCTTGAAAATGAGTGTGTGTATTTAGAGAGAGAAGTGAAATACGCAATAAGAAGAATCCTCACCCCTCCATGGAAGTATGGAGGGGTATATATAGGCTAGACATGGAGTGACTTTGACAACATGTCAATAGAAAAATACCGAGAAAGGGTTCGTAGCTGAAGCATATGATTGGAATGATGAGCCTTTGACGTCAGATGAAGAAGACACTACCAGGGTCAGGGCATTTATGGCAATTGCAGAACATGAACCAGCTATGGGAAATAGAGATGCTAGATCAGGACAATGGGTCGACATCACTATGAAAAAGGTACACAAGCTTATCTCTATGTTTGAAAGTCATGAACGTAAACATTTCCTTGATTATACCATCGTTGATTTACACTTTGTTGAGGAACAAAGAAAGAACTTTTTGACAAATTTCACTATGCTAAACATGAAATGATAACTGTTAAAGTTGAATATGAAAATTTAAAGTACGTTAATTCAGAAAAAATAACTCTGCAAAACGAAGTTGCTAAATTAACTTTAAAAAACAGTGCGTTATCTGATCAAGTAGATGAGCTACATAAAGTTATAGAAAAATGGTTGTGTAGTAGGCTCACTATTAATAAATTACTTGATGATGAACTTCCAGCTGACATAACTAGGGTTGTAACTGCTAAAAGGAACAAAATCAAAGCCCTTAAAAACCCCAAAGATATTGTTTTTAAATCTACAGAGACCATACATTCGTCTGACCCTCTCTTACATAATGTCCCTGTCTCTGAAGATGTGATTACGAGCACTTTACGGTTGCCATCTCTGCCCAAACTCTCTGGAGTTGAACCCAGCAGCTCTTCTAGAGGGGCTAAGGCTGAACCCAAACCAAAGGTTGAGGTACCACAGGTTAAAACTTTCGTTGTGCCTGTTAAGAAAAATGCTTATAAGCTTGTCTCAACAGACAATGTGAATACAACTGAATTCTCAACTGAAGAACGTATGTTGTTTTTAATCAAAGAAGTAGAACTCTTAAAAGAACATATTAAGCCTTCCGCTGAATGCTCTACTTCCTCTCCATCTAAGTCAATCCTAGGAAAACCTACAGCTGAAAAGTTAATCAAACCTTGTTGGAAATACGTTTTTCCACAGAAAGTCTCGGTCACATCATTGTTAGCATAGATCACGAGCTATATAGTATTTAGGACATTGTAACTTGGAGTGACCTCCCTTAGGGGGAGATTGTTGGAAATACGTTTTTACGTAATTAGAAAGGATCGTTCACTCCAACGATATATACGTAGATTGGGCTCGTGATCTAGTTATGTAAGTATAACCCATAAAGCCCACATGTAGGGTGGGCTATATATACCCTTCCTAGCATTTTAGGAAGGGTAGTTGTTGATTCACATTTCACTTAATAATTCCATCTTTCTCTAATCCTCTCCTTTCTCTCTCTAACTTTCTCTCTCTAGTTCTTCATCTCCCTCCTACTCTTTAGATCTTAACAACACATTAACAATCATAAGAAAACGTGGACCTACAATTGGTATCAAGAGCCATGGTTGATTGATTTTTTCTTGTGTTTGTTTTGATTGATTTTGATGGGTTTTGATTTAATCAAGCTCAAATCTTGAAAATTTAATCAAAAATAAAACCTACCCGAGACCTCCTTTTTAGAGACCTTGAAGATCTGTTGCTTTCGGACCTCGAAAATAATGAAGATCTGTATGCGTTTGATTATTTGAGTTTTAGAAGTATATGTGTTCATGGTTTATGGTTTTCGTGGAGTTAACTGTTTGAGTTATTTGCCTCAAGCAGATGATATGAGGTTGATTTAGATGAGAGATTTATGAGTTTTTGGTGGGCTGTGTTAGTTTATGAGATTAGGTTTAGGTAGGTATAGGTTTGATGGCTTCAAAGAAGGGGGCGGATGAAACTAGGTGAGTGTTTTGAGTTTTATGTTTAAGTGTGAGGTGGTTATGTGAGCTTGGTCCAACGATAATAAAGAAAGTTTACTGGTTCACTATTGGTTTCCAAGAGTGTGTGTATTCACATGAGAAGGGATATTGTTCACATGGCTTATGGATAAAAGAAAGCAAGTTTTGTAGTCCACGTTTTTAAAATTCAAAAGTAGCAGAAGATGTTTTCGGTGGAGTGTGTAAGTGTTTTGGTATATAAAACATAAATAGACGGAGATTTATAGGTGAGGCCACACGCATTATTTCATTCAAGCTACGCTTTGGATCTGGCTATTTATTTTATATGGACCGAGTGATTTTTTTTAAGGATAAGATACGGTTAATTTTTTATTAAATCTCACTTTGGCTTTTATTTTGGATACACACAATTCTTTTTTTTAAGTTATACTAGTATTGGTGTTGATATTGGAGTTCCATTGTGGGCCGAGTAAATGAATGATAATTGGGTCTACTATACTCGAAGATATTTAACGGGTTGATTAATTTTGTAATCGAATTTGAGGTGATCGATTATATATTCGAATGTTGCAAAATTAATTTTGTTGGATTAATTGGTTGAGAGAGGTATTATTGGATTGATCCGGGTATTTTGTAAGAACCAAGTGGTAATATTTTGTCTAACGTGATGAGAATATGTGACGAGAAAAAGTGAAGAGACAAAGTGTGCCGATCAAGAAATTATTGAGCCGAAAAAAAGTTATATCACCAAACGAGGATTTTTAAGAGTAATTTACGGATCTTTCGTTGGTTCTGTCAAATCCCGCGAATTTCAATTTCTTGGTTTCTCCATGAATTGTCAAATATCGTATTGGTCTTTCGACACCTAACATAATTACCTTTATCGAATTTCAATGGAATCGTTGCATTCGACATTTCAAGAGGGAGACTTGCATCAAATGCAAGACAAAGCTAGAGAAAGTGGCATCACTTCGTTTCGACTACTCCAGTCTCATCTTTTGAACATTTCATGGCTTCAAGGAGGGAGCGAATTTGTGACACTATTTGGTCACGATCGTCATATATTCACGAAATTGATGTTCTTCAACTTGAACCAACTAGCAGAAAACCTCCACAATGAAGAATTTAATCACTCTGCATCGACACTTTCATATAAGGCTCTCGTGACACAACTCATGTCTTTCCTCTATTTCAATATTGTCAAGTCTGGAAGTTCAGTGATTTGCCAGTCATTTCTTCGAGACACACATACCGAGCTTCAAGATTTCTGTGGTACACTATTGAAACTCATGACATCGGTCTCGTCTTAGATTTATGAAATATCTCGACTTCAGCAAGCATATGATAATAGAGTGCAAGAATCTACGATGCAAGAGGAAAATGGTCATAAGATTGACGCATTGGAGGCTGCTAAAGAGTGCAAAGGCATGGAATCAACAGTTCAGCATGATATCAGCAACACGTCAGGGAATGATATAGACATTTCTTATGAGGAAACCGTACCCGTTTATGACGAAGAGCCTACAAACATGATACAATGTAATGTTGTATATGATGTATATGCTGATGAAATGTCGCATATTGAGCATTTCGAACCTAATTATGACGAAAATGAGATGGAAAAGGGTGATAGTTTCACCACTTTAGATTCATCCGATGTGCGTCATAATGGGGGAGAGATTGTTCAGAATGCTATAGTACATCATGATAAATGCTTTATGAATGCTTCGTTAACTGATTTCGATTCCAATATCAAAGAGCTCGTAATGATCGTAGCTCAGCAATCAAAAGATCTTGAGGATGCCAAACTTGAATTTTCGAAGAAAACGAACAAATTTGAAACATATTTTGAAAAACTTGAAAAGTCAAACGTTGTTCTTGAATGAAAATTGGATCAAAAGGTTCTAGATTCTAAAGCTGAAAAGGATAATCTTTTGAAACAAATGAAGTTGCTAGAATCTAAATTGGCATCCTAAGATAAATTCTTCAAAGAGAATGAGACTTTAAAGGCTCAATTACAGGAAAAGGTCTTGGCTATAGCTGCATTGAAAAACGAATTGAGGAAAACTAAAGGAACTAGTGTGGACACTAAGCTTGAAAAACTATCAATCTTGGGGAAACCATCTACAAATCAGTCTGATAGACAACCAACTGCATTTAGATCCGAGCGACCACAATCCTTGAGACCGCGGTTTGCCTCCCAAGTTGATATGGTTCATATTTCTAGAACAGTCACTCCACCAACTAGGCCTAATGTGACTAAATCAGCTTTAGCAAGACCTAATCACATGATTGCCTCTAGTTTCTCTAAGAATACAAAGAACACGTCTAGAACTAGTTCAAATGACGTTCGCCATAAATTTGGTCTGAGGGAAGCTAAGCAAAATACACAAGTAAGAGATAGGAATTTTAAACCTAGTCAGATGCCTTCTAGATTACCCAACACTGCTAACCGTAGCATGTCATATCCTAGGAGCATCAATCAATCATATAGGAATTCTAGATCTTACTCGAACACTAAATATGCTACTTGTAAATCATGTAGGAAATGTGTCTTTAAGGCAAATCATGACTCTTGTGTCAAGAAATTCCTTAATGAGGTGAAATCCCGCGATAGATTTAAATCCCAGTGGGTAGCTAAAATCAAACCCATTGGTAAAATGTGGCGCCCCACGGGTAAAACTTTCACTCTTTTAGGAAACGAGTGCCCTTTAACTAGGATAGTCTCCGATTCTACTAAGACTAATAGGAAGGAAATTGAAAAGGATGATACATCACTTAAGCCTGAACTTAAGGTTTTCTATAAAAGGAAACGTTTGCTAGTTAAGACAAGTGAACCATCCCCTCAGGTACCCCTGGCACAAGAAAAGAAAACTGTGAACCCCTGCAAGGTTCTAAGATAGATATCGCTAACCCATATAAAAGCATACAAACTTCAACTGAGAATGCAGGTACCAAAGTCAAGGATCAACAAAAACAAACCGGTCCGATCTTTGTACACCGTTCAACTAAGGACAATCTCAGAGTTTGGTTACTGAAGAAGCTGATATCAGAGAAACAAGTGTCTTAGGGGATTTGCAGTTAAGCTCGTGTAAAAGGCTTATAGACAAATCACAGTCTGTGACCCGTTCATCAAAGAAAGAAAAGTTTATCGCCGATGATAAACTTATCCTCACAAACGAGAAATTAAATTTTCTCGGACACGAGCTTACATTAAAACTATTCAACGGTTTTAAGCTCGTGTATATGGTTCATTGTTAAATGTCAGACGATGACCCGGACTTCAAATAAAGGGAAGTTTATCTTATCAACGATAACTTACCCTCACAACGAGAAATTAATTTTTCTCGGGCATGAGCTTATGTTAAAAACATTCAAAGTTTTTTAAGCTCATGCACAATGGCTTACAGTTGGATCACAGATTTAACCCGAGCATTAAAGAAAGGAAAGTTTATCGCCGATGATAAACTTATCTTCACAACGAGAAACTAATTTTTCTCAGGCATGAGCTTATATTAAAAACATTCAAAGTTTTTAAGCTCATGCACAATGGCTCACCGTTAAATGACAGATTGTGACCCGAACTTCAAAGAAAGGGAAGTTTATCTCGCAACGATAACTTACCCTCAAAACGAGAAATTAAATTTTCTTGGACTCGAGCTTACATTAAAACTATTCAAAGGCTTTAAGCTCGTGTAAATGGTGTATAATTATATTTCAGATTATGCCCCGGACGTCAAAGAAAGGAAAGTTTATCGCCGATGATAAATTTATCCTTACAACGAGAAATTAATTTTTCTCAGGCATGAGCTAATATTAAAAACATTCGAAGTTTTTAAGCTCATGCACAATGACTTACAGTTAAATATCAGACTGTAACTCAGACTTTAATTTAAGGAAAGCTTATCTTTAATGATAACTTATCCTCGTAACGGGAAATTAATTTTTCTCGGTCATGAGCTTGTATTAAAACATTCCAAGTTTTAAGCTCATAAAGGAAAGTGTATCTTTTAAATAAGAGAACTTTTCTTCATAACGAGAAATTCACCTTTCTCGGTCATGAGCTTTACGTTAAAACATTTAAAAGTTCTCGGTCATGAAATTCACCTTTCTCGGTCATGAGCTTTGGGGTAGACTACGAGGAGGCATTTTCTCCTGTAGCAGACTTAAGAGCTATTAGGATTCTCATAGCTATAGAAGCATACTATGACTATGAGATATGGCAAATGGATGTTAAAACTGCCTTCTTGAATGGTCGCTTAGATGAAGACATCTATATGCAACAACCAGAAGGGTATGTTGATCCTGAGAATCCATGACATGTGTGCAAACTTCAAATGTCCATTTATGGTTTGAAGCAAGCATCACGTCAATGAATAAAAGATTTTATGAAAGAATCAAAAAGTTTGAATTTATTCAGAATCGTGATGAGCCATGTGTATATCGCAAAGCTAGTGGGAATGATGTAGTATTCCTAGTTCTATATGTTGATGACATATTAATCATGGGAAATAACATTCCAAGACTTTAAGCTGTTAAGGATTATCTTGGTAAATGTTTTTCTATGAAGGATTTGGGAGAAGCTGCATATATTCTGGGAATTAAGATCTATCGAGATAGGAAAAGACGGTTAATTGGTCTATGTCAAGATGTTTATATAGATAAGATTTTGAAGAAGTATAATATGCATAATTCCAAGAAAGGTTTTCAACCTATGGAAGTTAAGCATAATCTGAGTCATGAGATGGATGCATCAACTCCTAAAGAGGAGGCATACATGTAGAAGGTGCCTTACGCTTCGGATGTAGGATCTATAATGTATGTTGTTAGATGCATAAGGCCTGATGTGGCGTTTTCTCAGAACTTGGTCAGTAGGTACCAACAGAATCCAGGGAAACTCCATTGGACTGCTGTTAAACATATTCTAAAGTATTTAAGGAGTACGAAAGATATGTTCTTGGTATATGGAGGGAAACCAGATACAAAACTGAATGTGACAAGTTTCTGTGATGCGTCCTGGAAATGTGATAAAGACGATACGAAGTCTCAGACGGGTTACGCTTTTGTTATCAATAGAGGAGTAGTTGATTGGAAGAGCAAGAAACAGACAATGATTGCAATGCATGCTACTCAATCTGAGTACATGGCTGCTTTAGAAGCTGTTTGGATTAGGAAGTTTATTGAAGATCTAGGAGTGATGCCTTCAATTAAAGAACCTATATATATGTATTGTGACAATTCTGCCGCAATAATATTTGCCAATGACCCCGGAGTCATGAAAGGCGCCAGACACTTTATGCGTAGACATCACTACGTTCGAGAACAAGTTGAAGCTCGTGAAATCAAATTGATAAAAGTTCACACAGATGATAACGTAGCCGATCCTTTAACTAATGTTTTGCCTAGACCAAAGGTAGTTAAGCATGCCAAGGCGATTGGCAACAACTAGCTAGCGAACTCATGCAATAAATGTGTGATTAGTATTTAGATAAAGGATGTTATGACATTATTGTATAGTGAAATAAAGATTGGGTTTCGTTTATTCCTATTATTTAATACGTGTTTTACATGTTTTAATCCATGAATAAATTGTTGTGCTAAATTTCCGTTGTCGATTAACAATAAGGGAATATTATTAAATTAAGACAAATCAAAATAGCGATAGAGTATTCTTGAAAGTATATTGATTGATTTTGGATGATATTCGATGAATCGAATAGTGTACTTATCTTAATTATATGTTTTTACTTTATTAATCTTTGTCATTAAGTAAAACATAAATAGTTATCCTTAGAATTGAGATACCAGGAAACTGTTATGAATCTAGTGCATCTCCATGGAATAATTTAACGCTAAACGTAACTGGTAGCTATAGGGATTATTTTCGGAAGTGTTGCAAAATTCATAGGTTTTGCTCGTAGTCGATATGGGATTTATTTCCTCCAATTCCGTTTTGGAGTTTAATACAGTTGGTCCCCTCGTGGGATTAGTAAGATGTTTGTGTGGCCACACCCAAATTTGTTTTGGTAATCTTGTTGAATCTGTGAACGAGAAACATAATAGTTAATGAAATGAATGACTGAGATCCATATCCTTATTAACGTTGTATTAGAAATAAAAGGATAATAATAACGATGTAAAATCGTTAAAAGGTTTTGTCCATAAGACCTTACTCGAGTTGTACTAGAGACATTGCTAAGTGTAACTAGACGCTAGTCAATATAATCACGATATTCGAAATATGTCCAAGTGGGAGCTGTAAGTTTATGGACTTATATTTAATAGTCGTGTGATAGGATCGAACTCGAGATTACGGGATTGCACACAATACGTAAAGAGTTAATTTAATTAATAAATATATTTATTGTATTTATTAATTTATTTAATAAATATATATTTATGTATTTATTAATTTAAACCGAGACATAACTTTAACGATCGTTAATTAATTAATAGTTAATTATTAACGAATGTTAAATAAATATATAGTAAGTAAATATAAAGAAAGAAGTTTGGAAGATTCCGGAACACCCCTAAGGGGGGGGGGGGTTGGTCGGTCGGTTATAGGAGAAAAAGGAAGGGGGAAAAACTTCCTTTTATTTGTTTTTAGATACAAGATTATGCCTATATAAACAAATCCTTCTCCTCATAATTCACAAGAAAATAATCTTTCTCCCCTTTCTCTCTTGTTGGTAGATCGCAAGAATACCCACAAAGGGGTATTTGGTTGGTTTCTTGTTTGATCAATTTATAATCTAGTCCTAGCCCCTCTCTAGGGTTGTTGGGTAGATTATTTACAAGCGTTGTAGCTCGGTTTTCACGTGCTAGAATCACGGTTAGCTCGTTGTATTACGTGTGTACAAGATCGTAATATAGTCTTATTTTTTTACTATATCTTGGTGTATACGGTATAAACCCGAATTGGTGATTCGTTCTTCGTCTTGTGAAATTGCTTTAGCTTAAAGGTATGTAACCCTAATTCGATTAATTATAACTGTGTTATTATTATGATCTTGTTAAATCGCTTCCGCTATATGTGCTTTGATCTCGTTTAGGGTTTTATATAATTATTATGATGTTAATAAACCTTCATATACATGGGTCTTCTTTCTAAAAAAAAGTGATGCATCAGATGTCATTATGTCTTTCATTAGACAGGTTGAAAACATGAATGAAGTTAGAGTAAAAGCTCTTAGAAGTGATAATGGGATTGAATTCAAAAATCACCAGCTTGAAGCATTCTGTGATGAAAAAGGGATATCACAAAACTTTTCATCAGTTGGTACTCTAGAACAAAATGGAGTAGCTGAAAGAAGAAACAGAACATTGATTGAAGCAGCTAGAACTATGCTAAATGGTGCAGATTTACCTAAGCAATTTTGGGGGGAAGTTTTTCACACTGTCTGCTATACTCAAAATAGATCAATCATTGTTAAGAGAAATGGAAAAACCTCTTATGAAGTTTTTAGAAAAAGAGCACCTGATGTCAGCTATTTTCATGTCTTTGGGTTCCCTGTGTTCATTTATAACTATAGGGATCATCTTGGGAAGTTTGACAAAAAGCCGATGATGGTTTCTTCTTAGGATACTCTCCAACAGCCAAAGCATTTAGAGTATTCAACACAAGAAGACAGGAACTGGGAGAAACCTTTCACGTCACATTCAATGAAGATGATGACGTATTATAAATAACAGGAACAGAAGGTGATGAAATTGATTTCAATGAAAACAGGTCTTTCCTAGTAGACGAATTCTCTGAACCAAGACCTTTCTTCCCTCATCATCCATACACAGAAACACTTATTCCATATGTTCCTGCATTTGATCCGTTGTCAACTCACAACATTGATGTTCATTCTAATCAAGTTCAAATTGAAGAAGAAAATAAGCCTTCCAACAACCCTTGTTTAGCTGAAGATGATTCACCTGTTACTCATAATCAAGAAGATTCTCTTGTCATTTATGACTCATCACCTGTATCAGAAGCTGATGATGATACAGACACAAAGGTTGTCTTTGAATAAAGTCCTCCTATCCAACAGGATAAAGTTCAAGTTGTGATCTCATCCTCCATACCTGTCTATGTCAATGAACCCCCAGCTCCTCAAAGTAAATGGTCAAGAGATCAACACATTCTTCTTGTCAACATCATTGGTGGACCAAATACTGGGGTTTCAACTAGACAGAGAGTTCATGACCCAAAATCAACCTCAACCAATGAGTGTCTGTTTGCTGAGTTTTTGTCACAAATTGAACCAAAGCGTGTAGCTGAAGCTCTTCTTGAAGAAGGATGGGTAGCTGCAATGCAAGAAGAAATCAATCAATTTAAAAGGAACAAGGTATGGACTCTAGTGCCAGCTCCACCTGGTAAGAATATCATAGGCACTAGATGGATTTATAAGAATAAAATGATGAAATTGGGAACATCATAAGGAACAAGGCAAGATTGGTTGCACAGGGGTATACACAGACATAAGGGATAGATTTTGATGAAACATTGCGCCTGTTGCAAGACTTGAGGAAATCAGAATCTTCCTAGCGTACGCTGCATATATGAGTTTCACTGTGTACCAAATAGATGTTAAAAGTGCCTTCCTCAATGGAAAATTGGCTGAGGAAGTATATGTAAGACAACCAGAAGGATTTAAGAACAACCAATTTCCTAATCACGTGTACAGGCTACACAAAGCCATGTATGGGCTGAAACAAGCACCAAGGGCATGGTATGAAACGCTGTCTACTTTTTTAACAGAGAATAAATTTGTAAGGGGTTCAATTGATAAAACACATTTTACCTTCAATGATAAAAGTGATTTTATCATTGTACAGATTTATGTGGATGATATCATATTTGGGTCAACAAATGTTAATCTTAGTAAACGTTTTGCTAAATTAATGACCAAGAAATATGAGATGAGTATGATGGGTGAATTAACTTACTTTTTGGGTTTTCAAATTAAAGAATATCCTAAAGGAATTTCTATTCGTCAAGAAAAGTATGTTAAAGATTTACTTAAAAAATATGACTTGGCTGATTGTGCATCAGTGAAATGCCCCATGCTTCCACCCAATAACTTGGGTCCTGATGAGTCAGGAGTCTCTGTTAATGAGACTATGTATAGAGGCATGATTGGGTCACTCATGTATCTCACAGCCAGTCGTCCTGATATCTAGTTCTCCACATGTCTCTATGCAAGGAACCAAGCTAACCCAAAAGAATCCCATCTAGTGGCTGTTAAGAAATTTTTCAGGTACCTCAAGGAAATCCTTCTTTAGGTCTATGGTATCAAAAAATAATCAGGCTTTGATCTCAAGGCATACTCCGATTTAGACTATGCTGGATGCTGCATTGATAGAAAAAGTACTTCTGGAAGCTATCAAATTCTTGGAGGGAAACTAGTTGGTTGGAGTGCAAAGAAACAAAACTCTGTGGCAATGTCATCGGCTGAAGCTGAATATGTTTCTACTACAAGTTACTGTGTACATGTACTTTGGATAAAAAGTCAATTGGCTGACTATGAGATCCTCTATGACAAAGTGCCAACATTTTGTGACAACACAAGTGCATTTGCTATCTCCAACAACCATGTGCTTCACTCTCGAACCAAACACATTGATATCAGGTATCATTTATCATGGATCATATTTTAAAGGGAGATATTGAGCTGCATTTTGTTCCTACTGAGCTGCAACTAGCTGATCTTTTTACCAAGCCTTTGGCTGAACCTTCGTTCAACAGACTAGTTGCTGAGTTGGGTAGGCATAACATCTCCAAGCCTGTAGCTGATATTTAATGTGTTATTTAATGAAGTTTGAGTAAATATTAAATGTTTTTCACATGTAACTAGGTAGTTACAATCAAAGTAAATGCTAAAAACATTCTCAATATTTAATTAGTACTTTTCCAAATAACGAGGAGACAAACACTTTTGAAAGGTCAAGGGACCCACATTTGATCAGTCTTTTTCCCACTACGCATTTAATGTCGTTGAATAACTGTTTTCTAATTTGAAATATATATCTTTTCAAGATATTTTTACCAACACACTTTCATTATAATTCACAATTGTCTCTCTCTCTAAACCTCTCTCTTAAACCCTCTCATTATCTTCGTCATCTTAATCCTCACATCAATGGAGTTCTCCATACCAAAGGCATCAAACGTTTCATTCGAGATCAATGAAAGCATCTTGGCATCAAACAACTCAATAGGATGGCTTAAAGCTCCTAATGATTCATACCTAGATCTGGTAAATATCATGAAGAACTGTGACGTTGGAGAAGCATTTACCAGATCTCCTCTCACTCTTTATCAAGAATACCTTAGGGAATTCTGGTACTCCGCAGAAGTACTCGATGATAACACCATCTCCTTTCACCTCTCATGCAATCAACATCCCTTTGTGTTTTCTGATGCCGATTTCTCATCTTTGGTTGGGCTTCGACATGGTGAAGAATGTCTCAAGACTGTTGATAAGAAAGCTGCTAAGGATGCCCTTGCCACTCTTTACCTTGTATCTGACACTCACCCAACTCTTACACCATCTGAATTTGTTAACAAATCCCCTTTGAAGATTAATATTTCCTTTTTTAGTTCGTTTTTCTCGGTATCGATTCGAATTGATATAACGTTTTTAAGCTTGACTTGATTGTTTTTGGTGTATAATAGCGTATTTGGTATTTAAACTACTTTGACAATTTTGACAAATAAAACTCCTAAAAATGTAAAATAATATCTATACTACATATACGTACTACACTAAAATATTTAGCACATACCACTATTAAAGCACAAAATTCGATTTAAACAAAATACCAATTTATTCTACAAAATACAAATTCAAAATATTAAACTAGAAAGTATTCTTTATAATCCTAAAAAAATGCACTTTTATGAAATATTCAAATTCAAATTGTGTAACTGAAAAACACTAATTCTAATCTAGCAGCTTAAAGAAATGGCCCAACAAGATAAATGAGCCTAACATATATAAAGTAAGCCCAACTAAACAGATTTCGTTAAAGATAACAGGAAGGACCAGTTATGTAATGTTTCCTAACTAACAAGGACATACATCGAAACTAATATTATAACTGAGGGTCAAATTTCAACTAATGTGGCTAATCTTGGACTGTGAGCGTAATTAAAGCATACAAAGTGAAGGATTAAAGCTGAACATTATCGTAACTTGAACAAATTGGTTTTAGACAGTATACAATTCTACTGATTCAACTTTTGTATCTATGAACTAGTCATTTAGCTAAACTATATGAGATCAAAAACAATTCTAAACTTTGTAACTATTACTGATATTAAACTAAGAATCACAGAAAAAGTAACGTGTAACAGATATGACAAATTGCAAGTAAAAGTTTATACTACCATTTTAAGAGCTGCTAAACTAAGAATCACAGTACAAGTAAGCCGAGACAACCTTCCTTCCGAGGCCAGTCCTTTGATGTCGAAGCGGAGCGCTGAGCTCGCTTTAATCAATCAACGCCTTCAAAACCTACTTCAAAAGTTGAACTTTACTACTAATCTGCTATCTAATCATCATAATCCTTCAAAACCGAAGCTTGAAACATTAAACCTGCCAAAGAATAAACCTGCAAAAGATAATGAACGAAAATCTGTTCTAACTTGTTAAGCAAACAGTTTACTACGTATCAATATTGATCACTTGAACGAAAACTGACTAATGAAAGAAAATTTGTTAACGGAATCACTTGAACCTGAATATTGACTAAACAAATCACTATAATCTTGCAAGACTAACTAAAATCCTTTCATAAGAACCAAACACATTAAACTGAAAAATGTTAACAAACTGATTATCAAATCTAAAAACTGAATAAGAGCTTCTTAAAAATCTTTTCCAACTGAATAAGAAAGTTAAAAAAAACAAGTAAATCACAAACTGATGATGTACACGTTCTCTAGTAGAAAACAGAAGGACTCCAAAAGCTGTCAAACTAAAGGAGTAAATTTTTAAACTGAATTACCAGAATCGGAACAACCTTTAAATGAAAATTAAACTGAAATCATCACAGAACTCAAAACTTATGTAAAACAATTTTAGCTATCTGAGTAACACAACATAAGCTCGTTTAAGAGCTTACGAACACTAAAGTAACAGCTTTTAGAAGAAAAGATCTAAGCAACTCACGTTTATATAGAAAGATTATCGAAAGGTTTTAGATCAAACTCATAAGCTATTATGAGCTTATAACAGAACTATAAGCTGAAAACAGAATAGGAAGTAAATGAAGGAAGAAAAGCTTGAATTCATTAATGGCAGAAAAATATTACAAATGATAACAAAAACGTAATTGAATTCGCGTTATAACAGAAATCTAGAAATTATATGAAGCTTAACAACTAATTCTAACTAACTAATTTTCTACTCCTAACTAACTTCTAAGAGTCTACTGTGTGAGATTACACCTGAGCTAACCCTTTGAAGTGATGGACATCGTCTTCTATTTATAGGCGTCGAGAGGGAGTGTTGATGACGTGTTTCTTCCAATCAGGAGTGGACACGTGGAAAATACGAGGATAAACTCGATTACTCCATCTTCAATCCATTTGGGCGTTTCTTTATTCTTGAGTCTTGATCTAATTCATTGATGTCTTCATGTAGAGGAGATCAATAGGAGTATTTTTGCTGTTATAGTCTTCCTTTAATTCCTTGTAGATCGTCCTTGATTCGTGTTTGCAGGTTTTGAGTGGATAAGAGATATGAAGAACTTTTTATTCGTTTCTTTCTCTCTCTTCACAATGGAGAAGAAAGTGAAACGTATATTTGTGTTTTGACCGGTTTGGTTAATTTGACCAAGTAAATAATAGAACTTTTCATTTAATTTCTTTTTGGTCCTTTATCTTGTATTTTCTTTCAAAAGTTATGTAAACTTTTAAATCAATTTCTTTTAATCCTTCATCTTTGTAGAAAGTTGCAACTTAAGCCCTTGATCTTTGACAACTTGGCAAATAAGGTCCTTGAAAGCATCTTTCGTCTTTTTCTTCGTCTTTTCATCAAATAAATCCTTGAAAATGCGTGTTTGCTCAAAAATGCATCTCTTTACCTGAATACACATGAAACACAAATACACGCGTAATTCTGATATTTTAAAGTTAAATATTATGTATTTGACTGTGTTTTTAGTGGTATTTGGATCATTATTGATGAGTGTTTTTCACACTTATCAAAGATCAAGTTTTTTTCTCATATGTGGAGAGTGCTATTCTCACATATTGTCAAGTCATTGGGAGGAATGCAAGGTTCACAGGATCAAATTTCGTTCAACCATCAGTCCATTGCATATGGGCTGATCTGGGGTGCTGGTGTAGATTTAGGAAGCATTCTATTCTCCAACCTTGTGGAGAAGCTGAGGGGAACTAACCACTCAAGGGAGAAGAACATCTGCTATGCTCGATTTCTCTCTCTCATCTTCCAAAGTATTCTAGTTGATCGTTACGATAATCTAAAACTCACAGCCATGAAGCCATACCATCTCACAGGTGCTGTTTACAAGACGATGGGGCCCAACGATATACCTATGACTGCCCACATGAAGCAAGTAGATGCAAGACAACCATCTGTTAAGTCTTTGATCCCTTCCTTTGTGAAGGTGAATACAGCTAGTGTGTCTGGTAAGTCTGTGTCTTTGACCTCTGGGCAACACACTACGTTGTCCAAAGCATCAACTGACCAACAACCAAAGAAAAAGTCAAATCCCACTTCCTCCAAAACCCAAGTTGTTAAAAAGGTCAAGGAAAAGAAGAAGGATACCATCTCAACACCCTTTGTTCCAAAGACTTCTAAGGATACATAGATTTCAGCTGAAATTCAACAAGAGTCTAGTGTCTCTAATTCAGCAAGACAGTAGGAAACCAGTCTAATTCCGCTAATATCTCACAGGTAATCAGTTTATCATTTTTAGAGGTACACAAGCAGCCACTCTCAAATGTCTGTAAGTGAGAGTGGTGAAGTTAGGGTTATCCTCGACCCGTAGGAGTCTGTGTCACCACTTAGAAATCCTTTTAAGACTTCTCTACACCCTGTCTTTGCACCAGGGAGTGATTCATTTGTGTTTATAAAGAACCCTGATGACCCTGCACCATCTAGACAGTATGTAGGTGATTGTGGTAAAATACGTCTTTTAGGAAAAAGAGCGTATATGAGCGGTAAGTATTAAGTGATGATTTAGGAAAATCAAGCACTAATGACCCTAATGAAGTTCAAGTTCGTTTCCCAAGGAGGTATATGTGTGTGACTAAAATGTAGCAAGATTTGAGATTAATATTGGTTAGAAAGGGATGAGAAAAGAGGATGACGAAGATGTGAAATTAATTACTACTACGACTTAACGTAAAACCGTAAAATGAGCAAAAATAAAAATTAATTCTAAAAATTAACAAAAAGTCACCAAAAATCAAAATAAATAAACTAAGAGTTTACCAATGATCAAAACTTTTTCAAACCTTTTAATTAATTAAATATTAATTTTTAAATGCTAATTAAAGCCCTAAAAATCAAATTAATTACCAAAAAGCCCAAACAAAGATTTTTCAATTGGTAAACCTCTAAAATGACCTAAAAAGATTAAAAACTATTTTTATAAATTTTTAAACTAAGAAAAACTATTTAAAATGATTTAAAAACTATTAAAACTTAAAATAATTATAGAAATTAATCTAAAGATGATAAAATTAATCTAAAAGTTGCAAAAATCCCATTTTAATGTATTTAAGCTAAGAAAAATATAAAAAGTGCAAAAATGTGAAATTTGAAAAATAATAATAAAATAATATTAAAATAATATTAAAAATCCAAAAATTATAAAAAATTCTAAAAACTTGCAATCTAGTTTATTTTGACCTAATTAAACAGAAAATGAAAGTGAAAAGACCAGAATACCCCTATTGGGCCCTTAAATGGACCAAAACCCAAAACAGTCAACACAAATGGGCTTAATGGGCCCAAAAAGTCAAACTTGGCCCAATTGATTTGGAAAAGCCCTATCTGACTCAAAGTTTAATTCTAAACACAAAACTCTGAAGGCCCAAAAGCTGAAAGTGAGCTTATCACAGCTTAATGAACAAACAGCTTATCCTTATTGGGCCATTAAGCCCATTAAGCAATAAGCTAATGCCATAAGCTCTAATTTGACACACAACCTTCTTTTGGGATACTAAAGAGATCTGTAAAAAGAAATTTTGAGAAAGCACACTCAATAAGCCAGAAATAAGCCAAGTACAAATCTACTAAAAGACAAAATAGTCGGGTTTTAGTTCTAGGGCACCTCAGGACTTGATTCAACTTGCAAAATGTTACAAATGACTTCAATAAGCCAAATCAATCAACCAAAATCCAATTAGCAAACCAATAAGCTGGAATAAGCCAATAAGCACTTATGAAAAAGTCAATTAAGTTGGTTTTCTAGTCAAACCCTAAAGTCAACCCACGAAATGCTCCAGTATGAACAAATGGGTCAAATAATGAGCACCTATTACAAAATCAAAGTTGTTGCTGGTTAAAATAAGCTAGAATAGCTTATTGATAAGCTGAACACAAAAATACACTAGCAGTGGCTAGCAGCAGGGGAAAGGAGTTCCCACTGCTTTGACTATTTGACCTGTGATTTGTGAGAGATCCAGTTGGATTCAAATGGAAACAAGGGCACCCTTGTGATCAGTGAATCACAAGGAGTCTATATCAACAAAGAAATCACAATTTGGTTCAGACAATAAGCCCAGAACAAGCAAACAGTCCACAGATATTGCACAGACCTTGAAAATAAGCAGTTATGAACAAATAAGCAGTTTTAGCATGAATAAGCCAGCCAAATTGAACCAAATGCATACACAAGCTATAATAAAGTCCAATAAGCACAAATAAACTTATAACAATAACTGAATCAAAGTTTGGAACAAGATCAAAGCAGATTACACTTGCTGATATGAACTTCAAGAACAATAACACACTTTGCTGATATAAATGACCAAAGATCCAATTTCAACACTCAAATCCTACTTCCCTGGTGTAACTAACTAGGTTTAATCACTTGTTAACCCTAGTCTATGATTAGAACTAGGTGTCCCTTAAACCACAGCCAATTTCAACAAGTATACAAGATTTTAGAGCCTATTTTAGGATCTAGGTGTTTATATGCTCAAAGCTTGCAGATAAATGTCACTTAGCACTTATGAAACAGGTTCCAACACAAAGCAACACAAAGCACCAACTCAAAATAGCACAAATCCAAAACAGGCCGTTATACCAAACACACCTTAATCCATAACTTTTCAAAGCAACTTGTGATTTCAACTAATAACCTACTGATTTTATGACTCAAACACACTTCCTAGATGACAACTAGCAGATTCAAAAACAAAAATCACAACCTCAAACACAAGAACACAAAATCAAAGCACAAAATCAAAAACAGGCAATAACATGAAATTTTTAGGGGAAACTTAAACAAGGGATTATACCTGTCCTCCA
This sequence comes from Glebionis coronaria, assembly GCA_025667525.1. Taxonomy (NCBI): domain Eukaryota; kingdom Viridiplantae; phylum Streptophyta; class Magnoliopsida; order Asterales; family Asteraceae; genus Glebionis; species Glebionis coronaria. The sequence goes on from CM046879.1 coordinate 410,078,799, forward strand.
CAACATCCTAGGAGGACCAGCTATGCTCCTTGGACCTTGTTCAACAACTAGAACAAGACCAAGGTTCTTCAAAAATGAAGATCAAAACCTGCTGATGTTCAAAGTAGAACAAGGTTTTGATTATGATGATTCTTCAACACAAATGAGCAAACAACTCAACCAAGAGCTTAAAACTCTTCTCAAGCTTGGTGTCAACAAGCTTGAAGGAGCTTAAGGCTTTTGGCTAAGGGTTAGTACAAGATAATAACCAAAACAAAAACTAGGATTTCAAGGTTTTTGAACCTTTAAAACCTTCAAACATAGACGTGCCTTAACCACAAGATTAAGGAAGGTCTAAAAGATCAAATGGAACACAGATTTCAGCTATTCAAACACCAACTTTTAATAAACACAAAAGAGATTTCACAAATTTTAGGAAATTCAAATTTTATTTAAATAAAAAGGAATTACAAAGATTATAGCCAAAATCTGGAACAAAGGGACTCTCACAAGTTGAGGTCTCCTTTTATAGGCAAATGCATACAAAACACTATTCATAAACCCTAACACTGAAATTCCTAAATTATCCTTGAGTGCTTGATGCCGTTTGTTGTTGGTGAGCTGTCCAAATGCATCATGGACGTTCATTTTAGCTTTGGAGTTAAGCTATGACTCTTAGCTGTTGATCTTGACACGTCAGATTACTTGGAGAGAAAGTTGCATTTTCATTGGTGGATGAGGTTGAGTGTGGGGTCCATTGGGTAATGGGATTGAGGGTTTTGTGTGTGGGTTATGTTTCTGGGCGTGTAAATCAAGTGTGGGAATGGTTAATTGAAATTTACCCTTTGTTTAAGTGAGAGGAGTTACTGGGTTCATCATGGTGAACAGTGGTAACTTTTGATCCGAAAATGGGGGAAAAGTAAGTGTTTGGCGCAAATACTTGTTTGAATGTTTCAGTTACACACATTTGGTCCTTGTTCTTTGGGAAAATATGTATAATAAGATTTTCAGCCTTAAAAACGAATTCTCTTCATAAACAAACTTCCATTCTTCATACTTTTGCCACCAAACTTTTCCAAAAAGGTTTTAAGGGTTGTTTTTGTCATTTTTGGATATTTCAAGGGCTGGTTTTGGACACTCTTGATCTTCAAAGGCCTTCAATAGATTTTTTCCTTCATTAGGAACCATAATTGACAATGTTGAATAGTTGAGGGACTAATCTTGCCATTTCTTAAAAGTTGAAGGACCTTTTTGCAATTTTGACAAACTTAAGGGACCAAACTTGTAACTATGAATTCATAAGGGTTTTAAGTGTCATTTCTTCATTGTTTGAGGATCAATCTTGTATTTCTTCAAGTCTTCAAGGTTTAATCTTGGATAATTCATGAACTAGGGCCCGGTTCTTTGTACGGCTTCGTTTCTCGTGTCCGTTTTTCCTTGATTCTTGTGATCTTTTGTCTTTTTCACGATATCCATACCTAAAATACACAAGTAAAAAAACACAAGCATATATATGGTATTTTATGACATTTTAATGCATTTAAAGCCCGAAAAGAACGATGAGATCATGTATAAATGCCATCTCATCAGTAGGCAAACAACAACCTGTGTACATATATGTCTCAACCTATAGTAGTTGTACCTCACACAGTCTCTAGGTTCCCTGATATGAGTGTAATTACTCATATCATTTGTATCTTAAAATGAGCTTTAAATACATAAATATCATGAAAATGGCATCGTATACGCTTGTTTTGTTGTTTCGTGTATATAGGTACCAAGTTCACGAAAACCGGCGAAAACGACACGAGTTTGAAGAAAAAGATCAACAAGGCCAATTTCGAGCTCGACTTTAGCGGATTTCATCATTTAAGGAGTTTGAAAGGCTTGTGGGTCCCACAATTTATTATTGGGCCCAAAAAGTTCAAAAGAGGAAATAAGTTTTCATGTTTAAAAGCAAGAAGCCCAAATGGCCCAAAGTTGGATATACATGTGACATTTTTGAATAAACTTTGGCCAAAAGCCCATGTATTTGGCAGTTTAATAAACGAATGGTTAAATGAATAAAACGTTTTTTTCACCTCACACATTAATCATCACACGTTTTTTTTTTCTAGTCAAACAATACTCCACTTTCTCACACACACAATAATAATAAAAAACCTTTCGATAATAACTATGTACTCCCATCTTCCCCAAATAAACCAGTAACACTCTTTCACCTAACCCTAATCACTATTCACAAATTACCCAAAAGTTAATATTAATTGGGTCTTTTGTTCACACGTTTGATTCACACGAAGGGAATTAAATCCCCCATAATTTCGGAAAGAAGAAGTGGAAGGTATCAATTTCGTGGCAGCTTGTGATTGGTTTAACCACATCACTCCCCCTCAATCCACCAATGAGAAGATGCCACATCAGCAAAGAGAAAGCACAAACTAACACAAAATTGCCACCCTGGCAATCCAAGTGAATAAGGGCGAATATCAACCCTTGGATGGCAACTGAATGGAAAGAGAAAGATTTATGCTTCATCAACGGCTGAAAAAGTTCTTCATCAACCACCCCCACCCTCACTTCAGCTATAAATACCCTCGGTTTTCTTCATGTAATTTATCCCTTTTTTAATTAATGTTATAATGATAGTTTTTAGGTAGAATTTGTATTTTCTTTTAAATCTTCTAATGTTTGATGTGGTTTAATAAAATTCAATTTTCAGTCTAATCTCCTTTTAATTCCCACATTTGGTATTTTATTAAAGTGCTTGCAAATCTAATCTATCAATATTATCATAATTGTGTATCACTCGTTTTAGCTTAAATATTAGCTATTGTGAGCGACTGAGTAAGATTTTGGAACTCATTTGTCCCCATTGGATAAACGATTAAAATAGTTAGTGGATTCGGTAGCTTGATGCTGGATCGAAGGTTTTGGGTTGGTGTCGTATGATTTTTATGGTGGTTTGTGATAGTGGTTTTATGGTGACGGTATCGTTTTCGGGTCTAAGCCAGCTCAGCTCTGACGCTTCTTCATCAACGGTTTTCATCAGAAAAGGTTAAGCTAAATTTAGTTTTCACAAATCTGTTCAATTTAATCTGTTATTTTGATGTCCGTTTTATGTTTTGTATGAGAAATATTGGGTTAAATCTGCTATGATGGTATGTTATAGAACTGTTATAGGAACTGTTGTTTTAGCTGTGTTTTTGTTGTCGTTTAAATGTAAGAATGCTGATTAGTTTTAAGCTCTCCATTTGCATTCGGATGTTTAAGTTTAAGGTTGATTAATTGTTCATTTAGGTTTAATGGATTTAGGATCTCGTGTTTGCTGCGAGTAGCTTTTGTTACTTGTTAGAGTCTATTATCTGTTATAACTGCAATCTGCTTTAGATTCAATTTTAATATCTTTGTTTGACTGAATATTTAGAGAGTTTATATGTTGCGATTAAGGTGTTTTGAATTTGAGAGTTACTGTTTAAATAGATGCTAGATTATGTAGGATATTTGTCCGTTGGGTTTATGAATGGTCTTTGATTTCGTATGTTTTTAATTGAGTTTATAATTGATAATCTGTTAAACTGCAATTTTGAGGTGATGTTAAAAATATAGGACTGTGGTAATTCGGTTTAGTATGCCTGTTGATTTGAGTATCTGTTAAATCCGTGGTAAAGAACTGCCATGTTTAGAAGCTGATATGGATTCTATCTGAGATATAATCTGATTTACTGATTAAGATTTGTTTATTTGCATCATTTGAGTTCATTGTGTTCTCTTTATTTAGTAGTCATATTCAGCTATCAAACTCCACTGGTCTGATAAGCTCATAGCTGATATCCTTATCAGTTTTTTTTCCATAGAATTTGTGATAAAAGTCACCTCCTGTGACTATTAATTGTCTTTGTCAAATATAAATAATTTGCCAAACAAAATGTATCCAGCAAGGATCGAGCCCATGACCTCCTGGTCATGGGCCCAACGCGTTTTCCATCTCGTCTCACTCTCTTATTGTGTTTAAGTATTGGTAGTTGAGTTAATATAGGATAATAATTGTCTGTCAGCTTTTATTTAGTCTTAATTCTCTATTTTACTTTAACTTACAATTTAAATCTTTTTAATTTTTCTTTATTAATGTTTCAAATAATAAATAAAAACAAATAAAAAATGTTTTATTAATTTTTAAAATTTAATTAGTTATAATAATTAGTTTTGAAATTAATTAGGTTTCAAGTAATTTAGTTATTTCTTAAAATAGATTTGGTTAGTAAAAAGTAAAAGTTAATTTTCAATTTCTAAATAAGTTTTTAAATTAGTTTAAACAAAGTTTTTAAAATAGTGTAAAATTTATTTTAATTAAAGAGGTTAATTTTAAATAGATTTTTAAGTTGTTTTTATTTCGAATTTAGCTTTTATTTTAAAGTAATTGTTCTTAGAATTAATTAATTTTGGGTTTACGATTCATGCACTTTAGGTTAAAAATTGGTAGAATTTTCATTAGTCTAAAAACCGAAAACCAATTCGAATCAATTGTCCAAATCAAAACAAAACGTCTCAAATCCACTTGATCTTCGTGTACAACGAACTTGGATCATCCACATGTTTAATTGAATCCGTCTTTGGTAGTATTAAATTTTATTTTTGTAGTTTACTTATTGAACCTCGAGATGTTTAGGTTTTCACCCATCGTTTCAAAGTCGACCGAGGGTAATTTACTTCTATAGTATTTATCCTTATTCTTGTTTTTATCGATCAAATTTTGATTGAGAAAATACCAAATAAAATACCAAAAATAATCTTTTTTTGTCTAATTTCTTTTCTTCAATCCTCTAAATTCTCGTCTTTGTAGTGTATGCAATTACGTTCTTCTCGACTTGTGATTGATTTTAATAGGCTTGAAAATATTCCTCGTAGAAATAGAAATCGTCAACAACGAATAGTGGAACCCGAGCTTCCACCTATTGTTGTAGAGATGGCCCATAACCGAACAATGGAGGAATTGCTCCGTGCACCCACCGAAGGGTATGGGGAAGCAATCGTTGTGTCGGCTATTTTGGCGGATCATTATGAGATTAAGACGGGTCTTTTATCGCTCATTCGACCAATTTCGTGGCAATGAGACCGATAACCCGCACTCTCACATTCGGAATTTTCTTCGAATTACCTCGACTCTCAAGTTTGGAGATGTGCCGAATGACGCGATTAAGCTCATGCTTTTTCCGTACTCGCTCGAGGGTAATGCTAAGATTTGGTATGAGAAAGAACCACTGGGTTCGATCTTGACATGGGATGATTTAGTGTCTAAGTTCATGAATTATTTCTTTCCACCGTCCAAAACAACACACTTTAAAAACGAGATCACTAGATTTGAACAAAAAGTGCATGAATCGTTGGGGGTTGCTTGGGAAAGATTTAATGATTTGTTGAGACAATGTCTACACCACGGTTTCTCGGAATTGCATCAAATCAATACTTTTTATAATGGGCTTAATATGATTGAACAAGATTCTTTAAATGCCGCCGCGGGTGGTAATCTTTTAAGAAAAACTCCGAGAGACGCTTGGTGTATAATTGAGAATAATTCTAGAGCACAATATTCACGAAACACACCGAGTGCTTCCAATGTGAATTCGTCTAATATCGAGATTGCTAGATTGGACTCTAAGATTGACACGATTTTGAATGAGATTAGGAAGAATCCTCATGGATCGATTAATATGGTTGAGAATGTTTGTGTATCATGTGGTGGAGCACATCCTAATTATGCTTGTTTAACCACGGGGTTTGATCAAGCTAGTGCTTTCGCCGCGACGGGAACTTATGGCTCCAACGGTCAAGTTCCTCGTCAAAATCATGTTGCTACACCGGGTTTTCCACCGGTTCAAAATAGGTACAACAATGGAAACAATGGGAATAATTTTAACCGTGGTAACCAAGGGAATTTCAATCAAGGAAATGGGTTTAATGCTAATCAAAACAATCAAGGTTTTCAAAGCAATAATCAAAATGATTTGTCAAGCTACATTAAGTCAAATGAGGCAAATTTGAAGGCTTTTCAAAACAACATTCAAGGGAAAATTAATACTTTGAAACTCGATTTTCAAAATACGATTAAAGGGCAAAACAATAAGATTGAGCTTAGTCAACAAAGGCTAGAGCAAAGTCAAAATCGTATGCAACAAAGTCAAAATAAATTGCTTTCGATGTTTGAGGGATTTATGTCTAAACCATCATCTTCTTCGGTTTGCTTACCTAGTAATACCATTCCAAACCCGAAGGGAGAGCTTAAGGCCATAACCGTTTATGATGATTGTGATAATTTAGAAGAAGTTGAAGTGATTGAGTTTAATCCTCCACCTAAGGAAACTTTTCTAGATGTCACCAAGGCTACTTTAAATGTGATTTGTACCTCGATTTTCTTTGATATCTTTCCTGAGAAGTATAAAGATCTGGGTCAATTCTTGATACCTTGTGTTTTCAATGAGCTTGGGGTATGCAAAGCCTTAGCCGATCTAGGAGCTAGCATTAACTTAATTCCCCTAGCCATTTGGAAAACTATTGACTATGCACCACTTAGTACCACTCGAATGATCATTGAGCTTGCTAATGGTACCACCACCCGTCCGGTTGGTATAGCGTAAAATGTCATTGTTAAAGTGGGAAAGTTTTTGTACTTAGCCGATTTTGCTATCGTTGATTATGAGACCAATCCTCGTGTGCCTATCATTTTAGGACGACCATTTTTGTGCACGGCTCATGTTCAAGTTGATATGAGGAAAGAGGAGATTAAATTGTTTTATGGGGATAAAAGTATTGTTTTTAAACCGGAAAAGATTCCAAGATTTGTTTCTAAGAAAGTGGAAAGTGTTAAACTTGTTGAGACAATTGAAAGTAATAAGAAATCTCTCTTTGATAAAGGTGTTTTTCCAATTTTGGAAACCTCATTTTGTGATAAATAAAAGTTAAATTCAAAGGAAGAAGCTTGCTTTGTTGAATCATGTTGTAATCTTTCCTCATCTCCACTCACTCCACACGAGGATGATAGTTCTAAGATTGAAAAAGAAATTGATGAATACCTTAGTACACCATTTGATGCTAGTGAGTTTAATAGTGAGAATTTCGATCCCGAGAGTGATATTAATTGAACAATCTTTGAAAATGGAATCATTTTCACTCTCTTCGAAGGATCATATTGATGTTCCTAAGGCACAATCTTCATTTTAAGAGCCTTTGATTCCTAACTTCACACCGAGTGAGGTTACTGACTATTCATTCAATAAGTTCGCCGATGAACTTTTTGCTATCATTGATCCACTTCCACGGGGAAGTGAAGACGTTTCCGATCTCGAGATCGAGCGTGATTCTCATGTTTTACCTACCATTCTCGAGGAATTCACCGATGAATTTCCTTCTAATGAGAATGATGATCTTGTATCCGAGTGTGACACACTTGATACTTTGTTGGATATTTCTTGTGATGACAAGATTGATGACACTTTATTGACCTACTCAATTCCTCTCTTTGAAGCTTCAATGAACAATAATCCATTTTTTCAAGAGGATTTTGAGAGCATCATACCTTCTACATCTCACAATCTTTGTGAAGATGATCTTCTCTTGAAGGAGGTTGATGAGTTTCTTTATATAGACATTCCTTCGGAATTTGAGGAAGAGTCTAATGACGGTGATGAAGATACTTGGTTTGATCACCCGATTTATGATGATGATAATGTTGACCCGGAGGGGGAAATTACTTTTGCTCCAATTATCCTTCCCACTCGCTTTGATCTTAATGTGCGGGTTTTTCATGCGACTCATTTTGAGTATCATGACCCCTATGTTCACATTCATAAGAGTGAAAAGGTCGACAAAGTCAAGCAACTTGAAACTACTATGGTTGAGACTTTTACCACACCATTACCATGTGCTTTATATGATGTTGGATTAGCATGGGGGGACGACACCGTGTTTTCTATTCCTTTCTCTCACGAGGACGAGGTATTCGACCCCGGAATCGTTAATTTAGGGAAATCTTGGCCTTTCACCGATGTAATAATTGAAAGACTTTTCGATCATCTTGGTGCGTTTATCTCAGGGAGCATGCTTTTTCCATATCGTGATTTGTGACTACCATCTCTTTTTGGAGATTTATGTTGGAGTTTTATCCTTTCGTTTGTCATCCGACAACGAGGATGTTATCTTTGACCCCGGCATCGTGCTTTATGATGGATTTTATTCCATTATGCCGGTTTTCACCTTTTTCCCTAAGGACCAATGAATGAGGGGATCGAGTCGAGCTTATGACTCGGTGAACAAAAACGAGGTGCCTTGTGGGGGAGTCCCATACATTCTATCTTCTATCTATTTTCTAACAACTAATAAGGTTTGATCTTTCAAGCTCGTGCTCATGTTTTGTTGTGTTGTGAATCTTAGGTATGACCCTAATCATTGAAGATTCTCGTGTTCGGTTTTTGCCGGTCCACTTGATCTTCCATTCTTTGAATGCCAAAAAGGGGCACACTCTCTATCCTTTGATTTTTATCGACTAACGTTTTATCTTGAGGCATAATTAATAAACGGCTTATAGATTTGCGTGCTCTTTCCATGATAGGATTTGCATTAGACTCTTCGTGTTTTAGCAAGGGGTGTTACTCTTGAGCTAAGAAACATTGAGGACAATGTTTGGTTTTAGCATGGGGGATTCAATCGATATAATCGCTTGCAATTTCTTTTGTCGTGTCTAAACGTAATCGTTTTTCTCATTTTTCATAATAATTTAAATTTTTAGTGTTATTTTTAAGTTTCAATAAAGAAAATAAGTGCTTTTGACACAAATGTAGGCTTTCCGTTGGAGAAAATAAAAATAGTTTTTGGCTCGACTTGGTTTTAACTTAGCTTTTCCTTAACGTGTTTAAATTAAGTTTTGCTAGGCTTTTATATAGGGAGCTTTAAAACGCGAAAGTCTTAATTCATACGGGTTAAGAACAAGAACTTTTCGCAAGTTCCTATAATTGATCCTAGAAAGTCGTTTATCAAGGGAACTTTAAAACGCAAATTCTAAAACTTGAAAAAGTATAAGAAGATGCAAGATCCTATAGATGACTTGAAAACCCAAAACTTTGATTTAATAGGCTAAGTATCCATTGATTTCACATTTTTGGAATTTTACAATATGGAGAACAAGAGATGATAGAGTTTAATCATAAGTTTCTAAAATTAATTCTTCTTTGTGCAAGTATTTTTGTGTTTGATTTAATCTCCTCGTATTTATTTTTCACGCTTGAATAATAATTGCTTAATAAATGAAGTTTTTAGCGGTTTAGGCTTGATATCTTAACTCGTCTAACACCCCCAACAAATGCTATGTGCAGCGGAACTACAACATTTGGGTGCTACTTAGTTATCATCACACATAAGCTATATTAAACGACTCAAAGAGACGTAAAAGTTTAAACATAAATTTAAACATTATTTAAAATCATATAAGTCTACAGTTTTCCAATCCCAAGATAATACTAAACAGAGTTTGCGTTAGGTCCCCACTGAATCTCAACCCAAAAGTACATTTTTTTCTCACATGACAGAATAATAAAAGAGTTTTAAGTTAAATAAGGGTGGAAAAACAAGTAGACCGCCAAGCCACAACAACTTCCATCCTCGCATGCTCCGCTGCTATCAACCCTGGTTACCTGAAACACATGCTTAAAACTGTCAACACAAAGGTTGAGCGAATCTATAGGTTTATCAAATCATAAGTTGAACATAAGTATTAAAAACCAATCATGACCGTTCAATAGCATTGTCGTACTCACAATCTATTATTCAAGGATATGACAATTGTGTTTAAGCTCATGACACTAATCCGTTAACTCAATCACCCGCGTAATAATTACCGGCGTGATTCAGATGAAACCAGTGCCCATACTAAAGGCATTAGTTGCAATTATACCTTATCTCTTATCACAAATTATCCGTCCGCAGGGGGTATCAACGTACTAGCCCTCGTCTCGGATAGGGTAGTCAACCCCATAGTACTATCACTTTGTATAAGCGGCTATTTCCCCCTTCGCAAGGGCAAGACAATAGTTAATAGTTCATGAAATTAGGGCCTTTTGCAACTAGGTACTCAACACAATTTCTAAGGCAACATTCGGGTCCAACAATCATTCATGACTTATGTTCATTTTCATTTAAATAGCATGTATCCCCCTCGCGGGTAAAAACATTTGAAATAAGTAAAGAGCGAGGCTATAGACTCACCTTGCGTAGTAGTAGTGGTTCTAGCGAAGACGTAACGAGAAATGTCACCGACGACGTGGATGCCCGGGAAAATCAAACACTTGACCTAAAAATCAAGGTACGTAAACCAAATCAATACTCCGCGTACATTATTGTACTAAACACACGCAAATGCAAACACACTCAATGCTTATGAAAACTCACGCCAAAGTCAAACAAGTAGTTGTTACTGGACTTATATCATTTATCAATGTTATTAAAGTTACTATCCGTTTTACGGTTTCGCCGATACTTACCAAAAGTATGGGCTGTTTTACTAGACTTAACCCTTGTTATAAAAATTAAGAAAATTCTCAAAAATACCTTAAGACCTGTAGAAAACCCATTTTTAATCCCATTAAAAGTTTTCGCTTTTACGACCCGTTACTCAACACATTACTAAACCTACATTTTTCGGACTGAAATTGCACTTTGACCAAGTCGGACTCATTTGACCCATTTAAAATATACCATTAACCTCTACGACACCTAAGTCTAATAATAGACTCAAATACACAGGTTTGAGACCAAAACTCAACCTTTGAACATTTACCAAACTATACCTATGGTCCCCGGGATTTGACCCAAAACCAAACACAAATTCGGATTGTGTTGATTCTCATCTCCCGGTACACGAACTTTCAAAATATCATAACTTTTGACTCGTTTGGAGTCGTAAGCTCTACCTTATACCAAAACGAAGCTAAGACAAAGCTCTACAACAATATCTCATCATCTAGACCTGGACTTAGACTTAAACCCACGAAAATACCCCTAAAGTTTCTGATCTAAAAACACCTCTTTCAAAACCGTAAAAATCATCATTCCACCCCTTTTTCTTACATCCTAGACCTATTATAACACCAATTAACCAATCCAAAACATCCTAACTATCCTTAATCACTTGTATGAACAATCACAACAAAAACCCATTTCATAAATCATACATGCAATAGATTCTAACCATTTAAAAAACATCAAAAACATCACTAAAACATAACCCCACAACACATTTCATCAAACACCATGAGCACCCAAAAACCCCCAAAAATTCGTGGGTTTTGGGGCTGTATAAAACCAAAATCATAATTCCCATTTTGTTTTATGGATTAATTAACATTATAAACACATGAATTAAACAATAAATGGGTTTAATTAGATTAAAACATGTTTTTGAAAAATCATTGATTCTTGAAAAATTTATGTTAATGCATGTGGGATTTGATTGCACAAGAACACTTACTAAGATTTATTAAGAGGTGGTCTTTGATTGGATTTGTCAAAAATCAAGTTTTTGTGGCGGATCTATGGTGGTGAAGGTGGTGGCCGGCGGCCTAGAGAGAAAAGGGAGAGAGTGTGTGTGTTTTGAAATGAAAAATGAGTGGTGTGTGTGTAAAATTGGCCTTTTATATGGTGGGGAGGGTAGATTGTGTAATATTAGTTTTCTTTTGGCCTTAGTTGTAAGATAACTTTTTAAAAAGGCAAAAATGGTACCTAGTACGTTTTTATAAATTTACGAGAGTCGGGTTTCGTCCCGGCTACCTCAAAATACTTTTGGATGGTTCAAACGCACACAAAACAACTATACATATGGTTCCGACTCGACTTAACACGTAATACAAATAAAAATATCGAAAAACTCAAATATCGATCAATCGATAATAAAATGTAAGTTTTGGGCATCCGTCGGTATTTTAGTCGTTATCGGTTCTTATTAAATCGTCAAACGTTAAATTACGACCGTAAACGTTGGTTTCAACTTAAACCGTCAAATAAATCCACGATAAAAAAATTCTTAAAAATTTCAAAAATATACGTAAAATAGGATTAAATAATTGACGTTGGGCTCGGGATATCACATCCACAAGTGAGTCGCAACTTAAGAGAGATGCTCATACTGAACAACTCTTGAGACAATAACTTAGCATCATACGGCACTTTCACTGGTATTACATCCTCCCCTCCTTAAGGGAGCGACGTCCCGGCGCTCTTCGGTTCTTATACTCGCATTTCGTACTACTAGAAAGATGAGGGTACTTCTAACTAAAGAGGTATTCACATTCCGATGCGGACTTCGGTTCACGTCTCGGATTCCATCACACCTTCACGATGAGTATTATACCTTGCTTCAATCTCTTAACATCTCGATCCATGGTCTCCACTTCAATTTCCCAATTTCTTCCTACGGTTATCAAAACGTCTCTTCTAATAGCTCCTCGCGGTTAACAAGTGATTCTTAGTTTACACCATCTCTTCCGTAGCCTCTCGAATCCTTCCAAGTCCATTCAACTGACTTTTCCTTACTTCATTCTATCCAACTGGCGATCTACATTTTCATCCACAAAATGCTTCCAAATGTTGCAGCTTCAATGCTAATCATGGTACTACCAACGGCAAGTGTCAATCTCAACTACTATCGAAATCAATCACACACGCTCGGAGCACGTCTTCCAACGCTCGAATCGTCCTTTCACTTAGTCCATCATCTCATAAAAACAATTACTTCACAAAATAAAATCGCACGGGTCACACATAACCCCATCGAAAACGCTCAGAATATTCGACACGAAGTAATTAATACTAGTCATACAAAATCATCTTAATCGCAATATTAGGTACATACAAACCTATTTCCTCAAAAACGAATTCATCGATACGGTAATCATTCGACGTATACATAACTCTCTCGAAAACATCACAAACCAAACAAACATAAAAGCCATTATGAAGCACATAAAGCCGTATCACGACATGTTTGCGAAATAGCCAAACCATGCCCAGTAAATAAGTTCAACCAAGTTAACTCATGCTTGCTAATCAGCCAAGCCATGATAAAATAAGAAATGTTGACATATTTCTCGGATGAGTCCAGTCCAATGAAAATTGCAAGTTAAAGAAGGTTTACGAGCTTGCCAGCTATGGATGCATATCCAAAAAGAAATAAAATACATACATATGTCATCGCAGGGCGTTCACCCATGGATTCATACACAAAAGATATTACAAGAACACCATCTCACTTCCGTCTCAACCATGGTCAAAATCTCAATAAGCATCATCGTTCACAGTAAAAAAAAATATACATATATTTTACATGGCACGTGTTCTCCATGATCGGACTTCATTGGACAATGTCGTCTCAAGTTCTCACAACTTACGATCACTTGACCAGATCACATACAACATAAACACATAAAAGACAAGGGTTCACCAAAAAAACATCAACTATGGCTATCTATCGTTTAACCATCGATAATCAAGGATGGTTGAGTCGAGCAAAGAGGATTCCTCACTTAAATAAACGAAGACGGAAATGGAATTGTCTTCCAATTACCGATGCACAGTTGGTAAACTTCAACAGTTTATCGCGTGTCGTTAAACATATCAAAAGAACGAGGAAAGAAATTAAATAAGGTACGATACGTTTGATGTAGGAGAAGTCGTCGTCATTCCCCTCAGAGTCACTCGAACTCTGATTTCCTCTACTTCGGCAGTCTCCTATTTTTGTTTAAATTTCTCCTCAGTGTCGGTACGAGTCCCTTTGGTATTTCATCAACACCCTCGTGATTCCAATGGAATTCACACGTTACACACAACACATAAAAACATTTTCCAAAATTACTCGGTCACAGTGACTTACTAAGTCAACGCCAAACAAAAAGAAAAGATTTCAAGGAACACAAGAAAGTTCAAAAATTTTCTTTAAGAATCAAAGAAATTACAACTACTTGCAAAAATGATCTACCATTTTAAAAAGAAACGTTCTCATCCAAACGTTTATCAAAACACTAAAAGTTTCAAGATGACCAATTTGTTTGACACGATCGTGCCCTTCCTAAACTATGCATAATTAGCTAGATCATGCATACTTAAGGATCAAGCAACGACAACCCACAAAACAGGACTCTTCCCGAATTATGCCTAGTTAGCTAAGCTGTGCATAATTGAGGATCGAGTGACGACACAAACATTATTATTACATACCAATATGACTACGAAAGTTTTTGACCTAATCTTCAAAATAATTAAACCATTTGAAATGAAATTTGAAATGGGAAAATATTGTTACCATCGTTTTAAGAAACACATCAAACCTTTTTCGTCTACTCTGGAAACATACATTACTTTGCCTATTTATGAGAGAAATGAATAAATAATTAAGTAAATAAATCGACACCATTTACATTTGGTTAAATGAAACATTTCACACTCATACATATTTTAAAAATAGACTACTCACCAATCAATGGTAAGGTGGTTCAGGATTCAAGATCATTGCAAGCACAAAAATAATAAAATCCAAAAATCAATGAGATCGAACTAGGTAAACGAGCAAGATAATTGCCAACAAAAATTAACTACATTAGAAATGAAAATACTTCAAACATATGACAAAAGTCTTGGGATAACAACAGCGATCTACGAATACATGGAGTAAAAATTGAATATCAACACAAGCGTCAAAAAAATAAAACAACGATCATAATTCCCATCGTCTCGAGTTGCACACACATTCCACCAGGGGTAAACGGGGAGAGGAGAATAATCACTTGGTCGAATAGAAACAATTTCACCAGGAAGGTTGAGTTCTTTCACCTCTACAATTCGGTAAAGCGGCTTCGCCTCCTCGCTTTTATTCAATATAAATAAATAACCAATTTAATAAAGATTTATAGTATCATTCAAGTAAATACAGAATTTTAGGTTCTATTAACCGTAAGAAGAAAAGTCACAACGTCCATGAACAGGACAAAATATACCGGGTGACATGCCCTTATTATCATGTAATCGTGAAGTAGAAATTCAAAATAAATAATGGTCTCATGCCATAGACAATATTAAAATAAACAGTTACATGACTACTCAAGCTCAGATATAGACTCGCAAAGTCGAAGAAGAGATGTCGTACGATCGAACCATCGTGACTCAAAACATTATATATACATCTTTATTAAATAATATACAAGTAGGCGTGTGTTGTATAATCCAGTTGCGTATAATAATTAGTGTTACCTTGTACATTGTAGAACCGAACATTTACACATTTTTAATTTGTGTTACCCCATTAAAGAATTTATACCTTTCATCTTTCAATCTTTACGAAGTTTTCATTTCTGGAAAATTATTAGGTTTGAAAATCTCCATACTTGTGTCAAAATCTCGTTAATGTTCATATCTTAAGTACCAAAAACGTTTATAGTAAGAATTCTCAAAGTTTTACGTTATTACGACATATCTTATTACGTATATACAAATATCCAAAATAACTCAATCTAGTCCAATTAACTCTTAAAAATAAACCTTTGACTTTTCATTATACACATGTGTTCCTTAAAACTGATTTGTATGCTATATTTTATTCACGCGACTCGAGCCAGGCGTCAAAGACGTTTCACGTAGTATTATCTCGGATAAATTACTGATTTTTGTCGAGACTTGAATCTCAAAAATAATAACAATATAATAATATAATAATTAATCAGAAATGCTTATTTCAATAATTCTAAAATGTAGAAAATTCAACTTTTAATCATTAGCCCATTATCAAGCGATTTTTAACATTAACACATCTCGTAGTGGAATAAAACAAAAGATTTTTCAAACGATTTTAAACAAGCATCATCGAATTATACATAGTGATTCTCTATAACGACAATTAAATAAACAAATGATTCCCAATGACGTTCCATCAACATTTAAAAATTTGTTTCAAGCATTATAATTTCTTACTTAAGGTGTATATTCCGATTTTTTATCCCAGTTTATTCGCTATAACAAGTAACGTGTTCTAGTTTATACCAATGCATACATAACATAACCTTATGTTTAAAATAAAACAAATTTTACAAAGTTTTTATCTCCAAAATACATGACCAATTCTTCTACTCATGTTTTATATTACAAGATACGCCAAAAGTTTGCTACATTGACCCGAAAATTAATTCATACTAAATCCAAGTTATATATACTCGACAGTCATATCGTAAATTTCATTATAAACTCCTTTTTCAAATTAAATTAAACAAATTCTTAACAACCGTCACAATCTTTTAGTATCAAATTTTAACATATAAAAACAAGGGTTTTACGAGTAATAATAATTACTTATTATGATTTACCAACCAAGATTAAAAGGGAAAATAATTTCACTTTGTCCATTTTATTCTCTATACGAATTTTACTTGTTAAAAGGCATATCATAGGTCATTTTTATCCAAAAGTTTCATTCACCATTTATTTAATATGTAAAACACTTTATGTTTAAATCATTCAATCAACAAAATTCGATGCTTACTTAACTCGCACAAATGCCGGACCTCGTCATGTAAAATATTAACTTCAAAATAATGAAACAACAAAACAAAATGAAATAAATGGAACGAGAATACGTATGTCAACTAAATGTTGTTATCGGCCTCGGATGAGTCTCGAAATCGTACTCCACAAAATTAACACAAAAACCAACCAAATTCCAAGTTATCACGATTGATCACAACGCTAGTCTATTTTAAAATGCATATTTAAATCCAAGTAGGATGATAAAAACGATTTAAATGGCGACACGCCTCAACCACATTTCATAATATACACACATGATTCGCCGCCACGATGTACGCATCGTTGATTATACTTCGGTTATGTTATAGTTACGCGAACTAATATATCAAACCCATAAGGAATAAAGGAAATAAAATAGTACGTTAGTAATTTAGGATCCAAAAAGAATGTGTCCCAAAAATGACACATCACAGTGCGATAACGACAATCGAGATCGATCTAGTCGATATAAAATATGTTACGAAGCATCATTTACGTATATATAGTATCAAACGAGGTTCACACTCGGTTATTCGATCAGTAGATTAATTATCAGGATTGATAATTAGCGGTTAAGCCGAAGTCTCAACAAAACCGCATTTTAATGTACGATAATTACCCAAGGACCATTGCTTCACGTGCAATGCCTTTAAATACCATAGTATATACATACTTATACGTACAACCATTCCTACATACACATAGGATTACAACGCGGTGTTGCCATGTAATGCAATGTAGCCCGTTATGCCAATTACATGCAACATATAAGATAATCTTACAAGAATTTGCAAATTACGATGATAAGTACTCAACGTACACAACAATATATCTCAATATATATCAAAGTATTTACTTACTAAATACTATAGAATTCGTGTCAGTTTGAGGGATACATCTAAAATATAAAGCAATGCTAAAGAAAGCTTACCGGAGCCATGCAGGATAGTTGTGTGCTTGGACAATTTCTTACGACACCAAAAGTTATAGTTTAGGATTTTTCAAAATGACCTAGTTCTCTATAACTAATGGCTCTGATTACCAATCTCTAACACCCCCAACAAATGCTATGCGCAGCGGAACTACAACATTTGGGTGCTACTTAGTTATCATCACACATAAGCTATATTAAACGACTCAAAGAGACGTAAAAGTTTAAACATAAATTTAAACATTATTTAAAATCATATAAGTCTACAGTTTTCCAATCCCAAGATAATACTAAACAGAGTTTGCGTTAGGTCCCCACTGAATCTCAACCCAAAAGTACATTTTTTTCTCACATGACAGAATAATAAAAGAGTTTTAAGTTAAATAAGGGTGGAAAAACAAGTAGACCGCCAAGCCACAACAACTTCCATCCTCGCATGCTCCGCTGCTATCAACCCTGGTTACCTGAAACACATGCTTAAAACTGTCAACACAAAGGTTGAGCGAATCTATAGGTTTATCAAATCATAAGTTGAACATAAGTATTAAAAACCAATCATGACCGTTCAATAGCATTGTCGTACTCACAATCTATTATTCAAGGATATGACAATTGTGTTTAAGCTCATGACACTAATCCGTTAACTCAATCACCCGCGTAATAATTACCGGCGTGATTCAGATGAAACCAGTGCCCATACTAAAGGCATTAGTTGCAATTATACCTTATCTCTTATCACAAATTATCCGTCCGCAGGGGGTATCAACGTACTAGCCCTCGTCTCGGATAGGGTAGTCAACCCCATAGTACTATCACTTTGTATAAGCGGCTATTTCCCCCTTCGCAAGGGCAAGACAATAGTTAATAGTTCATGAAATTAGGGCCTTTTGCAACTAGGTACTCAACACAATTTCTAAGGCAACATTCGGGTCCAACAATCATTCATGACTTATGTTCATTTTCATTTAAATAGCATGTATCCCCCTCGCGGGTAAAAACATTTGAAATAAGTAAAGAGCGAGGCAATAGACTCACCATGCGTAGTAGTAGTGGTTCTAGCGAAGACGTAACGAGAAATGTCACCGACGACGTGGATGCCCGGGAAAATCAAACACTTGACCTAAAAATCAAGGTACGTAAACCAAATCAATACTCCGCGTACATTATTGTACTAAACACACGCAAATGCAAACACACTCAATGCTTATGAAAACTCACGCCAAAGTCAAACAAGTAGTTGTTATTAGACTTATATCATTTATCAATGTTATTAAAGTTACTATCCGTTTTACGGTTTCGCCGATACTTACCAAAAGTATGGGCTGTTTTACTAGACTTAACCCTTGTTATAAAAATTAAGAAAATTCTCAAAAATACCTTAAGACCTCTAGAAAACCCATTTTTAATCCCATTAAAAGTTTTCGCTTTTACGACCCGTTACTCAACACATTACTAAACCTACATTTTTCGGACTGAAATTGCACTTTGACCAAGTCGGACTCATTTGACCCATTTAAAATATACCATTGACCTCTACGACACCTAAGTCTAATAATAGACTCAAATACACAGGTTTGAGACCAAAAATCAACCTTTGACCATTTACCAAACTATACCTATGGTCCCCGGGATTTGACCCAAAACCAAACACAAATTCGGATTGTGTTGATTCTCATCTCCCGGTACACGAACTTTCAAAATATCATAACTTTTGACTCGTTTGGAGTCGTAAGCTCTACCTTATACCAAAACGAAGCTAAGACAAAGCTCTACAACAATATCTCATCATCTATACCTGGACTTAGACTTAAACCCACGAAAATACCCCTAAAGTTTCTGATCTAAAAACACCTCTTTCAAAACCGTAAAAATCATCATTCCACCCCTTTTTCTTACATCCTAGACCTATTATAACACCAATTAACCAATCCAAAACATCCTAACTATCCTTAATCACTTGTATGAACAATCACAACAAAAACCCATTTCATAAATCATACATGCAATAGATTCTAACCATTTAAAAAACATCAAAAACATCACTAAAACATAACCCCACAACACATTTCATCAAACACCATGAGCACCCAAAAACCCCCAAAAATTCGTGGGTTTTGGGGCTGTATAAAACCAAAATCATAAATCCCCATTTTGTTTTATGGATTAATTAACATTATAAACACATGAATTAAACAATAAATGGGTTTAATTAGATTAAAACATGTTTTTGAAAAATCATTGATTCTTGAAAAATTTATGTTAATGCATGTGGGATTTGATTGCACAAGAACGCTTACAAAGATTTATTAAGAGGTGGTCTTTGATTGGATTTGTCAAAAATCAAGTTTTTATGGCGGATCTATGGTGGTGAAGGTGGTGGCCGGCGGCCTAGAGAGAAAAGGGAGAGAGTGTGTGTGTTTTGAAATGAAAAATGAGTGGTGTGTGTGTAAAATTGGCCTTTTATATGGTGGGGAGGGTAGATTGTGTAATATTAATTTTCTTTTGGCCTTAGTAGTAAGATAACTTTTTAAAAAGGCAAAAATGGTACCTAGTAAGTTTTTATAAATTTACGAGAGTCGGGTTTCGTCCCGGCTACCTCAAAATACTTTTGGATGGTTCAAACGCACACAAAACAATTATACATATGGTTCCGACTCGACTTAACATGTAATAAAAATAAAAATCTCGAAAAACTCAAATATCGATCAATCGATAATAAAATGTAAGTTTTGGGCATCCGTCGGTATCGTAGTCGTTATCGGTTCTTCTTAAATCATCAAACGTTAAATTACGACCGTAAACGTTGGTTTCAACTTAAACCGTCAAATAAATCCACGATAAAAAAAATTCTTAAAAATTTCAAAAATATACGTAAAATAGGATTAAATAATTGACGTTGGGCTCGGGATATCACATCCACAAGTGAGTCGCAACTTAAGAGAGATGCTCATACTGAACAACTCTTGAGACAATAACTTAGCATCATACGGCACTTTCACTGGTATTACAACTCGTAACTCCTTCTTTTTCTTCCCTTGTAATTAAAGTGAGAACACATTAAGGGTGTCAGCATCATGGACTTTTGATCATGGGATTGAGGAAATTTGGCTTACTATAAATATCATATTAATAAGAAGAATAAATAAAAACATGTTCTCTAGGAGCCTTCGGGTGGGAGTCATGTAGCACTAACCTTGTCATTAGAGCCTTAGGGTGTATGGCAAGGGGACGTGTTGAATAAAAATTGCTTCATCATCATGAGCCATAAGGTGGGATGGTGATATCAATTCTCTTGTTTTTGTCCAAGGAGCCTTCGGGTGTGGATTTTAAATAAGGAGCACAATTGCATCTTAAAGAGCCGCAAGGTGTTATGATGTGATTGTTGTTAACTCCATTAATAAGGTCATAATTGACTTTGGAGTTTTTATTGTTGCTTTTAAGTAGCCATATTAGCCAAATTTCGGGTTCGGGGATTTATCCCTCAAATCGTGTTAAGTTATCCTTGATGTGGGCTTACTTTAGTAACAACGGTTTTTGAAGTCGAGGTTAGGTTTTGAGTGTTGAGTTTACACCGTTCTTGCCTTCATTTTTGGACTAATAAATATCAAATGAAGTCAAATGAGCCTTTGGGTGAATGACAAATAAAATTTAGAGATACAATTAGGAATAATAGGAGATTGAGTTTAACACAAATTACTTGTATGAGTTGGTTTAATTTTAGGACTTATGATTGACAATGATCTTGTTTTTGCACTTGGCATAGAAAAGTGAAAAGTCGGGGACGATGAATCTATTTGATTTTTATGATCCTAAAAGTTATTTTTCGAATAATGAAAGCAATACATTATGTCTTTGCAAAATAAAGAGTTAAAAAGTTGAATAAAGTGTAGTTTATAGTTTTATTTTATCATTGCGTGAGGACACGACAATTGCTTAGCAAGGGGGAGTTTGATATGAGTGTAATTACTCATATCATTTGTATCTTAAAATGAGCTTTAAATACATAAATATCATGAAAATGGCATCGTATACGCTTGTTTTGTTGTTTCGTGTGTGTAGGTACCAAGTTCACGAAAACCGGCGAAAACGACACGAGTTTGAAGAAAAATATCAACAAGGCCAATTTCAAGCTCGACTTTAGCGGATTTCATCATTTAAGGAGTTTGAAAGGCTTGTGGGTCCCACAATTTCTTATTCGGCCCAAAAATTCCAAAAGAGGAAATAAGTTTTCATGTTTAAAAGCAAAAAGCCCAAATGGCCCAAAGTTGGATATACATGTGATGTTTTTGAATAAACTTGGGCCAAAATCCCATGTATTTGGCAGTTTAATAAACGAATGGTTAAATGAATAAAACGTTTTTTCACCTCACACATTAATCATCACACGTTTTTTTTCTTTCCAGTCAAACAATACTCCACTTTCTCACACACACAATAATAAAAAAAACCTTTCGATAATAACTATGTACTCCCATCTTCCCCAACTAAACCAGTAACACTCTTTCACCCTAACCCTAATCACTATTCACAAATTACCCAAAAGTTAATATTAATTGGGGCTTTTGTTCACACGTTTGATTCACACGAAGGGAATTAAATCCCCCATAATTTCGGAAGGAAGAAGTGGAAGGTATCAATTTGTGGCAGCTTGTGATTGGTTTAACCACATCACTCCCCCTCAATCCACCAATGAGAAGATGTCACATCAGTAAAGAGAAAGCACAAACTAACACAAAATTGCCACCCTGGAAATCCAAGTGAATAAGGGCGAATATCAACCCTTGGATGGCAACTGAATGGAAAGAGAAAGATTTATGCTTCATCAACGACTGAAAAACGTTTTTCATTAACCACCCCCACCCTCACTTCAGCTATAAATACCCTCGTTTTTCTTCATGTAATTTATCCTTTTTTTACTTAATGTTATAATGATAGTTTTTAGATAGAATTTGTATTTTCTTTTAAATGTTGTAATGTTTGATGTGGTTTAATAAAATTCAATTTTCAGTCTAATCTCCTTTTAATTCCCACGTTTGGTATTTTATTAAAGTGCTTGC
Organism: Glebionis coronaria; assembly: GCA_025667525.1. Taxonomy (NCBI): domain Eukaryota; kingdom Viridiplantae; phylum Streptophyta; class Magnoliopsida; order Asterales; family Asteraceae; genus Glebionis; species Glebionis coronaria. The sequence continues at coordinate 410,101,356 of CM046879.1, forward strand.
AAATCTAATCTATCATTATTATTATAATTGTGTATCACTCGTTTTAGCTTAAATATTAGCTATTGTGAGCGATTGAGTAAGATTTGGCAACTCGTTTGTCCCCATTGGATAAACGATTAAAATAGTTACTGGATTCGGTAGCTTGATGCTGGATCGAAGGTTTTGGGTTGGTGTCGTATGATTTTTATGGTGGTTCGTGATGGTGGTTTTATGGTGACGGCATCGTTTTCGGGTCTAAGCCAGCTCAGCGCTGACGCTTCTTCATCAACGGTTTTCATCAGAAAAGGTTAAGCTCAATTTAGTTTTCACAAATTTGTTCAATTTAATCTGTTATTTTGATGTCCGTTTTATGTTTTGTATGAGAAATATTGGGTTAAATCTGCTATGATGGTATGTTATAGAACTGTGAAAGCAACTGTTGTTTTAGCTGTGTTTTTGTTGTCGTTTAAATGTAAGAATGCTGATTAGTTTTGAGCTCTCCGTTTGCATTCGGATGTTTAAGTTTAAGGTTGATTAATTGTTCATTTTAGGTTTAATGGATTTAGGATCTCGTGTTTCCTGCGAGTAGCTTTTGTTACTTGTTAGAGTCTATTATCTGTTATAACTGCAATCTGCTTTAGATTCAAGTTTTAATATCTCTGTTTGACTGAATATTTGGAGAGTTTATATGCTGCGATTAAGGTGTTTTGAATTTGAGAGTTACTGTTTAAATAGATGCTAGATTATGTAGGATATTTGTCCGTTGGGTTTATGAATGGTCTTTGATTTCGTATGTTTTTAATTGAGTTTATAATTGATAATCTGTTAAACTGCAATTTTGAGGTGATGTTAAAAATACAGGACTGTGGTAATTCGGTTTAGTATGGCTGTTGATTTGAGTATCTGTTAAAACTGTGGTAAAGAACTGCCATGTTTAGAAGCTGATATGGATTCTATCTGAGATATAATCTGATTTAATGATTAAGATTTGTTTATTTGCATCATTTGAGTTCATTGTGTTCTCTTTATTTAGTAGTCATATTCAGCTATCAAACTCCACTGGTCTGATGAGCTCATAGCTGATATCCTTATCAGTTTTTTCCATAGAATTTGTGATAAAAGTCACCTCCTGTGACTATTAATTGTCTTTGTCAAATATAAATAATTTGCCAAAAAAAATGTATCTAGCAAGGATCGAACCCATGACCTCTTGGTCATGGGCCCAACGTGTTTTCCATCTCGTCTCACTCTCTTATTGTGTTTAAGTATTGGTAGTTGAGTTAATATAGGATAATAATTGTCTGTCAGCTTTTATTTAGTCTTAATTCTCTATTTTACTTTAACTTACAATTTAAATCTTTTTAATTTTTCTTTATTAATGTTTCAAATAATAAATAAAAACAAATAAAAAATGTTTTATTAATTTTTAAAATTTAATTAGTTATAATAATTAGTTTCGAAATTAATTAGGTTTTAAGTAATTTAGTTATTTCTTAAAATAGATTTGGTTAGTAAAAAGTAAAAGTTAATTTTCAATTTCTAAATAAGTTTTTAAATTAGTTTAAACAAAGTTTTTAAAATAGTGTAAAAGTTATTTTAATTAAAGAGGTTAATTTTAAATATATTTTTAAGTTGTTTTTATTTCTAATTTAGCTTTTATTTTAAAGTAATTGTTCTTAGAATTAATTAATTTCGGGTTTACGATTCATGCACTTTAGGTTAAAAATTGGTAGAATTTTCATTAGTTTAAAAACCGAAAACCAATTCGAATCAATTGTCCAAATTAAAACAAAACGTCTCAAATCCACTCGATCTTCGTGTACAACGAACTTGGATCATCCACAGGTTTAATTGAATCCGTCTTTGGTAATATTAGACTATTACTTTTTCCTAAAGGTAATTTTCTAATTTACCCTATAACGTATCTTAATTATCACTATACTATCACGATCACATCATTCCCTTAGAAAAATAGACCCAAAACATTCATACTTTTAGGGGGAGCTGAATAATCATCCTCAGGTTTCCTAGGGACAGCATAAAATGGAGATCTTAAACTACATCTTTTTCACAAATAAAAGAATCCCAAAGGATTTATCCTTTCAGGGGGAGCTGAATCATCACACTCAGTTTTCCTAGGGGCAACGTAATAAACGATCTTAACCTACTTACATTTCACAAATAAAAGAGTCCCAAAGGATTTATCCTTTTGGGGGGCTGAATAATCACACTCAGCTTTTCTAGGGGCAGTGAATGGCGACCATTAACCCTATTGCTTTCACAATTAAAAGAATCCTAAGGATTTATCCTTTGGAGTGGCTGAATAATCATTCTCAGCCTCTCTAGGACTGCGTACTGGCGACCATTCCCCTTATCTATTCCCCTATTACTAACTAACATAAATTGTAGGCTGATATTGAACAGACCACTGTAGATTCTCATGCTACAACAGTCGGATCTGATAACATCTCTCAAGAACAGCCCACAGAAGATGAAACAATGCTTGATGCTGAAGAGGATGTTCTTACACTCATTGAAGGCTTCTTTGAACCAATATCAATGCCTGATGATGAGATCTTCACATATGATCTTTTGGAAGAAGAGGATGAATACGATGATTCACAGATTCCTCTTTCCCCTCCCAAAGTCACAGCTGAATCCACTCTTACTGACACATCCACAACACCAGCCAAGGAAGTACCCACAACTCCCACACTTGATGTCCCTGACACACAGGTGCTTCCAGCGGCTGCTATAAAAGCTACATATGATCCAACAGCTGAATTTTTACTCTTTGATCATCCCCAACAGCTGGACTATGACCTTCTGCCAAGAGAAGATGGCTATGAACATCAAAGCTAAATATTCACAATTTACAGCCTTACCATCACCCTATGTATATGGAGCGCCTGTCAAGGAAATTGGATCGCATTGGTTCTGAGATGAAGACTTTTACCTCTAACTTTCAAAAGATCATCACACAGGCAGTTAAAGATGCTCTCACGGATCCTATTAAATAAGGCACTCGTAAAGGAGTTGCTCAGGGACTCAGTCATCTGTCCACTCGAATCAAAGATGCTATTACCACTGAAGTCTCTGATATGTTATCAGCTCATGAATTAGTCATGCACAAAGAATTTAAGGATGTGTATCGACGACAGGTCAATCATACCAACTACTTAGCTAATCATGTTGATCGTGCTGTGAATAGAAATTGAAACAGGTTACTCCAAATCTCTCGAGGCTCAAGAAAGACAAAGAAACAAATGGTTGTATCTGTTGAAGAGGTTTCTAGGTATATTCAGTTACGTTCAGCCAAACGTTTGAGAAAACAGGCTAAACGTGAGGAGGAGAAAGTCAAATTGCTGAACTGTGAACCTTACAACACTAATGCAAGTACAACCAATGACACATCTGATAACACCATTTCTACTCCTACACCTCGCCAAGTCATCACACCAACCGTCATAACTGATGATGATGAAGTTATGGGGGAGCAACAGCCGAATGAACAAGTTGATCCATCAAAGGCCCCAACTCTGGTTAACACCAAGGAGACTGTGGACAATGATGAACTAGCTGCCAAGAAACTTAAGTTTATTGTTAGCTCCCTACCAAAGGTTGTACAAAATCAAGCTCAGATGGCATTCACCAAACATGCTGAAGAGCATAGAAAATTAAATGAGTCATTCTCTGTCTCAAAGAAAGGAAAGAAAATAGTTGTGGTAGACTTAGACACCAAACTAAAGAAAATAGATGCGATGCTAGAGACAGGAGGATCAACAGCCGAAGTTTCTCAATTCTCCACTTTTAAGACTGTTGGTGAGAAACCTTTAACAGTTGAGGAGATTGAAAAACAATCAATTAAATTTAAAAGGCTGAATGAAATCAAGAGAGCCAAAGAGCTGAATGAGGCTAAGTTAAGAAGAATGACTCCTCAACAAAGAGAGGAGCAAAGAAAAACCTTGAGGGAAATGGAGTCAAAACTCAAAGAGGCTCTAAAGAAAGTTAAAGCTGACTATGATGCCTACGTGAACTCAAGATTTGCACCAAGAAAAATCACCAAGTTCAAATACACAATTCAAAATTCAACTCACACTCCACAAATGGTAATATGGAGAGACAACCAACAGGAAAATATGAATATATTTGATAACTTCAAATTGAAAACACTTGGTTTATCTGAATGGTTTGAACTGGAGAATTTAGCTGAGAAGAAGTCTGGACAGGAAAATTTCCTACTTCTAAAGACTCTGAAAGCTAAATTAAACTAGGTGAAAGTGTTGGGTCAGTATTTACTGACCCTGAAGCAACTCTAGGATTTGAATATAAAATCCCCCTAAGTGTTTCATGCTCAACAGTAAGGCCAGTCTGCTAAAGGATGACCAGAGGAACAAAGTTCCTACTGAAGACCTTATAGCTGAAGAAAGTTTAGCACTCCCCTCCCAGTGAACTTAGAAGACAAAGGAGTCTTCGCTTCAAATACTAGGCGGTCTAGTTGCTGAAGAACAAGGACTGAAGAAGGGCTTTCAGTTCAGTTTGGCTTGACAATACCAAACTGAATGATGTCGATCTCCTCTAGGATACTGAAGACTCTTCAGTATTCTGATGGTTTGCATTAGGCGGGAAAAGATAACTTTAAGTCAAAGTAGGTTTCTTGTATACTTAGATATAAGTACAACCTTTATCTTTTCTAGAATAGATTAATATGTACTTTATACTGTTTATCCAGCATGGGCATCAACCACCCACTGGATAAACCCATGCATTGGTACATGCAAAATGCAAACCCTAATTACACTACCGATATAAGGAGTGTACATTGGGAGAGAAAGGGTTAACCAATACAAGAGCTAAACTCTAGAAAACCTTTCTCTCTCGTTACCAACTAAACCATATAGCCAAGATGCATATGAACGTTTAGATTGGAGCTTAGACTTTAACTTTGGTTAGACGCTTAAGTAGAGGAGATCAAACCCTATTGTCATTCAACCACTTTGTTATTCCGCAAACAAAGTGGGTTATAGATTCTTTATTTGATTATAATAAAAGTCTATACGTTGAAAAGTATATTGGTATTGTTGTTTTAATCTTTCATAGTTCTTATCTATTGTTAAAACAACTCACTTGAGTCGAAGTAAGAGTTATTACTTAAGTTAATAAGTAATAATGAATTACAAGGGACCAATAAGTGGTATCAGAGCAGTTTAATTAGTTAAACTCTTATTTTATTAAACTGCTCATTTAAAAGTTTTCAAATCAAGATCCAAAATGGCTCAAGTTATACCACAAACCCTAGAATATAGGGGTGGACAACTCAATGCTGCTCCTATACTAGAGGTAGCCAACTTTACAAATTGGAAGAAGAGGTTTCTTGTCCACATGGTTGGAATTGAACCTCAATTCCTTGGAATCATTGAAAATGGTACTTTTGTTCCCATAGTTGGGGACAATAAAAAGCCTGAAGTACAATGGACTGCTGATGAGAGAAAAGCTGTTAACCTTGATCATCATCTCAAAAGTATCATCTTGTCTGTACTCCCATATGACCAAATGAATTATGTTGTAATTGTAAAGCAGCCAAAGCAACTTGGGAGGACCTTATTCTTTACCATGAGGGACCCTCTGATGTAAAAGAAACCAAAATCATGGATTTAAAGCTCAATACAACACCTTCAAGCACAAAGAAGGGGAAACCCTCACACAGACATTCACCAGATACAAAGCACTGATGAATGAACTTGTGAATGATGGTGTTGAGCTTTCAAAACTTGAAATAAACACAGTTTTTGTAAATGCATTGCCAAAGAAGTGGCTCAGTTTCTGCTAAAGCTTGAGAAATGCTAATCACATTAAAGGATCTAGCCTCTCTTTTTGGGAAACTAAAATATGAAGAAAACCTAGTTGATAGGATTTATGAAGGCTCAAGAAAGAGTAAAGCATTAACCATTGCTACACCCTTGTCCACAGCCTTCTTCAGTGAAGCTGTCATTCAAGACTACCAAGATAGTCCTGATGATGAGGAAGATACTAGATCTAGTGAGGAATATCTGAATGACCTCAAAGATTAATTTCATGAAAGAGCACTTCTGGCCAAGTCTAAAAGGTTCTTTAAGAAAGGAGGAAAGTTCTCCAGCTCCACAAAAGCTTTAGTTGACACTGAGTGCTAGAAATGTAGTAAGACTGGTCACTATGCTAGGGATTGCTATTTAAAAACATCTCTCCCTTCATATTCCTCACCAGCTCAATCAAGACCAACTGGTTAATCATCATTTCAACCAAAACAAATTGCTTCTACTCTATTTCAGTAAAGCAGGGTTGAACTCACACCAACAAAAGACTTTGAAGCCAAATACAGAGAAATCAAGGCAAGATTGGCCTTAATGAGCACTGAAAGCTCCTCATCCAAGACTCCCAAACAAGAAAAGAACAAAGGAATTGCTACTGAAGCCTATGAATGGGATGAAGAATATGTTTCTTCAGATGATGATGAAATGGTGAATGTTAAAGTTCTAATGGCACTTGCTGATGATGAAGGGGCCAATTCAAATGTTGTGACCAAAGAAAGTGCCAGAAATGGTGAATGGGTCAATGTCACTATCAAAAAATATGATCCCAGGAAGCCTATTTGGTACCTAGATAGTGGCTGCTCAAGGCACATGACTGGCACCAAAAGTTATTGCACAAGTATAAGGAGGAAAAAGGTCCCAAAGTTGTTTTTGGTGATAACTCATCAGCTACTACTGAAGGATTTGGTTCAGTAAAATACAATGGTATAGTTTTCTCAAAGGTAGCATATGTAAATGGATTGAAGCACAACCTCATCAGCATAAGTCAACTTTGTGATGCAAAGTATCTTGTGCTGTTTGATGACAAAAAAGGTACAATCTTCAACTCCAATCATGAAATTGTGATGATTTCTCCAAGAGTCAAAGATGTTTATGTCATGAACATGAATTCTACTCAGGAGACATGCTTCTTTGCTAAAGCCTCCAATATTACCAATTGGCTTTGGCATAAGAGGCTCTCACATCTCAATTTCAAAACAAGAACTCTGCTGGCAAAACAAAATCTTTCTATTTGTCTTCCTTCACTTGTCTACTCCAAGGACAAACCATGCTCAACATGTGAAAAAGGGAAGCACCATAGAGCCCGTTTTAAAACAAAGCAAACTTTCTCAATAAAAGAAAGTCTTCATTTGCTTCACATGGACTTATTTGGCCCAGTATCACCTAGGGCCATTTGTCATGAAAAATATACACTTGTCATTCTTGATGAGTACTCTAGGTACATCTGGGTATATTTTCTAACAAAGAAAAGCCATTCACCAGATGCCATAATGTCATTTATCAAAAGAGTTGAAAATCAAAATGACACTCATGTCAAACAACTCAGAACTGATAATGGCACTAAATTCGGAAATCACTCACTGATCAAATTCCGTGATGAAAAAGGAATTTCCCAAAATTTATCATCTCCTTACACACCTGAACAAAATGGTGTGGCTGAAAGAAGGAACAGAACTTTGATTGAAGCAGCAAGGACAATGCTTGCTGGATCTGCTCTCTCTAAGCATTTTTGGACTGATGCTGTAGCCACTGCTTGCTACACTCAAAATAGATCTATCATTGTGAAGAGACACATGAAGACTCCTTATAAAGTCTTCAGGGGATAATTCCAAACATTACATTCTTACATGTGTTTGGGTGTCCAGTATTCATTCACAATCATAAGGATCACCTTGGGAAGTTTGATGAAAAATTTGATGATGGCTACTTTCTTAGATACTCCCTAGTATCTAAAGCATACAGAGTCTTCAACACAAGAAGACAATGTATTGAAGAAACCTATCACATTAAATTCAATGAAAGTTTTGAAGCTCTCACTTTTACAAATCCATCAGATGATGAACTTCATATACATGAATCTCAAAATTATCCATCTGATGAATTTAATCACTATGAGCCTTCTCAAAAATATCAAATTAGCAACTATGTCCCTCATATTGATCCATTTGAAGATATGACAAGTCCTACAAAAGGAAATCCTTCAGTATCACATACTGATGGCTGTCAGTCAAATAATGATCAATCTCAAAATGATCAAAATGATCAGCAAGGAAACACAAATGACCAAAATGGCCAGTCTCAAAACAATCAGCATGCTGACACACATGATCAAAATGATCAATCATATGCAGCTGCTGAAGAACAATCTGAGCGCTTTGCTCAAAGCTCTCCTATAATCTCTAGGGAATTAGGTCTTGGATATGCTTCATCTGACCAAGAAGGAAGCCCTCCAATGATTGAACCCTTGTCCACTGAATATCCTTTAGTAGACACTAGAGACATTCCAAGCCCAAGTCCATGTCATGGACTTCCAAGCTCTAGCTCTAATCATGATACCAATACCTATTCTCCAGCTCCACAAAAATCTTGGACTCAAAATAGTCACATGGTGAACATAATAGGTAATCCTGCTGAAGGTAGAGTCACTAGATCTATGGCAAAGAAACTGAGTGCAGCTTCATCTAGAGAATGCCTCTATGTAAATTTTCTCTTAGAAATTGAACCTACAAAGATTTCTGAAGCACTCACACACCCTGGATGGGCGGATGCCATGCAAGAGGAACTCAATCAATTTGAAAGAAACAAAGTCTGGAAATTGGTTCCTCTTCCATATGGTAAATCAACCACTGGCACCAAATAGGTTTACAAGCTCAAAAGAGATGAAACCAATGCAGTGATCAAAAATAAAGCTAGGCTGGTGGCCCAAGGATTCAATCAAGAGCCTGGTGTTTGTTTTGATCAAACCTTTGCTCCAGCTGCACGTATGGAAGCCATACGAATCTTCCTTGCATATGCCACTTACATGAACTTCATCATCTACCAAATGGATGTCAAAAGTGCATTCCTAAATGGTGACCTAAAAGAAGAAGTTTATGTTACCCAGCCTCTTGGATTTGAGAGTAGTAAATACCCAAATCATGTCTACAAGCTTTAGAAAGCTTTGTATGGACTGAAGCAAGCTCTAAGAGCATGGTATGAAACTCTCTCAACTTTTCTCATTGAACATAAATTTGTCAGAGGAAAAATAGATAGCACCTTGTTCATCTATAAATTTAAAACTGACACCATTCCGGTACAAATTATGTGGATGACATAATCTTTGGTTCTACAAGCTTGAAACTTTGCAAACAATTTTCCAAGCTTATGACCAACAAGTTTGAGATGAGTATGATGGGAAAACTTACATACTTCCTTGGTCTTCAGATTAAACAATCTAACCAAGGCATCTCCATCAATCAAGAAAAATATGTCAAGGATCTGTTGAAGAAGTATGATATCAATTGTGCTTCAGTTAAGACTCCAATGGTACCCCTAACAACTTAGGACCTAATCTCACTGGACAATCAGTCAATGAGACTCAGTATAGAGGTATGATTAGGTCACTCATGTACTTAACTACAAGCAGACCTGACATTCAATTCTCTACATGCCTTTGTGCAAGATACCAAGTAGATCTAAAGGAATCACACCTTACTGCTGTAAAGAGAATCTTCAGATACCTAAAGGTACACCAAGTCTAGGTCTTTGGTACCCTAAACCCTCAGGTTTTGATCTAAAGGGGTATTCAGATTCTGACTATGTTGGTTGCAATTTGGACAAAAAAAGCACTTCTGGTGCGTGCCAATTTCTAGGTGGCAAACTTGTGTGTTGGAGTGCTAAAAAGCAGCAAACAGTTGCCATGTCTTCAGCAGAAGCTGAATATGTGGCAGCTGCTGGATGTTGTGCCAATGTTCTTTGGATGAAAAGTCAACTGGCTGATTATGACATAGAATATGAAAAGGTACCAATCTTTTGTGATAACACTAGTGCTATTGCAATATCCAATAATCCAGTCCTCCACTCAAGAACAAAACACATTAATATCAGATATCACTTTATCAAAGATCACATTATGAAAGGGGACATTGAATTACATTTCATCCCCACTCAATACCAATTGGCTGATATCTTCACCAAACCACTGGATGAACCAACCTTCAAAAGATTGATAATGGAGCTTGGTATGCTGAACATTGATGATACAAAACCTGAACCTTCAGTATTCTCTGAAGAAGCTTGAAGGTTCAGCATTTCTTAAAAGATTTTGATTAATGTTAAGTAGCATTTTCTGAGTAAAGGAGTGTGCAATTTCATGTGTCTATTTCACTTTATGTGATTGTGCATATGATGTTTTATCGCCTTATCTGATTCACTGAAGCTAAACAAGTAATCACCAGTCATCAAAAGGTTCCTTCAGCAATGCTGAACAAAATTTTAATACAGCTGAGTAGCTAGGCCTGAGTAGAGGAGCGTGCAATGTCATATGTCTTGTTCACTTATGTGAACATGTATATGGGGTTTTGTCGCCTCATTTGACTCACTGAAGCTCACAAGTATTGCCATCGGCTTCAGCATATCTGAGCAACGGCTTTTAAAACAAATCAATCATGTGACTCAATAGAGTAAATGGCATTAAATTTCTTGAGAATAAATACAAAACATTCTTTCAAAAGGTGTCAATTGTTTATTTAGGAAATATCAAGTGTCCATATCACAGTCAACAACTTTTTGACAAAATGAGGCGTTTCACTGTTCAAAGCAACAGAAAATCATTACCTTTTTCAGAACATTAATGAGAGAGTTTGTGCTATTTGTTCAAAAGAAACCATAAAAGTTTCATTCTCTTTTCAAATGTTTTACAAAATTTGACAACTCAGTTTAAAAAGTGTTTACATATATCTTTTGAAGATTGATGATTCACATCATTTGCAAAAACTTAAAAAAACACACACACACACAACTCTCTCTCTCTCTCTTTTCAAAAGAAAGCACACACAGCAAACATCAATGGCTGTTGAATCTTCTTCACAACCACAAGAGACTGGGATCACCCTCAATCCTTCCATCCGCGTAAACTATCCCATCGAGGACATATTCTTTAAACCCAACAACATCACCTTGATCAAACCAGAAACCCTAACATCTAAACCAGGAAAACAAGTACTAAACCTTTTATCCAAATGTGTGATTCGTGATGCCTTGTTCAAGGATCCAGGGGTTATGTTTGAAAATGTGTTAAAAGGATTTTTGTTCATAGCACAAGGGTCAACGAACAAGAAATCTATTGAGTTTGTATCTACAACTTTGGGTATTCATGGGAAAATAAATTTAAAGATGTTTATAAGGGTTTTAGGGTTAAACTATTTGGAGGATTCTAGCAAATATAAGGCTTTTCCCAATGATCTCTCTGTTGTCAAAACATTTTTTAGAGAAATTGGATACACTGAAGAGATTGGTGATAAATGGGGGTTGAAGAGAAGTTGTTTACCACCTAAGTGGAAACTTTTGATGTCCATCTTAATTGAGTGTCTAGGTGGAAAAACTGGTGGGCTTGATCAAATCAACCAAAATGATGCCCTGATTTTGTATTGTCTGGCAAAGGGCATAAAAGCTGATTTTGGAAAATTAATCTTTGAAGATCTCCATGGAAAAATGGACTAGGGAAAAGAATGTGGTCTACACCAGATTTTTATCCCTAATTTTTGCTGACCAATTTGGTGAAGAGTACTCAAAGAACAAAGGAGTTCAACTAGTTTTTCACATCTTTGATACTAATCGTTGGAACATTCCAGTCAGCACCACTTAACCTCCTTTCACACAACCCATGCTGGACATTTTCTCAGCAGATGCTCCAGTAGTGTTTAAAACTCTACAAGACACTCCTCCAACTGGAGAAGGGGATCTAACAGGCACAAAGTCTGGAGCTTCTTCTGGACCACATCAAAAGAGCACGTTTGTGAATACTCTTAAGTGTAGATTTAGGTCTAAGAAAAGGAGGCACCCCACAGAATCTTCATCAAAGAAGCATTCTGATGATCCCAAAGGCCAAGCTTTGAAGAAAAAAAAGTCCTCGGCCAAGGACCAGAACCCAATCCAGCCGCCACCATTAGTCTCTACTGAAGGTGACATGCATCAAGAGGCCCTGAAGGCAACCCATCTCTCAACTTCTTTAGGAGAGAAGGGTGAAGATAGAGCGCACCCTCATCTCGATAGAGTGGAGTCAGCATCGGTAAGAAATTTAAATCTGAATGCATCTCAAATTTCATTACCAATCTCTATCATTTGTCACTCTGAGTCTGCATCAAGGAATGATGTGTCAGCAAATCCAACAGGTGATGATGACCCTGGCCTATCTGTTTCTAATGATATAGTTCCCCCACAACAGGGTTCTACTGAAAGAACCAAAAACATTATCATTAATCTTAACTCATCAGAGACTCTTTCTCAGGATCCATCAGGTAAAACCAACCATGGTGGTGAAGGACTTGAAACTGACCAGCAAGCTGAAGGTGGCGATCATCAGACAATGAAGGAAGTGCCTCTCTCCACTGGCGCCAAGGGGGGACACTTGCCTACATTTATTTTCAGCATGTCTACTGATGACTTGGAAAAGGAGTTGGGGCTAAGTGAAAGAGCTCCAGTAAACCTGGATGATAGTGAGTCTGAAGATGACAATACTGATCAAACTCCCAAGCCTCCATCCCCCAGAATCATCAAGGTAAATGAACTGACAAATCAAGTGTTGGTTCTACAATCACAGGTGACCAAGCTCAAGGAAGCAAAGGCTATTGCTGATGCTGAACTCATTACTCTTAAAGCAAGGCCAATTCCTCCCACTACTGAACAGATCAAAGATGCAATTCTCACTGCACTAAAGCCATTGGTAAAAGATGTGGCCACTACCACTTCTATCAAGAAAGATATCACCTCCCTCATGGACTCCATTAATGCTGCATCTTTTGAGCTCCTTGTTGAATTCAAGCCGATTCCTACTCAGCTTAATGAGTTATGTGACTCAGTGTCCAAGATCAAGGATAGGGTGGGTCTGCTGGAACAACAAAAGCTGAACTTATCTGATGAAGTTCAGCAAAAACTGAATGCTCTTACAAATGTTCCAGCAATGTTAACCAAGGTATCATCCACCTTAAACTGTATATGTGCATGGTTACCTGCTGGGGGTTCATCAGAATCTGCAGGGCAATCTTCTGCTGAGGGGGAGAAAGTCACTATTCAGCAGCTCTTTAAGAAACATACACAGAAGAAGGCCCAAAAACAACCTATGGTGTATGTATCTCCCTTCAGTGAAGACAGTCCTGCTAAGACTAAGGGGGAGTCTTCAGCTAAGGACACTCATATTGATGACCTTACCACCAGCACTGAATCATCTGAAAATGGGTCACCTCCCATGAAACCTAAAAGCAAAGGTGAATTCACTTTAGATGAAAGAATTATCAAGTCTGGGCTGGCCACTCAAGAAGAACTTGATAAAATTCACAAGCTTCAAAATGAAGAAAAGCTCAGAGATCTGAAGATGAGCTTATATGAAAGAATTGGAAAATCTGAGGTTGAAGGCCTCTTCAAGAAAAATATGTTATACGAAAAAATCTGTATAGCAAGGTTGAACAGAAGATGTCTCTCGGAAATCACAAATGTTGACATGATGACTTACAAGGGAGATATCAATCTAAAGTTCTATAGGGCTGATGGGGATGATGAGATCATAGATGACTTCCAAGGGAAGGAGCTCTCCTATACTGAATGCAAGAGATGAGCAGAATCATTGAAAAGAAAACATCCAGGAGGTGGGTAGAAGTTCGCACAAGAATTGAACACTTTGTGAGAAATCATGAAAGGCTTGGTCAGCATCTGAACATTAGCAACCAAATCTCACTGGAGGATCAAGATCTAATTATGGAACTGAATAAGAGAGCCAATCTGGTTCAACTTGGTGTGGGTGATATCTTTGTCACCACCAAGAAATACAAAGATCTTGTTCAGTTTGGAAATCAACTCCCTGGACATGTGTTAGAAGAACCAGAATTAGGAATGATTATGTTCAACCATCGTGAACGACAAGACTTTGTGGGTATTAGTGATCTTGATGATCTAAACAATGAATTTCTTGGAAACATTCAGAAAATCTTCTTTGCTCACCATGGTGGTCTAGGACTCACTGAAGCCACAAAAACCTTCAGCATGTGCTTACTATCAATACTGGACATCAGAAACTCTGATCCATCAGTACAGACCCCTGTCATTGAAGAACTTAGGCAAAAGGAAAACTAAATAATCATTTATAATATTTCTGTTGTAATTTGTAATGTTATTAAATAAATGATTATCTGATGTTTATAAGTTATTAATTGTTTAGTGCAAGTAAGAAGAAGTTGTTATGCCCACTTACTAATGACATTAGACTTAGGCTATTTGTATATCCAAATAGGGGGAGATTGTTAGGTCAGTATTTACTGACCCTAAAGCAACTCTAGGATTTGAATATAAAATCCCCCTAAGTGTTTCATGCTCAGCAGTAATGCCAGTCTGTTGAAGGATGACCAGAGGAACAAAGTTCCTACTGAAGACCTTATAGCTGAAGAAAGTTCAGCACTCCCCTTCCAGTTAACTTAGAAGACAAAGGAATTTTCGCTTCAAATACTAGGCGGTTTAGTTGCTGAAGAACAAGGACAGAAGAAGGGCTTTCAGTTCAGTTTGGCTTGACAATACCAAACTGAATGATTTCGATCTCCTCTAGGATACTGAAGACTCTTCAGTATTACGATGGTTTACATTAGGCGGGAAAATATAACTTTAAGTCAAAGTAGGTTGCTTTTATACTTAGATATAAGTACAACCTTTATCTTTTCTAGAATAGATTAATATGTACTTTGTACTGTTTATCCAGCATGGGCATCAACCACCCACTGAATAAACCCATGCATTGGTACATGCAAAATGCAAACCCTAATTACACTGCCTATATAAGGAGTGTACATTGGGAGAGAAAGGGTTAACCAGTACAAGAGCTAAAACTTTGGAAAACCTTTCTCTCTCGTTACCAACTAAACCATATAGCCAAGATGCATATGAACGTTTAGATTGGAGCTTAGACTTTAACTTTGGTTAGACGTTTAAGTAGAGGAGATCAAGCCCCATTGTCATTCAACCACTTTGTTATTCCGCAAATAAAGTGGGTTATAGATTCTTTATTTGATTCTAATAAAATTCTATACGTTGAAAAGTATATTGGTATTGTTGTTTTAATCTTTCATAGTTCTTATCTATTGTTAAAACAAATCACTTGAGTCGAAGTAAGAGTTATTACTTAAGTTAATAAGTAATAACGAGTTACAAGGGACCAACAGAAAGAGACAGCTGTCAAGCTAAAAATTGATCCCCTCCACAATTGTTTGAACAAGAACCCCCAAAAGTCGAAAAGAAGAGAAAGAGGCTGAACAATTTATTAAAGAAAACTTTGTGACAGCTGACATTCAAGTTGATGGAATTTATAGGGATCTCATCCTACCCAATGGAATTGTAGGACCTGTTGATGGACAAACATACACTGAGCCTGAAAAGGGAATGGCCTTTATGAATAGGGGTGCCAATATGTCTTTCAAAGGGAAAGTAAGTCGGGGTTAGCTTCCATTGTTCAACTTCTAGTATTCAAGAAGGTGCTGAAAATCAACTCTGAGTACTCCAAATTCTTTGCCAAAGAATTGCAAGCTAAATTGGATACCAGAATTTACATTGCTGAAGCTGAAGAGAAAATAAAGAATGATGATTATTGAAGAAATCACAGCTGCACTTTACTTTTATAATTTTGTTGTACTTATGTTTTGTACTTGTAATTTTGCTAAGTCTTAATGAATTATGAAGTTGTTTGTTAGATCTATTATGGGTAAGTAAAAACTAGATTTTTACTCGTTAAAATGTTCTTTGATTGGTCTAATCGAATTGATCCCGGTTTTAAGTGCGACTCAGTCGTCTTTGGTGAATAAAATAAAAGGGTGTCGTTGTTTATAACTAATTAAAGATAAAAATAAAATCTTTAACGTAAATGACAAAATTAAAACAACTTATGGAATAAAGATAAAAGCTTGAAAAGATTAAACTAAAAAGAAGACTTTAAAAGAAATTAAGTAAATGACTGAAATTTAAGTCTTTTAAAAGTAAATGATGAAAACTTAAAACTCGACAAAAAGTAAAATTTGAAAACTTTAAATTTAAACTAAGACGAAACAATTTTTAAAATAAAACTAAGTAAAAATGGCGGGAAAAGTTAAATTTGAATTTAAAAATAAAAACAGGAAATAAAAACTGAAAAATGCAATCCGTTCGCACTCACGATCACACCCTGGATCGCACTCCTGATCGCACCCTGGATCGCACTCCCGGTCGCACCCTGGATCGCACTCCCGATCGCACTCCCTGGATCGCACTCCCGATCGCACTCCCTGGATCGCACTCCCGTTCGCACTCTGGATCACACTCCCGATCACACCCTGGATCACACTCCCGATCACACCTTGGATCACACTCCCGATCACACCCTGGATCGCAACCACAGATGGTGGTAGTGATCGCAGTCTGGATCAAAGTTTGGATCGCACTCAGTGATCACAGTAGTGAATCGTAGTTGTGATCGTAGTATTTGATCGCAGTAATGGATTTCAAGTAGAAACCCTAAGGTTTATGTGATCACACTTACTCGATCGAAACAAGTAAAAACCCTTAAGAAAGTTACGATGGGGTACAAAAAGCAAATAAGCAATAACCAAATAAGCACTTGAATAATAAGCAATTACCAAAAACTTAATTAAAACAATAAAAAGAAGAACTAAATAAGAACAAATTAAAAAACTTTCAAAACACTAAATAGATAAGATTTATAAAATTAACTTTAAAAAGATTAAACTTTTGAAAGCACTTAAAAGAAAATAAGCTAAACAAGAAATAAGCTAAAAACACAATAAGGAAAGAACATCAATTGCATTACAATGATAAGAACAATGGAAAAATAAGAACTTTTATCAAATAAACATCAAGATTAACCAATCTTCAAGATTAATCAACAAAACAAGATATTTAAAAACAAGAGAGGAAGAATAAGATGATTATTAAAAGCTTGATTAAGGATTAAGATTCAACAATACAAATTAAAGACTTACTTTAAATAACTTGAAATTAAAGACAAGTATGTAAATGACAATATGAAAAGTGCATGAAAAATAAAGTGGAGAACTAATTTGTAAAATTAGCTAATACCTTCCAAATGAGGGGAAGAGTTAGTATTTATAGGGAGGAGGTTGGTTGGAAGGTTGCTTCCTTCTTTCTTTCTTTTGTCTTCTCGTCTTTCGTCTTTGACAATAAACTCGTCATTCTCGACTTTGTCTCGGGATTTGTCGATAAATAAAATGAACCCGTCTTCTAATTTCTTCATTAATTAGATTTGGTTCTTTGACTTCGTTAAATTCCATCTTTGGTCTTTTTCTTCGATAAATCTTCAGAATAGGCCTTTGACTTCCGTTCTTTTTGCACTCTTGATCTTTTGACTTCGTCTTTTGTCTTTTTCTTCGATAAAAGCCCGTGAAAGCCCGTGTTTTCTTCCCTTTTCACATTTTGGTCCTAAATCATAAAAAAAACACAAACCACGCATAATTCCGACTTTTACGACAATAAATACGCATTTAGGCTTGGTTATTATTATAATTAAGTGGTAAAAGGATGGGTTTTTTCAAACCTATCAAATCCCCTACACTTGACCATTGCAATGCCCTCATGCAATGCATTAGTTACAAAACAAGGTTTACATTTTCCATCATAATTAACCCACCTTGGCCTTTATTAAACACAAGACATTAAGGAAACTTAAAAAGATAGAAAATTACAAAGTATTTGAAGGAAGAAAACAAGTAAAGAGATCGAAGACTTACATTAGGGCTTTGGTTGTCATGAATGTTTATCACCCTCAAGTTTCACGTTCCCCAAACCAAGCTTAAAAACGAGATCATTGTTATTATAAGTTAGCAAACTAACACAAACTCATGTGGCCCAATTATTCACTTAGACCCCCTTATTCCTAGGTGTATCTCTTATATTTTATTGTTGTCTTGAATGATCACAAGGATGCATTGCTGACTTATTTCGATAGTTTATTTAGGCTGAAAATAAAGTAGGACGATTTAATCAATAGTTAGCTAAAGGACAAAATCTTTTAAAACTGCTTTTCGGGACCTCATAAAGTTCATATTGTGACAACCAGGAAAATTCATGCCAAATAAAAGCTTTATTCTATTTAGAACTCTTAATTTCAACTTGAATTATTTCTAATATTTTATTTTGAAGGTAAACAAAATTAAATTTAACTGAAACCAGAAGATTATATAGCTAATTATGAATATCACTTTGTTATCATCCTGACGCTAGACAATTGATATCGACTTATTTTAATAGCAGCTCAAAATATTTATAATATTAGTATTTTATAATTTATTGTGTCGTATAAATTACTTCACGGAGCCGTTGAATCTAGTGTTGATCCCAAACTTAGATCGATTAGCTTTGTGTATACGAGATTAGATCAAGTATAACACGTAGAGAAACCTTTGTTGTATGCTTTGTGAATCTAAGTATTATGCGGAATTTAATACTTAAACAAGAACACAAGATGTAAACAATACTTTCACTTTGATTATCAATGTCGAACTTGCTTACAATGAAAGATGTTTACGAATGAAAAACTTAATGAAAACTTGATATTAAACATTAACCTAAAGGCCTTCTTTTATAGACTAAGAAGCCTTGTACAATAAGCTACGTATCAACTATTCTAGGTAAAGATAAACATAGAAAATACATTGTCGTTTCTATCCTTACTAGAAGTATTCTAGAACATAATAAACGTGTAGCTCACATCTTCCATCAGTGCTTGTCTTCAATCTGTCAACGCTTGACTTTAACTTGTCAACGCTTAAGCTGTCAGTGCTCACTTTGCTCTTGTCAACGCTTGAGTTGTTCTTGTCAGCGTTCAAGTGATCTGGCCTTAATTTATTCCCAACAATCCTCCCCTAAACTTGATATCCACTCTTATGATCAAGTTTCGGAATAAACATTAAGAACTTGGAGGAGTCTGACAAACCTTATCATATTGGTAATAAATAAATTTGATCAAATTCTTTGCCACGTCACTTGTATAGTCTATCTCCAACTGGGTGTCCTTCATCTTTTCCAAAACAGCCTTGGATATGAAATACTGAGCATCTACAAGTAAATACTCAGCAAACTTTGTAGAACTCAAATGGTATACACCTGCAGCTGAATATAACCTCCATTGAAGACTACTGAGATCATCTTCAAGATCCTTCCATATTTCAGGATCTTCTTCATTTGTCCCACACATTCTTTTGAATGTGGTCCAAAGTTTTATTCCATTGGCTGAAGTTGGTGCTTCAGCCTCATACTTGGTCTCTAGCAACCTCCAAAGGTCCACCAAGTCTTCTCTATCACAACTTGCAAATAAAGATATGAGAGTGGTAAAAGTGTGTACCTCCTTTCCAAATCTTCCAATCTTCCAGAATCCACATTCATCTTCATCATAACTCACAATTGGATTCCTGGAATCTAGTGGTAACACATGCACCATATCTGAAGCTTCTAATGGGGAGAGCTTGAGGCTCTTTCTAATAACTGCTTCACTTGGATATAGCTGATTCATATCTTTTGGAAACTCAAGTGTAAATCCCTTCTTTACTGGTCTGGGAACTATCATAGCTTTCTTGATTGCCATCTCTTCTGCAAGTTGTTCCTTTCTTTCATCTGAAAGAAGTCTGAAAGTGTTTTCTTCCTGCACTTTCACCCAAATAGGATAAGCCCTATGTTCCAGCTCATCAAATGTCAAAGCCTTCAGCTTCTGATGTGTCCATCCAACTCCATGACATTTGAGCAACATAAAGTAGAGCTTCCTTCTATCTCTTTTCAACTCTGAAAGAATGTTGCTTGCCTTGTGCTTCAAAATCACCTTACAATCCTTTTGAACTCTAAGAAGAATCTCCAAACCCCATATCTGATCTGAAATGGTCAAGTCTGGATTATCCATACAGCTTTCTTCCCAAGAATTGTACATCTAAACCACCTCTGGCATATCAAAATCAATCTGCAACTTTAAATCTCTCAGCTTTTCTCTAGCAAGCTCATCACCATACTCAAGTCTTTCTGGTTCAATAATCATCACACTTGAATCTGAGCTAGCCCCATCACTTTCTTCTTCAGAATTCACAACAAATGGTGACTTTTCCTTTTCACCTTGTTCCATCATTTGCTCAGCCAATCTTCTATCAAATTCAACCTGAGCTGCATTCTTTGGAACAATTTCTTCTACCAACTTACCCTTACCCTTATCTGATGGTGCAATTGTTGGTAAGGTAGATGGTAATACCTGAGTAGAAACATCCTTGATGATAGATGATGACTGGAATACATCACCTCCATATGCAGATCTGTCAACGCCCAAATTTCCTCTATCAGCGCCCAAAATACTTCTATCAGCGTCCAAACTTGTCTTGTCAACGCTCAAATATTTTCCCTCAGCGCCTTGTGTAACCTCTCTCAACATATCTGTAAATGATAAATTTAAATTGGTTGGAGAGATCAAGGACGTATCAAAACCTGTTTGTTCCTTCAAAGTAGTAAGAGCTTCAGCAACATCCAATGATTGACCATCTTGACTGCTCTTATCACTCAGATTTCTTTGATCTTCCTCCCCTTTGGAAGACTCCTCCATACCTCCCTTTGCATGAGCACTTTCCAAAACAACAATCCTCTCCCTCAATTCCTTGAGTTCAAGGCCTTGGTTGCTGACAATTTGTACTAAGTCTGCATTCTGCTTTTGCAAGCTAATGCAGACAGCCGTCAATTCCAAAAGAGTCATTGGTTCCAGTCTGCCCTCTTCTAAAATGGGGATTTGACCTCCCAAGTCAGGTTCATTGGGCATGGATGAGGACTTAATTATGGTGGGACTGCCTTGGCCAGCTTCTAAGCCAGAACCAATAGTCCCAGCCTCATCCAGGTCACCAGCCACACTTGTGGTGGTGGTTCTCTCTGCTTCATGGCTAGGACCATCAGAGGAGAACTCTCCAGCAGTCCTTTGGCGTTTAAACAACCTATATTCAGGTGGTGTGGAAGATGGTGTGGAAGAAGGGGTAGATGTGGGTTGATTAAGGGGTGTTTGGGATTGTGATGGTTGGGTGTCAGCGTTGGAAATAGGCACATCAACGCCCACATTAGATATGTCAGCGTCAAAGGGATTTTGGTCTATTTGCATTTGGTCAGGTGAGGGTAAAGGTTCAGGGATAGGTTCAAGTTGTGGATGAGGGTCAATATGAGGTTGGGGGTCTGGTTGGGGTTGTGTTGCTGCAATAACAGCAAGCATGGCTGGGGTTAAAGGTAAGTCTCTATGAGGTGGTGAATTCATCTTGGTAAAAATAGCTTTCTTTTGTTCAGGGATTTTATAAAAATCATTGTGATCCCTTGAACAATATCTTTGATCATCAAAAATCATTTGCAGAAAACGGGGATAAGCTAAAGTCATTTTTGTCCCCTTGTTTTTACACATTCCTTCAAAAATCATTTTAGACCAGTTATATTTTTGCCCTGTTGCAATACACACAATAGCAGTTGCAATGGATCTATTGATCTCATTGTGTGCAGTACATTTGGGACTCAAACATTGAAGGAGAATGTGAATGAGGTACTTCCAGGCTGGGGGAAATTCCTGCTTATGGTACTTATTAAGAGTACCTTCATCAGGAATAGGGTATCCCAAAGCCCTAAGCCCTTGTTCTATTTCAGTTATGGGAAGAATGGTTATACCATCAGCATCATCAAGATGCAAGGCCTGGCGTACCAAGGCCTCAGTAACCACCCAAGATCTCCCATGAACAATAGAAGTTAATGTGGTCACTCCATTAACTGTTGAGGAACTTACAGTGTTCCAAAACTGTTTAATGTGTGTGACTGGAATGAGTGGTGCATGAGAAAGAGCATACCTTAATGGGGATGTGTTCAAATACGCCACCATTTGTGTGTATTGAGGGAACAAAGTATTATCAGCAACAAGATAAGCAATCATGTTGTGTTGAGACTTGAACCCCAAATCCAATTCTGCTGAGTTAAATCTTGGTGCCATTGATGAAAGCTGTTAATTTGAAGTATAGAAGATGAAGGTTGATAAGAGAAAAAGTGTTAGACAAGAATTATAGATACCCTGTTTAAAAATAGGAGCCAAATTTATAGGAGTGGATGAATGCATGTGATTGGCCCAAAAATAGGCAAGGATTTTCAAAAACTAATCATGAAAATATTGAAAAAGTTATAAGTTATCTCATGCATTTAATGAAAGTAACAACTCCTAAAATTACGGCTAGAAAATATGTCAAAAAGTAACAACTGGGTAGGTCCCATTGAGTGTCAACGGTCAAATATAACCCATCAACGCCCAACGGCTATAATCTTGTCAACGTTCGCCTAAAGCCATGTCAGCGTCCAATTTGGTCACAACAACGCTTGGAAAAATCTTGTCAGCGTCCAAAACTAAAATTGTTTTAAAAAGTGAAAAATGACCTTAACAAGTAATTTATCCTAGAGAAGATAACCAAAAGCTGATAATTATCATAGGGCGGCAAGCACTGTCCAGTTATGCACACTTGCATAAGCAAGATAGACATAACAGTCCTCTAGTGTCCCTTGCTAACCAAAATTCTTAACAACCAAGTTACCTTATAAAATCCTTGTTACTCCCAGGTAAAACCCATAACAAAGTGATTCCTAAGTCTCCCATCAGACCACAACCAATTCTAGGCCAAAAATGTCTTGGCAGCATGCAAAGTTGATATACTATGCATGCTACAGTGCCTCATGGTTTAGTAAAACTAACCCATACTCACCTGTGGACACAATCTAGAATTGTGATAAGAGTATCATATGGATACCCAAAAATCCTAAAGGTTCCTAAAACCTCCCCTTAAACAAAGATACAAAGAGTTTGCCAAAAATATGCAGGAACATAAAAAATTTATGTCAAGATAGGAATGAAACATTCCAACCATCATCCATAAACAAAAATATGTCCAAATGCTTCTCCTTTGATCCATAAGCAACTCTGTATCCAATGGTATATTGCTAACACCATCTGCACATTTAGATTGAAAACCACAAAACTAACATTGTTGTTGACAACGCCCCGATAACACTTAACAGCGTTGAAGGAAGCTTTGTCAGCGTTAGACAATTATATTGCTGACAACGTTGTAAACACACTTATCAGTGTTCAAACAACCTTTGTCAGTGTTAGAAAAATATAGTGGAAAATCTAAATTACCAATAAGACTAATAATAGTAATGCATCATCCTGTACAAACTTTTACAAAAAGAATCCAAAACACATACTTAAGTGAGATTAACCATTCCAATACTTGTTACCAAGTACTGAAATCTTCCAGTATCAAAAGGTTTAGTTAATAAATCTGACACATTTTCCTTAGTGTCAACCCTATCTGGTTGTATTAAACCTTTCTCAAAGCAATCTATTATAAAATGGTGTCTAATTTCTATGTGTTTAGTTTTAGAATGATGCACAGGATTCTTAATGATGCATAAAGTACTATTATTGTCAACAAATATCTTAGTATGCATGAAGTTATACCCATAATCCAACAGCTGGTTCTGAATCCACAACACTTGACCACAACATGCTGCTGCAGCCACATATTCTGCTTCAGTTGTAGAGTTAGCCACCACTGTTTGTTTCTTGCATTGCCAAGATATTAATCTGCTCCCAAGAAATTGACATCCACCAGTTGTGGATTTCCTATCAAACTTGTCACCACCATAATCACTGTCTGAATATGCAATCAGCTCCAATGGTGAATCCTTTGGGTACCACAAACCAAGAGTAGGAAAACATCTTAGGTACCTAAAGATCCTCTTCACAGCATAAAGGTGACATTCTTTGGGAGTCACTTGATGGCGTGCACATGCACACACAGCAAACATGATATCAGGTCTGGAAGCAGTAAGATAGATCAAGGATCCAATCATGGATCTATAATGCCTGACATCAACATCTTTCCCATCTCCAATCTTTCCCCAAGGGTGTTCTCTATCCATAGGAGTAGAAGCCCTCTTTTCATGTGGAGAAAAGCCAAACTTCTTCAAGATTTCAGCAACATATTTGTCTTGGGAGATGAAGATACCCTCTTCTTTCTGCTGAACTTGTAAACCAAGAAAGAAGTTCATCTCCCCCATAGCACTCATCTTGAATTTGTCTGTCATGAGCTTGGAGAAATCCTCACTCATCTTTGGATCAGTAGACCCAAAAATGATATCATCAACATAGACCTGCACAAGCAACACATCTTTGCCTTTCTTCTTTGTAAATAGTGTCTGATCTATGGTGCCCCTTTTGAATCCATTGTCCACCAGATAGGTAGACAAAGTACCATACCATGCTCTAGGGGCTTGATGAAGGCCATACATAGCCTTTTTGACTCTATACACTTTGTCTGGATGTTCAGGATCCTCAAAACCAGGAGGTTGCATGACATAAACTTCTTCAACAATGGTGCCATACAAGAATGCACTCTTTACATCCATTTGATAGACTGTAAAGCCCATGCAAGATGCATAGGCTAGAAAAATCCTAATAGCCTCAATCCTTGCAACTGGTGCAAAGACTTCTTCATAGTCTATCCCCTCCTCTTGTGTATAACCTTGAGCCACTAACCTTGCCTTGTTTCTGACCACAATACCTCTTTCATCTCTTTTGTTCCTGAGAACCCATCTTGTCCCAATTGGTCTGACATATCTAGGACAATCAACCAGCTCCCAAACATCCTGAATAGCAAATTGGTGAAGCTCATCCTGCATTGCTTCCACCCAACTTGGTTCTTTGAGAGCATCAAATATCTTCTTGGGTTCTTCTTGTGACAGAAAACATGCAAACAAACATGCTTGTACAAGAGGGGTATCAACCTTCTTGTGTATATTGGCAATAAATCCACCAAGACTTTGATGGGATCTTCTTGTCTGAACTGGAGTCATAACATCACCAATGATCTGAGATGGGGGGTGATTCTTCATTGTGGAAGTGAGAACTCCTCCTTCAAAAAGTCTGGTGTCCTCAACTTCACGCTCCATGTTGCCAATATCTTCTTCATCAGACTCTCTTTGATCAACATGGATCTCTTCATGGACATTGGAAGGTCCACCTTGTTCAAAATTTGAAGAGAAAAGATGTGCAAAGGTGTTGTCAACGTCTGAACCTTGTTTGTCAGCGCTTGGGCTAACAACGCTTGAACTGTTGTTGTCAACATCTGAGCCATCAACGTCTGAATTGCTCTTGTCAGCGCTTGATTTGCCTTTGTCAGCGCCTGAAGAACCATGCATGTTTGTATCTGGTGGTATTTGGAAACCACCATTATCTTGTCCAGCAGCAGCAGCAGCAGCAAAAGCATCAGTCCAAATGGGAATTGTGACATATTCAAATGTAGGAGATGCCTTTTCTGCTTGTGATCCAACCCTTTCATCAACCTGTGTACCTGAAACATGAACAACTTGTTCCTCCACAACATTTGAAGTTACCTTCATAATGTCTGGATTAGTGACAGGCATATAATTTAAAGTTCTAGATAAGGGTTCCAAATCAAACAACCAATTAGGACCACTTTCAGGATCACTAGGTTTATTCTCTAAGAACCTAACATGTACTCTTTCAACAATACGTTTGTCCTCCTTAAGATAAACCCTATAACCCTTGCTCTGCACTGAATACCCTATGAAGTAACCTTCATCACCTTTTGCACTAAATTTCCCTAAGGCATCACTAGTGTCTAAGACTACTACATGACATCCAAAAGGTCTGAGAAAACCAATATTAGGTTTTCTTCCCCAAAGTAACTCATAAGGTGTCTTGTTCTGAATTTTGTTAACCAATGCTCTATTTTGCACATAACATGCTGTATTAACAGCCTCAGCCCAAAAGGCTATGGGAAAGTGAGCATCAGCCAACATTGTTCTGGCTGCTTCAATTAGGGTTCTATTCTTCCTTTCAGCAACCCCATTTTGTTGTGGGGTTCTAGCAATACTAAACTGCCTAGTAATTCCCTTCCTGGCACAAAAATCATCTAGCTTCTTGTTCCTAAATTCTCCACCATTATCACTCCTAAGCATCTTAACCTCATTGCCAGACCTTTTCTCAATTTGAGTGATAAATTCAATAAGAACATCAGCTGTGTCACTCTTCATAGCTAGAAAGAATGTCCAAGTAAACCTAGAAAAGTCATCAGTGACAACAAAACAATATGACTTGCCATTCAAACTTTCTATATTAGTTGGACCAAAGAGGTCCATGTGAAGCATATGAAGAGGTCTGGAACTAGCATGCACCTGCTTGGACTTGAATGAGACCTTGTGCTGCTTGCCTTTAAGACATGCAACACAAGAGTGGTCATTGTGGAAGGCCTTCTCAGGCAAACCATCAACTAAACCAAGCCTCACAAGTCTATTTATATTTTTAAAGTTTATGTGCCCTAGTCTCCTGTGCCACAAATTACTTTCATCTACTGAGGCCTTAGCATAAAAACAAGACATATTAGCATTCACTTTAATCCCATTTAAATTCACATTGTATATGTCCCTATGCCTAGGTGTTCTATACTCAATATACTTCTCATCAGGGATCTTAAAATCCTTGCTTAACACCAAACACTCAGTATCAGTGAAAAGAACCTTATTTTTGTTATCACACACTTGTGATACACTAAACAGATTATAGTCCAGTTCTTTTACCAGGAAGACATTCTCAAAACGTAGATTATTGGTGAGAAGGGTTCCTTTGCCTGTGATGGTGCCGTAGCCCCCTCCAAAGTATACCTTATCACCATCTTGAATAGGAGTGAAGTTTGTCAGATAGTCTTCCTTTCCTGTCATGTGCCTTGAGCATCCACTATCCCAATATCCATAGTCATTGATCTGCTTTTGAATGCCCTGCACATAAAGAAAACAAATTAGTTTTCTTTGGGAACCCAAGTCTCAGAAGACTTGGATTCATCTGGTTGTTCAATAAGAACAGACTTAGTTCTCACAACAACCCCGTTTTCATCCTTTTTAGGATGAAATACCCAGTTAACCCCAATAGGTTTTGTAATGACTTTTGAAATATAATTAAACCTGTTGCAAGTCATTGAAATTCCATTATTATTAGGGTTTTTATCTTTCTTGGGTCTCCATGTTAAGCTTGAAGAAGCTTTAGACCCCTTACCTTGTGGCTGCAAATACTTAGGTCTGGTCACGTTTCTGTCAGCGTTGGATTTTGTCCTGTCAACGCTGAATTTACCCTTATCAGCGTTGAACCTAGGGTTTACTACAGGAACCCATTGCCTATTTGACCAGGTATTTGTCTTTTGAAAAGGTCTTTGTCCATGAGTGTTAGACCTTCTAGTAAAGAATGGGGCTGGTCTAATCACTTGTGGACTTTGCTGCACACCAGGTCTGGGTCTGACAACGTTTGACTTCCTAACAACGTTGACTTTCTTCCTATCAGCGCTGAAATTGTTCTTATCAGCGCTGACTTTGGGAGCGTTGACACATTTGTATGCCAAATGTGAAAAGCTACCACAAGTATAACAGGCTTTCTTAGACACATTCTTAGGTCTAGAAGCAAAGAAACCTGTTCCATGATTGTTAACTTGGCTCTTGGGTGACCTATTATTTCTATACATCTCTGCATATTTAATGGTAGGTCTTCTAACAGTGTTGGAGCCTAGGTCAACAGCTTTACCAGTAACTGGGTGAGTAACCTTAATGGGTGGGGATTCAATGGGACTTTCACACAGCAAACCTCCCTTAACAAATAAAGTAGGGTTAGCTTTCTTCCACTCATTTAGGTTAGTCAGTTTTTGTTGATACTCTTCTACTGGGGTGACAACTCTTGGTGGAGGAATAAATTCCTCTTCTTGGCATTCTGGAATACCAGTCCAAGATAAATCCTTTCTAAGGACACCATAGAAGTCACCAGCTGGTGGTGGAACCAGAGAGTAATCATTCTCATTCATCCCAAGCCCAGTCATATCCTTAGGATCTCTTTGTTTAGCTACACAGTCTCCTAGGGCTTGGGTGGCTCTATCAAATCTTTGAATTTTGAGGTCAACATTATCTTTATTCTTAATGGCCTCATCTAACTTAGCCTGTAGGTCTTTATTGACTTTTGACATGATATTTCTAACATCCATACTACCCTCTAGCTCATGTTTTAAGATATTTATCTTATCTTTTAAATCAAATTCCATTTTCTTGTATTCAGAAACGGTTTTCTCAGTTTCAGTAAGAGCTAGTTGGTAATTGGATAATTTACACCTTTCAGTGCTCATATCCTCTTTTAGTTTTAACACTTCTTTGTTAAGTCTGTCAGCGTTTAACCTACAACCTTTGCTACAAAAAGTATCATCATATACCTCATTATCAGATGAAGAGGAGGAGTGTGCCATGAGAGCATATTCAGCATGCTCTTCTTCTTTAATGTCAGCAATCAAAGCTTTGTCCTCTTCAGCATCCTTGGCCAGATAGCTCCAATCCCATCCAGTACCATCAATTCCTTGAACTGCAACCATGGCTTTGGATTCTTGAGCTTTAACAACCTGACTTGAGGGTTTGCCAGCATCAGATCTTCTAGGAGATCTGCATTCCCTCATGAATTGCCCCATGCGATGACAGTTGTAGCACTCAACTTTGGATTTATCAAATCCAGCAGTGTCTTTAGCATTGAAGGTCATCTTCTTCTTGAATCTCCTATTCCACCTATTTGCTCTTATACTAGCAAGAGCCATGTTCCACTTGATGTCCATCTCTTCCAAGTGTTCATCACTTATCTGCTCAAGGTCCTCATATGTAATCACTGAACCATTGGGCAAAGAAGCAATGTAAGCACAAACAGTATCCAAATCCAAGCCAGCAGGTTTAACTCTTGGTGAGTCATTCATGAATGTGTCAGCGTCTGAAAAGGAGACGTTGACAGGACTTGTTCCAGTGCTGACAAATGGTGATCCAGTAACTAGATGCATAAAAGAGTCCTGCTGATTGAATTGACCTTCACTATGAGAAAAGAAGGCCATGTTGCTGGTGCTAGCTTTGCTTGAAAGAGTCTCATCTTCCAACAATCTTAGTTTGTTGTAGATGTCATCAAACGAAGAGCTCTTGTGAGTATTATTGGCAAGAATAGATCTTGCCTCAATCTTCCATGTCTCACCAAGACTTTTCAGAAAGGTAGCATTGATGTCAATATCACCAACTTGTGTCCCCATGAAGGATAATTTGCTTGTGATGTCAAGCAATCTGCTTCTCACACTGCTCAGTTTCTCATTGGGCTGAGCTTTGAAGACAGCATAATCATGCAGAAGTTGCTTTTTCTTTTCTTCCTTAGTTTCTGCATTACCACCATATGCAACTTCAATTGCTTCCCAAAGATCCTTAGCATATTCATAGCTTCTATATTTGTGCTGATTTTCTTGTCCCAGAGACACTTTCAGAATATTTAGGGCTTTCATGTCAGCCCTTTTCTTTGCAATATCTTCAGCACTTACAGCTCTACCATCTCCAGGTTTTTCTTTCTTATCTTCATCAGGACATCCTTCAACAGCTGTTCTTGTCGCAATGGCATTCAGAATCTTTTGAGCTTTATTGAATGAGTTTCCATATTCAATAATGTCCCAGAGTGTGTAGTCAAAGATCCCCAGGTATTGTTCAAAGTTGAACCTCCATAAGTCAAAGTTGGTTGCATCAAGCATGGGAATCTTGATGTTTGGTAAGGATGAAGAGGAGGACATGATGTTTGCTTCAGACATGATGTTTTTAGGGTTTTGAGAAAATTAGGGTTTTGGTGTTCGTATATCGTTTCTGGTGTTCTTCAAAGATCAAAAGTTCCTCAACAAGCTCTGATACCACTTGTTGATCCCAAACTTAGATCGATTAGCTTTGTGTATACGAGATTAGATCAAGTATAACACGTAGAGAAACCTTTGTTGTATGCTTTGTGAATCTAAGTATTATGCGGAATTTAATACTTAAACAAGAACACACGATGTAAACAATACTTTCACTTTGATTATCAATGTCGAACTTGCTTACAATGAAAGATGTTTACGAATGAAAAACTTAATGAAAACTTGATATTAAACATTAACCTAAAGGCCTTCTTTTATAGACTAAGAAGCCTTGTACAATAAGCTACGTATCAACTATTCTAGGTAAAGATAAACATAGAAAATACATTGTCGTTTCTATCCTTACTAGAAGTATTCTAGAACATAATAAACGTGTAGCTCACATCTTCCATCAGTGCTTGTCTTCAATCTGTCAACGCTTGACTTTAACTTGTCAACGCTTAAGCTGTCAGCGCTCACTTTGCTCTTGTCAACGCTTGAGTTGTTCTTGTCAGCGTTCAAGTGATCTGGCCTTAATTTATTCCCAACATCTAGATATAAAATATATGTAACATGCCTGATACTCCGAGTAAATAAATCTAACACAAAACCGGCTCCATAGTTCCTATATTTTCACACGTTTCATACACTTCACTCTTATCCTATATTTTGAATCCAACTTTTGTACAATACTAAGCTAATTAAAACTAGTCAAAGTCTTGAAAAGTGTTGTCCCCTCCTACCTCTGCCCACTCTTATGTAGTACTATCCTTTTACTCTTCCCCACACCCCTCTCTTTCTTGTTTGACTTCTTAAAATACCAACTTCCCAAGCTAACATGTTCTCTAGTACCTTTTCAGACTCATCAACAGAAACAAAAACAAAACCCATGAGATACTTTCCCCTTGACCATTCTTGTGCTAAAGGTTAAATTATAAATATACACACTCCTTCCTGACTTTTCAATACACATGCACTCTCGTATCTTTCCCTCACATCCTCTAATTTTCGACAAAGCACACAAAAAAACGCAACAAAATACACAAACCCTCCAACTACTATCTTTGTGTTCATGATGGTTTCTTCGACTTTCCAAGCCAGTAACATCATAATTTCATAACCATAACATTTGCAATACACACTTAATACACAACCCTAGAAACCTAAGTGCGTTTGACACACCTGCTTCTTTTCGGTTATTCACGATCAAGAGTTAGTACACAAGACTAGGCATTACTGAATATTTGGAATATTGAGTTTGAGCTTTTGTTTGTAACGCTAGTTGTTTATTTCATATGGTGTTCAAATCGCAAGCCATGTAAGTCTTGAATCTTTCTCGTCTTTCATATTTTCGCTCGTCATTATATAAGCATCCACAGCCCTTTTGTTTGTGCTTGAGATCAAATTTAAAACCGAAACAAGTTGTAAAATATTGAATCATAACCGAGAGCTAGAAACGTTGGGCCAAAACGTGTTGTACACAAGTAAAAGAATTTGTTTACATACGTCTGATTTAGAACAAGTAAATTTCACATTTGACATTTAGTAAAATGACCCAAACAGCCACTTTTGGTCGCGAATATAGAATCGTTGAGGCCACCATATGGTGAGCCTCAAGTTTCATGACGAAGCTACTAGTATCAAGTCTTAGATGCAAAAAGAATGATTTAAAATGGTCGAGTATTGAGATCGAGACAACCATTGAAAACAACCCCTGTTAGCCGAATAAGATAGTGAGCCGTAAACAGAGTACTTTGATGTTATATAGCAATAGTGTGTTGACCTTTTTACGACCCCTCTTTGACCCTCGAAACGAGCTTGCCCCTAGACGGTTAAACAACGAAAGTTGTAGACGGCCATGCCGTCTACACGGACATACTTTTTGTTCGACCTAAAGTCGTTATCGAGAACCGTAAACGATATCGAAAATGACTTGTGAAACACTTTTTCTTTAAAATGGCTTCACGACCCTTACTTCGAACCTGGTTTCAACCTATCAAATGACATCGATTTATAAAATTTAAAACCCCTACTTATCGACCACCCGGCTAGCTACCCAACGGTAATTGCAGTTTACTCCGCGAGCTACTATTTAACCCGCTATTCACTCCGCAAAAATTAGCGATATCCCAATGTTTCAACATGTTTCTTATTTCCAAGTACGCTGTTTTTCAAATTGGTTTTCAAAGTAGAATGTTTCATGTCGGGTGACATGAAACATGTTCAAATTTATTAAAACTTATTATTATTATTAATTATTTAATATGTTTTATAATTAAATATATTATTAATTATTTAATATGTTTTATAATAAAATATAAAGTATATTTAAAATATTTGACCCCTTTAAATGACTCGACTAAATAAATTGTCCCGACCACGAAATGTTCGATATTGCTAAATATATCTCGATTAAATGACTACATTATTATACATTATTATTAGACGTAAACATTCACAAGTGTTAAAATCTTTGATTTCTTTAAAAACTCAAGCACACATTAGGAGACTAAATGCTATGTTTATTTCTGTGTTACATGTATCGTAATACATACCTTATTTAACTTAGGTTACGGATTGTTTCGAGCTATTATTATTTCTCCATGTCTACATTGTGCTATTTTAACCGTTACTATTGCTGCGAGGTGAGTTTCATACCCCACTTTTACCCGTTTATAAATGTTTTATAATTGGTTTGGGGGAGATGCATGCTACTTTATAACTATTGATAAACTTGTTGATTTAACTCATGATATATTAGCTTGAAATATTATTTATGAACTAAAATAATCTATGTTAATGAATACTATTATTTGTTTTGAAAATTATAACCATGTGAAGACTTTTAATATAATTTCTTGTGCAAATGGTATGGGACGTTTGAACAAGAAGTTATATTAATATTTAACGAAATGTTTATTTATAATTCCCCTATTCAAATGGTATGGGACGTTTGAGTTGAGAAATTATAAATCAACAAGTCATGAACTTGCTGTATCGCTTTAACTGTAAACTTGAATTTAACCATATATTTGAAGTTGTTTGTGTATTTAAATTGAACCGTTAAACGTAAGTAAAACTAGAAATGGAAACTTGATTATTGTAAACGGGTGAAATATCCCAGAAACGGAAACCATCATGAACCGTTAATTACTGAAAGTAAGCGTGAATGAAAGTGGATAGATCTATTTTGGGGTGACACCCACATCTGGGATTGGCGGGTCATATGGCCATCGGATGCATTTGAAATTCTGTAAACTATGAAACAACGGAAACAATGAAACTCTGTTAAAGTTTCGGTGTCATGAGAAAACACAGCTGCAACTCCTTTATAACTACGAACACGTGTGCAATTCTCTTATAATTACGAACATATGTGTAACTCCTAATAATTGTGAATATGAGTTAGAAACGTAAATGAATCATTTTGTGAATTGTAATACTTTCGCTAAAACACTGATTTTAACTGGATTTTATGGTAAACGTTACTTTACTTGTAAACTTTAATTTTCTAAACTATTCTATAAAATTGCTTTCAGCAGTTGACGCTAATATCTTTTGAAACTCTTAAACGTTTTAAACTAAATAAACTTATGAACTCACCAACTTTATGTTACCCTTTTAAGCATGTATTTTCAGGTACTTGACTATGTGGATTATTTGGAGTCTTCTTTGTGGTTTTGACATGAAGAGGTCGTTCTCGGATTAAGCTCTCGAATATTCATGAAGTCACAAGCCCCTAAAGCAAGTCTTCCGTTGTAGTGAATTAGGGGGTGTGACACATATCTTGGCATAACTCGCTTCACGATTTGAGACCTTTCTCAGACCGATATTTGGCAGTGACTTCATACTTCGAATCTTGAGAGACGTTCTTGAAATAATGGTCTTCTCTTCATAATAGGAATTTCTTCACTTGAAGTTTTTGAGAGATTCTTCAAACTTAGACCACGACTTCTTCATTTTTCTCCAATCTTTATTTGGGATTTTGATATACAACGATCCGCCTCCTTTTAGGACTTGGATCTATTTTTCCTAATACCTTGCTAGGGTCTTTTCGGATAGACTTCTCCATGATCTTTAGGGGAGTATTTGCTTTTCGTCGTGTGTCTCAATCCTTCATATTGATTTTTGATAAATGATTATTCACATCACTTTGGATCTTTAGCAACAAAATATAGCCCTCATTCCTTGTTAGGGCCTTTTCGGACTCGCCAATCTTCGCTTCCCGCTTCAATAAGTTATGTCTCGGCTATGAACTCTAATTAATACCGAGCAACTTTTAAACGATCTTGTGCTAGAAGTTAAGTAACTTTTCAAATCATACAACCTTACCTATTGCAATTATATTTATTAACAAGCGATGGGAGAAGAAGCTCATAATTAACTCACATAAATTCATGAAAGAATGCCACACTTATAATTGACTCTATCATCTCTCGTTCTCCATAATTTAAATCTCAAGGAATGAGACTCGTAGATGCTTAGCCTATTAAATCAAAGTTTTAGGTTTTCAAGTCATTTATTGGATCTTGCAACTTCTTAGACTTTTTCAAGTTTAGAATTCGCATTTTAAAGTTCCCTTGATAAACCACTTTCTAGGATCAATTATAGGAACTTGCGAAAAGTTCTTGTTCTTAACCCGTAAGAGTTAAGACTTGCGCGTTTTAAAGTTCCCTATATAAAAGCCTAGCAAAACTTGACTTAAACACGTTAAGGATACTAGCTAGAGTAAACTAGGATAAGTAAACTCGGGTTGAGTCAAAATATTCATGACGGGCCTAATATATCAAAGACATCTAAACTCATTAAAACCATTTTATTAAAAATTTATTCTAGCAACGAAAGAAAATAACTATAACAAAGGTAAATACGACTAGGCCAAAATAGATAAAAAAAATTTGAAAAATGTAGAAAAATCAATTTTCCGGTTAAAATGAGGACAATTTCATGGAAAAGCCTACTTAACTTCGATAGAAGTCCCCCCCTACACTTAAGATAAACATTGTCCTCAATGTTTAAGCATGTGAGAGTAAACTCCCCTACACTTAGGACATTGTGTACGTTGTTTAAATCTTGCTAAGGAAGAGACAACTAAAGTGATTCCTGTTTTAATACTGAAGAATATAAAATAGAGAATCAAAAGAGTTTAGGATAGAACCGGGAAGACGGGTACACGGAATCACGGGTTGTCAAAAGTCATCAAGAATGGATCTTTGAAAGCTCGAATCCCTGCACATCATAAGAACGAAAACAACAAGCACATACTAGGGTCTCCCCCTACACTTATTATAAAAATGGATAAAAAGGATAGATACTCGGGTTGCCTCCCGAGAAGTGCTTGTTTTTGTTCACCGAGTCGTAAGCCTGACTCGACCTTGATTACAATGGTAAGAAGCTTGAAGAACATCCACCGGGGTCAAATACATGGTTTTTGTCCAACAAATAGCACAAACTTAAGGTGAACAAGACAAGCCAAAGAAGAGTAGGCAAGGTTCCCTTAAGCAGTTGTTGAGAACGATGGTAGAAAGTAGGATGAAGTGCATGCATATCTCCATTGTTTCCAAAAATCTTTCCTTTTAGCTCATCAGATGGATACTGAGATGGCTTAAAAATCGTGATACCCGGATCGAACACCTTTTCCTTTAGGGGAAAATAAGACTCAGGCTCAGTAGAATTTGAAGAAGATCCGCTCATAAATCGCACAATCTCATCCGACGAAGGTGGATAGAGAGGTGTCAAAACATAGGTACTACGGATATTGGTGTCTTCCGAATTCTTCTCCTTGGAAATGGGTTTCTTTACATCTGAAGGAGGATAAAGACCATAATCAAAGTCCAAAGGAGAAGAATCATTCTCATTGGAAAAGTAAGTATTGAGAAAAGTGGCAAAATCTTCCTCAAATGAGTAATCATCCAAAGTATGATCAAGCATTGTTGGTGGAGGATCTTCATCAAAAATAGGAGCACAATCATCAGTAGAAGACATAACTCTTGAAGAATCACTCGAAAGAGTGTTAACATCATCAAAGTCATCATAAGTTGGCATGTCTTTATACTCTGAAGAAAAATCATCATAATCATCCACATCGGAACTAGAATCAGCATCATATGCATCATAGATTGGTGGATCATCATATATTGGTGGGGCATCCAAATTGAGAGGAGGATCTTCAGGATCTTCCACATTTTCTTGAAAAAGTGGATTATCATAGATAGGCTCGAAAAGAGGATTGTTGTAAACGATAAAATCATTGACATCAAGCTTTGTAGTTTCCAATGGAGTTGTAACAAACTCGTTTTGAAACACATCAATCATTTTCACCGATTCTCTTCCATTGGATTTGCTTGTAATCTTCCCCATCTTAAAAAATTGTTGATCATTCCTGACCCTTAAGATTAGTTCACCTTCGGCAACATCGACTAAAGTTTTTCCGGTTCTCAAGAATGGTCGTCCAAGTATTAACGGAATACGAGGGTCCATTTCATAATCAACAACAACAAAGTCGACCGGAAAAGTAAAGGTACCAACTTTAACAAACACATCTTCGGCAATACCAACGGGGTAAGCGAGAGTTCGATTTGCAAGCTCGAGAGTCATCTTAGTTGGTGTGAGATCGGGTAATGATAACTTTTTCCAAACAATTAATGGCATTAAATTAATACTTGCCTCGAGATCGGCTAAGGCAGTAAATTCTTCGGTTTGGTTAAAAGTACATGGTAGCACAAAACGACCGGGATCTCCAAGTTTTTCCGAAAGTTCTTTAAGAATGACTGCAGAAAATTTCTCATTCAATCGAGTATTAACAAACTCGGTCATCTTCTCTTTCTTACTAAGCAATTCCTTGAATGCTTTCACAAATTTCGGCATTTGGACATGTAACACCCCCACAATTGTTATGCGCAGCGGAACTACAACAATGGGTGCTACACAGTATTCATTGCACACAAGATATGTCAAACGACGCTAAAAAGACGTCGACTTAAAAATTCAACATTTAAAATTGTTAGATAATACATGTCCACAGTTTTTCCAACCCCAAATAGTGCACAGAGTTTAGCGTTTTCGGTCCCCATGAATCTCAACCCCAAAAACTTCAGTTTTACAACCACATGACATTAAACATAAAAATTGTTTAAGTAGAAAAGGAGGGAAAAACAAGCGGACACCAAGCCGATCACACAACATCCATCCCATGCATGCTCCATCCTACTGCTCAGCGGTTACCTGAAATACATGCCAAAAATTTGGTCAACGAAAACGTTGAGTGGAATTTATAGGTTTTTCAATCCATTTGAACGTATATATAATAAAAACCATTCGTGATCATTTATAGTCTTGTCGATCAAACAAACTATAATCAGGATATTGACAATTGTGTTTAAGCTCATGACACTAATCCGTTAACTCAATCACCCGCGTAAATATACCGGCATGATTCAGATGAAACCAGTGCCCCTCTAAAGGCATCAGTTGCAATTATACCTTATTTCTCATACAAAATAATCTACCGCAGAACTTACTATAAGTACAGCTTCTCGGCTAGCATTGGGTCGTTAACCCCGTAGTACTACAAATTGCATAAGCGGCTATTTCCCCCTTCGCAAGGGCAAGACAATAGTTAATAGTTCATGAATTTAGGGACTTTTGCAACTTTGGTACTCAACACAATTTCTAAGGCAACTTTCGGGTCTAACAATCATTCATGATATACGTTCCTTTTTAAAAACTAGCATGCATTTCCCTCGCGGGTAAAACAATTTAAAATAATGTAAGCGAGGCTATAAATTCACACCTTAGATATTAAGTAGTCGGTAGTTCGAGGAGTGTTCACTGACGATGAAACGGATGCCCGGGTAAATCAACACCTATCACAAATAACGCGTAATGAGTAATCTCATTTAAATACTTACGGTACTGTATAAAGTACATATATACAAGTTACTTAAGACAAATATAACTCACGCCGAAAACAAAAACAACAAGTATCATTCATTTTATTCCATTCGTGCTTATAACCTACGTTGTCCATTTTTACACGTTTTCGCCGGTACTTGACTAAAGTACGGGCTGTTTTACCTTATTAAACCATGCTTATAAAATTTGATAAAATTTCCAAAAATCCTATATGACCTGTAGATAACATGTTTTTAAGTCCAACAAAAGTTTTCACTTTTACGACCCGTCACGCAACTCATTTCCACGACTACATTTTACGGGCTGAAATTGCGCTTCGACCACTTTTGACCACTTTGACCTATATGAAAAATACCTTTGACTTCCTTGACTCATAAGTCAACATATAGACCCATTTGTACAGGTTAGGGACCAAGTTTTGACCCTTGATCATTCACCAAATTATACTTGTGACCCTCGGGTTTTGACTAAAACTTTGCACAAATCCGGATTGTGAAAGTCCTCGTCTCCCGGTACCCGATCTTTAAAATGTCATAACTTTTAGCTCGTTTTGAGTCACGGGCTCTACCTTATACCAAATTAAAGCTAGAAAAACCCTCTATCACTATATTTAGTTTTCAAGACTTGGAACAAAAATCATTTTTCCAAAATAGACCAAATGTTTCTGCCTAAAAATGACTATACCAAAAACATGCTTAGACTCGATTCCAAGACTTCTAACCAACACTAAACATCATCCTAAGCCTTCCCAAACATATCCTAACATCAAACTTCCATCCTACCCCTATTGATCAACCAATCTCAATATCAAAATCAAAGAAAAATACACATGCAAGTAGTAAAACCTATATGAATCTTTCTAGAACAACAAACCAAACACAAATATGACATGCAAATCCATCAACCACCATGGCTCCCCAAACAACCCCTTTGCCGTGGGTTTTGGGTGACCAAATCACCACAACCAAATTAATTTTGGTGGGTTTTCATGGTGTTTATACTTCCATAACACTCAAAATTAACATGCATTAGCTCAAATAGCCACAAAAACGAATTTTGGATCATATGAAAAATCTTGAAAAATTTTTATCAATGCATGTTGGATTTGATTACATGAATAGGTGGGTAATGACCAAACTAAGCGTGGTCTAACCTTAGATTTTTGAAAAATCAAGTAGAAAAGATTTTAGGTGGATTTTTGTGTGTTCTTGGGTGTGCCGTGGGTTTAGAGAGAGAGGGAGGGAGTGATGTTTGATTTTTCTTGTGAAATGTTGTATGTGTTTGAGTGTTTGTTCACTTAGGCCCTTTTTGATGGTTAGGAGGGACCTAAGTGCAATATTGGGCTTCTTTTGTCCTTAAATAGAAAACGACCTCAAAACTTTGCGGGTTTGACTCATTTGTCACTTTTGAAAATTTTACGGGAGTCGGAAATCTTCCCGAATGCTCCAAAATATTTTTGGGATACTTTAAATGTACTTGGAAGGCTATAAAACTCACACGACTCAACTTAACACGTACCGTAAATAAAATTCTCGAAAAATTACATTATCGATAAATCGTCAAAAATTATATAAAATTGGGCATCCCTCGGGATCGTAATCGTCATCGTCCTTCTTAAAACGTCAAACGTAAAAATTATAACCTCGAACATCGGCTCTAACCAAAATACTTATAATTATAGAAATTAAAATTTATCAAAAATTTCAAAAATTAGCGTAATTTAGGGTATCGTTAATGACCTCGATTCTAGGGTGTCACATCCACCCCTCCTTAAAGAGAGCGACGTCCCGGCGCTCGCCTCTTCTTGGGCTCACATTTCGTGCTACTGGAACAAATGAGGATACCTTTCCTTGAAAAAGTCCTCACGTTCCCAGGTGTATTCCGGTCCTCGCTTAGAATTCCATCGGACCTTCACAATGGGAATCCTACTACGCTTCAACCGCTTGACCTCCCGGTCCATAATTTCCACAGGTTCTTCCACAAAGTGCATTTTGTCGTCTAGTCGAATCTCGTCCAAAGGAATCACCAATTCCTTGTCCGCCAAACTCTTCTTCAGGTTCGATACGTGAAACGTGTCATGAATAGCACTAAGTTCGGTCGGCAATTCTAACTTGTACGCTACTGGTCCAATTCGTTCAACGATCTTAAACGGTCCAATATACCTCGGACTCAACTTTCCTTTCTTTCCAAAACGAATTACACCCTTCCATGGCGATACCTTGAGCATAACCATATCTCCAACTTCAAACTCCAACGGTTTCCTTCGGTTATCAGCATAACTTTTCTGTCGGCTTCTCGCAGCAAGTAGTCGGTTCTTGATCTGCACGATCTTCTCTGTCGTTTCTAATACCATTTCGGGTCCAGTCAATTGACTTTCCCCTACTTCACTCCAACACACGGGCGATCTACACTTCCTTCCATACAATGCTTCGAACGGTGCCGCTTTGATACTCGCGTGATAACTATTATTGTACGAAAATTCCACTAGAGGCAAGTGGCGTTCCCAACTTCCTCCAAAATCAATCACGCACGCTCGGAGCATGTCCTCCATCGTTTGAATAGTTCGTTCACTCTGGCCGTCAGTTTCCGGGTGATAAGCCGTGCTTAAACTCAGTTCAGTGCCCATCGCACGTTGAAGCGATCTCCAAAATTCCGACGTAAATCTACTGTCACGATCCGAAATGATCGATAACGGCACTCCATGTCTACAGACGATCTCTTTCACGTACACGCTGGCGAGTCTTTCCATGCTGTCCGTCTTCTTCATAGGTAAGAAATGAGCAGATTTCGTCAACCTGTCCACAATTACCCATATCATATCGCATCCACTAGGAGTCCTAGGTAAACCCGTCACAAAATCCATTGCGATTTTCTCCCATTTCCATTCTGGGATTTCCGGTTGTACCAACAATCCAGATGGTTTCTTATGTTCTGCCTGAACCTTCGCGCAAGTCAAACACTTACTGACGTAACGAGCAATATCTGCCTTCATATTCGGCCACCAATAAACTTTCTTCAGGTCGTGGTACATCTTATCCGATCCAGGATGTATCGAATACTTCGACTTATGCGACTCATTCATAACCAATTCTCGAACTCCAGGCTTTCCTTCCTCAGATGGACACAATGGTAACCAAATTCGATTCTCAAAATATCTTAGTCCGTCAGACCTAATCACAAAAATAGGTTTCAACATTCGTCCCAAATTCTCGGCTTCAACATTCCCTTTCATCAATCCTCTCTCCTGAGCCTTCAGTATGGTTTCGGTTAAGTCAACGCTCTCACTCATCACTAAAGCTCTAACCCTCAAAGGTTTCTCCCGTTCCTTCCTACTTAATGCATCCGCTACAACATTCGCCTTCCCAGGGTGATAGCGAATTTCACAGTCATAATCACTCAATAGTTCAACCCATCGTCTTTGTCGCATATTCAACTCCTTTTGATCTAAAATGTGCTGCAAACTCTTGTGATCAGTGAATACAACACACTTTGTCCCATACAGATAGTGTCTCCACAACTTCAACGCAAAAACTACCGCTCCTAATTCCAAATCGTGCGTCGTGTAGTTCTCCTCGTTCTTCCTTAATTGCCTCGACGCGTAAGCTATCACCTTCTCACGTTGCATTAACACTGCTCCGTAACCTTTACGAGACGCATCACAATACACCACGAAGTCTTCGGTTCCTTCAGGCAATGATAAAATCGGCGCGGAACATAACTTATCCTTGAGCGTTTCGAAAGCAAGCTCTTCCTCAATTCCCCATTCATACACCCTATTCTTCTCGGTAAGCCGCGTCAATGGTTTCGCAATCAACGAAAATCCTTCAATAAACCTTCGATAATACCCAGCTAAACCCAAAAATTGTCGAACTTCAGTCGGCGTCGTCGGTGCTGACCATTCCCTGATTGCTACGATCTTAGCAGGATCTACACGAACTCCCTCACTATCAATCACATGACCTAGAAACTGCACTGATTCCAACCAAAACTCACACTTAGAGAATT
Source organism: Glebionis coronaria (assembly GCA_025667525.1). NCBI lineage: Eukaryota > Viridiplantae > Streptophyta > Magnoliopsida > Asterales > Asteraceae > Glebionis > Glebionis coronaria. The sequence continues at coordinate 410,143,111 of CM046879.1, forward strand.
TTGCATACAGCTTCTCCTTCCTTAACAACTCCAAAATCTTTCTCAGGTGCTTCTCGTGCTCCTCCTTACTCTTAGAGTAAATAAGTATGTCGTCGATGAAAACAATAACAAACTTATCTAGATACGGCTTGCACACGCGATTCATAAGATCCATGAATACAGCAGGCGCGTTCGTCAACCCAAACGGCATCACTCGAAATTCAAAGTGTCCATACCGCGTACGAAAGGCAGTTACAGGAATATCCTCCTCTCTTACACGCAGTTGATGATACCCTGATCTTAAATCGATCTTTGAGTACACACTGGAACCTTGTAATTGATCGAACAAATCATCAATCCTCGGTAGTGGGTACCGATTCTTAACCGTCAGCTTATTGAGTTCTCTATAGTCAATGCACATTCTAAACGAACCATCCTTCTTCTTTACGAACAACACTGGCGCTCCCCAAGGTGATGAGCTCGGCCTAATAAATCCTTTGTCCATCAACTCCTTCAATTGATCCGATAACTCCTTTAACTCAGATGGTGCTAAACGATAAGGTGCACGTGCAACCGGTGCAGCTCCTGGCACTAAATCAATTCGAAACTCGACCTCACGATTAGGCGGTAAACCTGACAACTCGTCTGGAAAAACGTCCGGATACTCGCGAATAATTGGTACCTCTTCAATCCTCGCCTCTACATCACCATCGCTCGAAACCTGTGCCAAAAACACATCGCATCCGCTCTCTACGTACTTCATCATCTTCAAACACGAAATCACCTTCAAACGAGAAGTGCATTCGTCTCCCTTTATTGTTAAAACCCTATTCCTCAGCGGAATCTGAACCAATCTCTCACCACAGACAATCGTAGCACTATGCGCCATCAGCCAATCCATTCCCACAATCACGTCAAACGATCCTAGCTCTATAGGCATCAAGTCGATTTTAAAAGCGTAGTTTCCTAACTTCAAGGTACACCCTTTCAGTATAGAATTCGTACTAACAATTTTTCCATCGGCTAATTCAACATTATAACTAGTCGTTAACAATACCGGTTCTCTATCGATATGACGACTAAATCTAACGTCTACAAAACTCTTGTCGGAGCCAGAATCAAATAAAATACTAGCATAACAAGCGTCTAGCAAAAACGTACCGGTAACCACATTGGGACCTTGTGGTTTATCAGCAGTTCCCACTTGATACACAGCTGCCGCATTATTTCCTCCCCGTCTGTTCCCTGCTTTCGGGCAATTTGCTTGCACATGCCCCCTTTCTCCACAGCTATAACATCCTCTCATCCTGATAGCATTAGCCCCAGTGGCTACTCCTCCCGTTCGACAACTAGCAGTCCTATGGCCTGCCTTTCCACACTTGCCGCATGCCGGCGGGCAGTTTCCAACATGATACAAGTTGCACTTTCCACAATGGGGATTCACTTTCACACCTCTAGGGTTCGTCACGGCCCTCATCCCTTCGTTCCTTCTCTGATTAAACTGTTGATTACGGTTCGGCCCTTGGTTGTTTCGGTTTCCTCCTCGGTTCTGGCCTTGGGATTGATTGCCTTGTGCTGCCTCCCATTTTCTTTTGTTACCCTCAGCAATGTAATTCTGCTTATCCTGAAGCTTAACGTCCATTAAAGCGTGTGCCATTTGAACCGCTTCGTCAAACGTTCCAGGTTTCGACGAAGTTGTTTCACCCTTGATGTTGCTAGATAAACCCTTAATATACTGCTTCATTTTCTTGGCATCATTGGCAAATATGTCCGGACACAAAAGACTTAACTCATTGAATCTCCTGGTGTAAGCAGCTATATCGTTGTTCCTTAAGGTCAAGTGTCTCAGTTCGTCCTCCAATTGCCCCAATTCCTCCTCTGGGCAAAACTTCTTGGTCAACAAAGCTTTGGTTGCATTCCACGTTCTCGCATTCGCCACAGCCAATCCCACCGTAGCTACCTGGGTATTCCACCAGCTTAACGCATCATCCAGAAATGTAGCTGCTGCAAACTTTACTTTATCCGCCTCTGCACAACCACTGATTTCAAACGTACTTTCAACTTTTTCCAACCATCGCCTAAGTTCTAGGGCTCCACCCGATCCACGGAACTGCGTAGGACCGCACTTCATAAAGCTTGAATAGGTACACACTCTCGGGGCTTGCTGTCTTCCCGCGTTCCTTCCCGGATCCTGATTTCTCCCAGCTCGGTCCGCTTCCAACGCATTAGCTATTGCTTCCTGAATCATGTTGTTAACACGATCGGCAGTCAACTTTGGAGGCATTGTTTTATCGAATATCTCTTTCTGCAAGACAAGAAAAATAGAAAAACAATGTAAGTATTCATATCAAGTTTCCCAGACATAAAATACATACAACGACACATCACTACGGAGTTACTAATATTCATCAATTCACACCACAAAAGATCAAATTTAAGACATATCACAGATCATGAAAGGTAACATAGATTGTATTGATAGTTAACCAAAATCGTGACAAGTAATGCCACTACAATCATTCACCACAAAACATCAAGTACTTGAGTTTCTCGTCATAATACCATCATACAAAGGTCTAAAATAGTTCTATTACAATGATCAAAGAAAAATACAAAACAAGTAACTAGGCATGTGGTGATCCACACTGCCTCTTGGATGGCGGCTCGTCGTCGTCCTCGGTTTCCTCATCACTCACATCCTCATCCACATCATCCACTTTTCCTTTTCCTTTCTCATCTGGCCCACATTCTGTTTCCTTTCTCGTCCCTGATGTGGATCCATGCTCAATCGCTACCTGATTTCCCACCGAAATACAAGCACCTCCAGTAGGCGGCTGAACCATGAAGTCATTCGCCTCCATCTCCACATCGTCCACGAATCTCCAATCCGGGGGCAATGAATCCCTCACACGATGCTCCCAACTCTGCATCCTCGACAACCTCATCTGATCTTCCCTCACACGATCAAGACTAGCACTCAAATTCGCAACCATTGATTTCAAACTGTTGATGGCACTTGTGTTCATCATCCCATCATACGCAATTCTTGAAGTCCTTTCCAACAGTCTTTGATGCTCCCTTTCAGTCTTATCAAACTTCTTAATCACCCTAGTCTCAACTACAAACCGCTCAAACATTAACCTTTCCATCCTCCCCAAACGACCTGCGGGATCCCAGTAGTGACTCGGTCTCGGAAAATAGACCCTTGTAATATTCTCGTGAATCGATGGCGACTTGGATGACTCTCCACTGCTCCCATTACTATTGTCCATCGGGCGATCAAAAGGTTGCTGCTCATAACGACCGGTCGGTGGTACCTCATAACCCTTCGGCGAACTCGGGGTTTGAAACAAATCGGGTTCGGTCTGGCCTACGGCATCCTCGGGAATGCCATCATCCAATAGCTCCTCGGGCTCTTCTTCGGAATCCTCATTGTCGTCACTACTCATGCTGAAATTATCCACCTCACTTTCGCCATTGTCGTTTTCCGGCCCTATTTCGTCTTCTGGAGCGATCCATCCATTATTATTGTCCGGCGGGTTCGGAGGAAACGGTCCCCCTTCGTGACCTACAGCGTAATCGTTCCCGTTATCGTTGGGCGGTACCTCGGCCATTCCTGCAATAACAGCGAATTTCGGAGGGTACATAAGTAATTATACAATAATTATAAATATATGCATGCAAATGCAATGCAAAGGTGGTACATATGCCCGAAATGTAATAATATGATGCTCATGCATGATAAATATGAAAATTACGATGTCGGATATTTCACGTAAAATTTAACGTCTACATATAGTAATTCCATACTTATATAATAATTACCCACATATATACTTTACTCAAAAGTATACGTCAAATGCCAAAAATACAACAATAAATCTTACCGGAGCCATGCAGGATAGTTGTGTGTGCTTGGACCCTTTTCTTACGACACCAAAAGTTATAGTTTAGGATTTTCAAAAACGACCTAGTTCTCTATAACTCGTGGCTCTGATTACCAATCTGTAACACCCCCACAATTGTTATGCGCAGCGGAACTACAACAATGGGTGCTACACAGTATTCATTGCACACAAGATATGTCAAACGACGCTAAAAAGACGTCGACTTAAAAATTCAACATTTAAAATTGTTAGATAATACATGTCCACAGTTTTTCCAACCCCAAATAGTGCACAGAGTTTAGCGTTTTCGGTCCCCATGAATCTCAACCCCAAAAACTTCAGTTTTACAACCACATGACATTAAACATAAAAATTGTTTAAGTAGAAAAGGAGGGAAAAACAAGCGGACACCAAGCCGATCACACAACATCCATCCCATGCATGCTCCATCCTACTGCTCAGCGGTTACCTGAAATACATGCCAAAAATTTGGTCAACGAAAACGTTGAGTGGAATTTATAGGTTTTTCAATCCATTTGAACGTATATATAATAAAAACCATTCGTGATCATTTATAGTCTTGTCGATCAAACAAACTATAATCAGGATATTGACAATTGTGTTTAAGCTCATGACACTAATCCGTTAACTCAATCACCCGCGTAAATATACCGGCATGATTCAGATGAAACCAGTGCCCCTCTAAAGGCATCAGTTGCAATTATACCTTATTTCTCATACAAAATAATCTACCGCAGAACTTACTATAAGTACAGCTTCTCGGCTAGCATTGGGTCGTTAACCCCGTAGTACTACAAATTGCATAAGCGGCTATTTCCCCCTTCGCAAGGGCAAGACAATAGTTAATAGTTCATGAATTTAGGGACTTTTGCAACTTTGGTACTCAACACAATTTCTAAGGCAACTTTCGGGTCTAACAATCATTCATGATATACGTTCCTTTTTAAAAACTAGCATGCATTTCCCTCGCGGGTAAAACAATTTAAAATAATGTAAGCGAGGCTATAAATTCACACCTTAGATATTAAGTAGTCGGTAGTTCGAGGAGTGTTCACTGACGATGAAACGGATGCCCGGGTAAATCAACACCTATCACAAATAACGCGTAATGAGTAATCTCATTTAAATACTTACGGTACTGTATAAAGTACATATATACAAGTTACTTAAGACAAATATAACTCACGCCGAAAACAAAAACAACAAGTATCATTCATTTTATTCCATTCGTGCTTATAACCTACGTTGTCCATTTTTACACGTTTTCGCCGGTACTTGACTAAAGTACGGGCTGTTTTACCTTATTAAACCATGCTTATAAAATTTGATAAAATTTCCAAAAATCCTATATGACCTGTAGATAACATGTTTTTAAGTCCAACAAAAGTTTTCACTTTTACGACCCGTCACGCAACTCATTTCCACGACTACATTTTACGGGCTGAAATTGCGCTTCGACCACTTTTGACCACTTTGACCTATATGAAAAATACCTTTGACTTCCTTGACTCATAAGTCAACATATAGACCCATTTGTACAGGTTAGGGACCAAGTTTTGACCCTTGATCATTCACCAAATTATACTTGTGACCCTCGGGTTTTGACTAAAACTTTGCACAAATCCGGATTGTGAAAGTCCTCGTCTCCCGGTACCCGATCTTTAAAATGTCATAACTTTTAGCTCGTTTTGAGTCACGGGCTCTACCTTATACCAAATTAAAGCTAGAAAAACCCTCTATCACTATATTTAGTTTTCAAGACTTGGAACAAAAATCATTTTTCCAAAATAGACCAAATGTTTCTGCCTAAAAATGACTATACCAAAAACATGCTTAGACTCGATTCCAAGACTTCTAACCAACACTAAACATCATCCTAAGCCTTCCCAAACATATCCTAACATCAAACTTCCATCCTACCCCTATTGATCAACCAATCTCAATATCAAAATCAAAGAAAAATACACATGCAAGTAGTAAAACCTATATGAATCTTTCTAGAACAACAAACCAAACACAAATATGACATGCAAATCCATCAACCACCATGGCTCCCCAAACAACCCCTTTGCCGTGGGTTTTGGGTGACCAAATCACCACAACCAAATTAATTTTGGTGGGTTTTCATGGTGTTTATACTTCCATAACACTCAAAATTAACATGCATTAGCTCAAATAGCCACAAAAACGAATTTTGGATCATATGAAAAATCTTGAAAAATTTTTATCAATGCATGTTGGATTTGATTACATGAATAGGTGGGTAATGACCAAACTAAGCGTGGTCTAACCTTAGATTTTTGAAAAATCAAGTAGAAAAGATTTTAGGTGGATTTTTGTGTGTTCTTGGGTGTGCCGTGGGTTTAGAGAGAGAGGGAGGGAGTGATGTTTGATTTTTCTTGTGAAATGTTGTATGTGTTTGAGTGTTTGTTCACTTAGGCCCTTTTTGATGGTTAGGAGGGACCTAAGTGCAATATTGGGCTTCTTTTGTCCTTAAATAGAAAACGACCTCAAAACTTTGCGGGTTTGACTCATTTGTCACTTTTGAAAATTTTACGGGAGTCGGAAATCTTCCCGAATGCTCCAAAATATTTTTGGGATACTTTAAATGTACTTGGAAGGCTATAAAACTCACACGACTCAACTTAACACGTACCGTAAATAAAATTCTCGAAAAATTACATTATCGATAAATCGTCAAAAATTATATAAAATTGGGCATCCCTCGGGATCGTAATCGTCATCGTCCTTCTTAAAACGTCAAACGTAAAAATTATAACCTCGAACATCGGCTCTAACCAAAATACTTATAATTATAGAAATTAAAATTTATCAAAAATTTCAAAAATTAGCGTAATTTAGGGTATCGTTAATGACCTCGATTCTAGGGTGTCACAGGACAAGTGCTTCAACGAGGATAATGTTAAAGTTCATTTGTGTAATCATCTTCAAAAAGGAAGTAACTTGAGCATCCTCTTTAGTGAGCACTTTGCACTTGTCTAACCGAGAAGGATAAGGGATATTGGGTTTAGTTGGTGTAGGTGTAGAAGGTGAAGGTGTGGTAGGTGTAGATTTAGATGTTGAGGGTTGAGAGGGTGAAGGTTTGGATGGTGACGGGTTTTTATTTGATACTTCTTCCGTAAGAGGTGGATACGGTAATGGAGAACTAGTACTAGGCGTGGAATTAGGAGGAATAAATAGGGGTGGATGGGGTGTAGATGGAGTAACTGGGGGAGGGGTAGATGGTCCTACTAGATTTGCTCCACTGCGTGTAGTAATAGCACTCACATTAGCTGTTGAGTTGGTCACGGTATTCGAAGGAAGAGAGCCCGAAGTAGAGGGTTGATTACTTTGGAAGAAACTAGCCATCATATTCCTCAAATCATTAGTTTGATTGCTTAAAGAAGTTTGCATATCATTTCTAAGCTCGGTTCGAATATCATTCCCTTGTTTAGTGATATCACCTTTCAAGTTAATAATTTGGCTTTGAAGGTTTTTCACCACCTCTCCTTGGGTCCTCATGAAAGTTTCAACATCTTGATTATATGTCGTGGATGGAGTGATGGGTGGAGCTCGGTGAGCGGGTGGGTGATATGGATTAGAAGCTCGAGGTGGGTTTGGATTGCTTCTATTGAAGTTGTTTGGGTTGTGGTTTTGAGGAGAAAAACCGGGTGAAAGAAAGTTGTTGGAACGATAACTTAGCAAGTCACGATCACCTTGAGGTCGGGCTTGATAGCGTTCCGTTGAATAGTTACCGTTAGCTGCATACACGTTCTCCGGATTGTCATAAGTAGCGGGACAATCAGTGTATGAATGAGGACCGCCGCAAGTCTCACAAGAAAGTGTTACAGCTTTAACTTGTTGAAATTGGTTCGTAGCCATGGCGAAGAATATTTTGCTCATTTCGGCTATTGTGCGGGTGAGTTCGGTCATCTCGGGGTTTGATGAAGTAGAAGAAACATTAACCCTCGGATTATTTCTTGAAGATGCGGATGAATCCCAATTTTTATGATGAGTGGTCATGTTCTCGATTAGCTCTCTACACTCCTCGGGTCTTCTTTTCATAAACGTACCACCGGCGGCGGCATTAATCGTATCACGATGACGAAAAGTTAAACCGTTGTAGAAAGTATCAATGAGAGTGACGGGGAGCATATTATGATTAGGACAACGATCGATCAAAACATTATAACGTTCCCAAGCATCGAAAAGAGACTCATCAGGTTCTTGAGTGAAACCACTGATTTGATTACGAAGGCTCGTTACCATAGATGGTGGAAAGTAGCGCGACAAAAATCGTTGAGTCATTTCGTCCCATGTATGAATTGGATTCTTAGAAAGATGATCAAACCATTTTTCTGCATGGTGGGATAAAGTGTGTGGAAAAAGATGAAGGCGAAGAAAATCCATGGTAACACCGGGCAATTTCATGCTTTGAGTGACGGTAATGAATTTGTCGAGGTGTTTTTTGGCATCATCATCCGGTAATCCGCGAAATGGACAAGTGTTTTGAACTTGTTGGATCATGTGATGCTTCAATGAAAATCCGGGAGCCGTGATTTACATCGGCGCAATCGGTCCTCCACGTCCATTCATAGTCGGTTGACATAGCTCCTCCATCGTTCGAAGGTCGGGTGAGGAGCATGGTTGTTATTATTCATGTTGGGGTGAGGTGGATTATTATTGTTCTGCACACCGGCCATATCTAGGTCTTTAAGAGTCTCGGGCTCAGAATAAGACGAAGGTCGAGTACGCATACACTAAAAATGAAATACAATAATTTTGGTTTTTTATCTTTTTTATTTTTTTGGATATTTGAAAATTTTATATTTTTAGGATTTTTTGAAAAAATTTATGCTTGAAAATAACGTTCCCACAAGAACGGATCCCAAAATTCAACGCGTCTCTCACAGAAAACCGTTAATCTTTACGAAAAGAGCCGGCAGCGGCGCCATTTTAATAACAAGATTTTTACTCGTTAAAATGTTCTTTGATTGGTCTAATCGAATTGATCATGGTTTTAAGTGCGACTCAGTCGTCTTTCGTCAATAAAATAAAAGGGTGTCGTTGTTTATAACTAATTAAAGATAAAAATAAAAGCTTTAACGTAAATGACAAAATTAAAACAACTTATGGAATAAAGATAAAAGCTTGAAAAGATTAAACTAAAAAGAAGACTTTAAAAGAAATTAAGTAAATGACTGAAATTTAAATCTTTTAAAAGTAAATGACGAAAACTTAAAACTCGACAAAAATTAAAATTTGAAAACTTCAAATTTAAACTAAGACGAAACAATTTTTAAAATAAAACTAAGTAAAAATGGCGGGAAAAGTTAAATTTGAATTTAAAAATAAAAAGAGGAAATAAAAACTGAAAAATGTAATCCGATCGCACTCACGATGGCTGATAGGTGTGAAAACACCCATCCTTTTACCACTTATTTCTTACTAAAACAAGACCAAAACGCGTGTTTAATATCACTTGTTTGGAATTATGTGTGGTTTTTGTGTCTATTATGTTTTCAGAGCCAACCGGATGAATATTGAAGAAAACATGGGATTGCACGGGTTTTATCAAGGAAAAGGACTCAAGACGAAGTCTATTGTCCAAGAGATGCAAAAGATTTGAAGTCATGGTGCCTATTTGAAGATTTATCGAAGAAAAGGACCAAAGACGGAAGATTTACAAATGTCGAAGAAACTCAAGTCTATTAAACGAAGAAATTAAAAGACGAGTTGAATTTAATCGTCGACAAACCCCGAATCAGAATCGAAAACGTCAACTTTTCTGAAAAGACGAGAAGACAAGAAGATAGGGAGAAAGCCCACTCACCAAACAAAAGGAAGACCTATATAAAGATTTCCCTTCACACTTTTCATTCAGTTTTTAGTTTTAGTTTTTCTCTCCTTTAGGTTCGTAGGCATCACCAACACCATTAGGGTGTTTGGTGATTTTGATTCTTGTTTTTGTTCACAAATCTTGTAGTTTAATCCATCTTTTTGATTGTTAAAACCTTTATCATCAATATAATCTTTCCTATTCATCTTGTTCATCTTCATCTTTTTTATTTCAAAGTTCTTAAGTTCTTATTTATTTGAGTTTGATCTTCTAAAGTTATTGGGTTTTGTGTTTTTATGATTGGGATTAGTTGTTTATGGTTAGTAAATGATTTATGATTAGTTTTGTCTAAAATTGGGTTAAAAACTTGGTCGATTTTGGATTAAATTCATTTCCCCTGTTTTCTACTGTTTCTATTCTTCACTTTCCCCAGTTATTCCGAGTAAAACACTATTCCGCATAGAATTGATTTCAAATTTATTCCGCATAGCATTGATTTTTACTTATTCCGAATGGTCCAATTGCCTCGTCCCTTATTCGGAATAGCAAGATATTCCGAATAGTCTGCTTTCGTTTTCCTTTACTCGGAATATCTATTATTCCGCGTAGCCTCTTTTATTCTGCATAGTGTCATCATATTCCCCATAGCCTAGATATTCCGGATAGAGTTCATTTATTCCGAGTAAGCCCAATTATCCGCATAACCATTTATTCCGTATGGTCCTTTATTCCGCATAGAGCTTTATTCCGAGTAAGCTAAAGTATTTCGCATAGAGTATTCCGCATGGTTTGAGTATTCCGCATAGCCTAGATATTCAGAGTAACATCATTATTCCGGATAGAAACAAACATTCCGAATAGGAATTTATTCCGCATGGTCATTTATTTCGATTAGGGCAAGTCTTCAGTAAGGGTATTTTTCAGTTACTGTTTTATTTACATTTTAATTCAAGTTTTGTTTTGGTTAATCAATTCCTTCTAGTTTACCTTTTAATACTTCATCCATTTACCTTTTTAAGTAGAATAGAAAACCAAACCCACTTTTTGTCACCAAGAACAAATCATTCCACTTTAAGCTGTGATCAATTCGAGGAGATTCCGAGATTAATCTTGAACCCATTGCAAAACCGTGTATCAAATGGCGCCGTTGCCGGCTCTTCTCGTTAAGATCAACAGTTTTTTTGTGAGAACTTGGATTTTGGGATCCGTTCACCGTGAACGTTACTTTTTCATAAAAACTTTCAAAAATCCCTAAAAAATATAAAATTTTCAAAAATACAAAAAATAAAAAAACCCATAAAAACAAAAAAATATTTCTTGTTTGCCTTGTTAGCTCTTTTGCAGGTGCATGCGTACACGATCAACGTCTTATCAAGAGCCCGAGCCTCTCGAAGACTTAGACATGGCCGGTGTACAAAACAACAACAATAACCCACCTCTCAACAACAATAACAATCCACCTCTCAACAATGAGCCTCTACCAGATAATCGCCCTATGATTGAACTGTTACAAGCACATGTGGAGGGCAACAATGATCCAATTGTTATACCCGCGATTGCAGCCAACAACTTTGAGCTCAAATCCGGCTTTATCCAGATGGTCTCTGCTCAACCATTCTTGGGGCGTACCATTGATGATCCACATGACCACATCAAGAGATTCCTGCAACTCACGAATACGGTCAAATTCAATGGTGTTCCACAAGAGGTAATCCGTTTGCAACTTTTTCCTTTCTCCTTAGAGGGACAAGCCCGGCATTGGCTTGCTAAAGAACCGCCACAAAGTATTCTTACGTGGACGGATTTGGAGACCAAGTTTATAAACTACTTTTTCCCACCCTCTCGTACTACCGCTTTGCGGAATGAAATTATCAATTTTGAACAAAAGTACGATGAGTCGTTTAGTGAATCTTGGGATCGTTTCAAAGATCTTTTAAGAAAATGCCCACAACATGGTTTTACCAAAGTGCACCAAATTAACACTTTTTATAATGGTTTAAGCATGAATGACCAAGATTCACTAAACAGTGCCTCGGGGGGTAATATTTTGGTTAAGACTTCCAATGCCGCTTGGGATATCATTGAGAATAAGTCTCGTGTGCAAACCAAGAGTGTGCGGACCAATGCCGCTAGTGCTAGTACTAGTGATAACGACAAGCGACTTGACAAAATCACTGCGCTTCTTGAATCGCTTGCTACCCAAACCGCCAGCAACACCAACAGCATCAACGCTAAAAACGCTCAAGTCAATGCTGTTAGCCAACCATGTGAAATCTGCGGGGGTCCTCACTCTTACACCACTTGTACCGCCACCCAAGACTACCCTTCTGAGAATGTGAATGCAGCATACGGTACCTATCCTCAACCTGCTTATCAAGCTCGTCCACAAGGTAACCGCAACTTGCTTAGCTACCGCTCAAACAACTATCTCTCACCACCCAGTTTTCCTTCTAACAACCCAAACCAACAACAAAACCTTAATCGCCCTCCTCAACAACAACAACAACCTCGTACACCATACATACCACCTCACAAACAACCATATCCACCTCAAAGAAACAACCAAGTTTACCAGCAACCTGCTTATCAACCACCCGCATACAATGCTCCTCCCAACCAACCCACCGCATTACACCAAGACATTGGAACCTACATGAGGACTAATGATGTGATCGTGGACAATCTCCAACGTGAAGTGCTCAACTTGAAAGCAGACCTGGTGAAACAAGGGAACGATCTGAGAGCTGATATGAGAAACACTTTGGATAGTCAAACGAATGACTTAAGGAACATGATGGCTAGTTTCTTCCAAGGTAATCAACCCTCTTCTTCGGGTACTCTTCCGAGTAACACCGTTGCGAATCCAAGAGGGGAGATGAAAGCAATCACCACTCGCAGTGGCAAAGGTACCAAAGAACCCGAGCTTCCTATACCTCCACCGGTGATTGTGACTAAGGAGAACGAGTCACCTGCTCCTATTCCTCATCCTTCTCCTTCCCCAATTTCTCCACCTCTTACTTCTACCCCTCCTCCACCCAAGGATGTGAGTGATCCTTCGATCCCAAAGACTTCCTCTTCTTCCGATATACCTTATCCCTCAAGGTTGAGGAAAGAGAAGCTCAAAAGCAAGGATGATATTCAAGTTTCAAACTTTCTTAAAATGTTTAAACAATTGAATTTCAACATCTCCTTCACTGAGGCTCTCGCTCACATGCCCAAGTATGCGAAGATGTTCAAAGATCTTCTTAGCGACAAGGAAAAGCTTCTTGATATTGCTAACACCCAACTTAATGAGAATTGCTATGCAGTGCTCTTAAGGAAATTGCCAATCAAGCTTGGTGATCCGGGTCGCTTCTTAATTCCTTGTAACTTTCCAGGAGTAGAGAATTGCATGGCCCTAGCCGATCTAGGTGCCAGTATTAACTTAATGCCTCTAAGAGTTTGGAAGCAATTATCTCTCCCTGAGCTAGTCCCCACCAAAATGACTTTGGAATTAGCTAACCGTACGGTTGCTTATCCAGTAGGGATAGCCGAAGACGTCTTTGTAGGAGTCGTCAAATTCACTTTTCCTGCCGATTTTGTCGTCGTCGACTATGACATGGACCCTCGTGTGCCATTGATCGTTGGTCGTCCATTCCTGAGGACCGGTCGCACTCTCATCGATGTTGAAGCCGGTGAGCTTATCATGAGAGTGGGTGACGATAAAATTGTCTTCAACATGGGAAAGTTGTCTAAACAGCCTTATTCAAATGAGAGTGTTAATTGTATTGACGTTCTTAATGAGGCTTGTGAAGAACACTTCAAAGATGCTTGTAAAAGTATTCCTACCTCTCTTCCCAATGTTGAGACCGTTTCCTCTATTGACTCATCACTATCTCTATTTGGAGAAAGTGATTTTCTTTGTAAAGATTTGGAAGCCACCATGGGAGATGTGAACTTAGAACATGCCGATTCTCCCACCGATTGGGATGAAGATCTTCGCCTCATTGAGAACCTTCTTAAAGAAGACATAATTGCTCCACCATCTCCCAAGGTTAATGCTCTCGATGCGCCGACTTTGAAAACGCCTCCCATCGAAAATCCTCTGGATTTAGAACTTAAGGAGTTGCCACCCCATCTTGAGTACGTGTTCCTTGAAGAAGAGAAGAAGTCGCCCGTCATCATCGCGCTAGACTTGAAAAAAGACGAAAAATCTCGCCTCATCGCCGTGTTTAAAGATCATAAGAAGGCAATTGCTTGGAAAATTTCCGATATCCGCGGAATTGATCCGAACTTTTGTACTCACAAGATTCTCATGGAAGATGACTTTAAACCCGCAATCCAGAGCCAAGGAAGGGTTAATCCTCGCATTCATGATGTCATCAAACAAGAGGTTATCAAACTTCTAGATGCCGACTTGATTTACCCTATTTCGGATTCGCCATGGGTAAGTCCCGTCCATTGTGTGCCCAAGAAGGGCGGAATAACCGTTGTTTCCAATGAACACAACGAGTTGATTCCCACTCGTCTCGTTACTGGGTGGAGAGTTTGTATTGATTATCGCAAGCTCAATGATGCCACGAGAAAAGATCACTTTCCTCTTCCTTTCATGGATCAAATGCTCGAGCGTCTAGCTGGTAATGACTATTACTGCTTCTTAGACGGCTTCTCCGGGTATTTTCAAATTCCCATCGATCCCAAGGACCAAGAAAAGACCACATTCACTTGTCCCTACGGAACATTTGCTTACAAACGCATGCCTTTTGGTTTATGTAATGCTCCTGGGACATTCCAAAGGTGTATGATGGTTATCTTCCATGACATGGTGGAAGACACTATGGAAGTATTCATGGATGATTTCTCGGTTTATGGTGATTCTTTCTATGCTTGCCTTGCCAATTTAGAACGTATGCTTAAGCGGTGTGAAGACACTCGCCTTGTTCTTAATTGGGAAAAATGCCATTTCATGGTAAAAGAGGGCATCGTGCTAGGACACAAGATCTCCAAAGCCGGTCTTGAAGTAGACCGTGCTAAAGTCGATGTTATTTCTATGTTGCCTCCACCTTCAACCGTGGAGGGTGTGAGAAGTTTCCTCGGTCATGCGGGCTTCTACCGTCGATTCATCAAAGATTTTTCTCAAATCGCTCGCCCGATGACCCACCTCTTGGAAAAAGATACTCCTTTTATCTTTTAAAAAGAGTGTCTTGAAGCCTTCAACTTGCTTAAGGATAAGCTAACTAAGGCACCCGTCTTAGTTACCCCTAATTGGGAGCTGCCTTTCGAGTTGATGTGCGATGCTAGTGACTTTGCGATTGGTGCGGTTTTGGGCCAAAGAGTGAATAAACACTTCCAACTGATCCACTACGCTAGCAAGACAATGACGGGGGGCCAATTGCATTACACGACAACCGAGAAAGAGCTTTTAGCTGTTGTCTATGCTTTTGAAAAGTTCCGCCCCTATCTTGTCCTTTCTACCACCATCGTGTATACCGATCATTCCGCGTTGAAGTACTTGTTAACTAAGCAAGATTCCAAACCAATACTTCTTCGCTGGGTTTTGCTACTCCAAGAATTTAAAATCGACATTCGTGATAAAAAAAAGGAGCTGAAAACCTAGCCGCGGATCATCTCAGTAGACTTGAGGATCCTTACCAAGGGGAACATCCGAACAAAGAGATCAATGACTCTTTTCCCCTGGAGACCTTAATGTCTATCAACTCGACTTCTGATGAAACCCCGTGGTTTGCGGACATTGCAAACTACTTGGTGGGTGGAATTCTCGTTGACGGGCTAACATCCCAGCAAAAGAAGAAGTTCTTCAAAGACATTAAGACTTACTTTTGGGATGACCCGTATCTTTTCAAACAATGTGCCGACTTGATTATTCGCCGATGTGTTGATGGACCGGCAGCTTTAGAAATCCTTGACGCTTGCCATAAAGGACCCACCGGTGGTCACTTTGGTACCAATTACACCGCCAAAAAAGTGTTTGATTCGGGATTTTATTGGCCCACCATTTATCGTGACGCTCACGATATGGTTAAGCGTTGTGATGCTTGCCAAAAACAAGGCAAGATCACACATAAAGACGAGATGCCTCAGAATTTCATTCAAGAATGTGAAATCTTTTATGTTTGGGGTATCGACTTTATGGGGCCATTCCCTTCCTCTAAAGGAAACAAATACATCCTTGTAGCCGTTGACTACGTCTCCAAATGGGTTGAAGCCAAAGCTTTACCCACTAATGACGCAAGGGTGGTTTGTAACTTTTAAACATCGCTGTTCGCTAGATTCAGTGTGCCTCGTGCCATTATTAGTGATCGCGGGACTCATTTTTGCAATGACCAATTCGCAAGAGTCATGGAAAAGTATGGTGTACATCATCGTCTTTCCACCGCCTACCACCCACAAACTAATGGCCAGGCTGAAATATCCAACCGAGGATTAAAGCGAATTCTTGAAAGAACCGTGGGAGAGCATCGTGCCTCATGGGCTGATAAACTTGATGATGCTTTGTGGGCTTTTCGTACCGCTTACAAGACTCCGATTGGTTGTACACCATATCGTCTCGTGTACGGGAAAGCGTGCCACCTCCCCATTGAGTTGGAGCACAAGGCTTACTGGGCCTTGAAGTGGGCTAATTTTGATATCAACAAAGTCGGTGACCTACGCAGGATCCAACTCAATGAGCTGAATGAACTCTGTAATGAGGCTTATGAAAATTCTTTGATCTATAAGGAAAAGACTAAGCTCATTCACGACTCCAAGATTAAAAACCGAGAGTTCCAAGTTGGAGACAAAGTTTTACTCTTCAACTCTCGGTTGAAAATCTTTTCGGGCAAGCTGAAATCTCGTTGGTCCGGCCCATTCACCATTGCCCAAATTTTTCCATATGGTACTCTCGAGCTTACTCAACCTAATGGACCTAATTTTAAGGTGAATGGCCAACGAGTGAAGTTGTACTTTGGTGAGGACATCTCTCATGAGATGATTCCATCCCTCACCACGTTCCCCATGAACTAATTTTGGGTCGAGTCAGGTTCGTGACTCGGTTATCAAAAACAAGCGCTCCTCGGGAGGCAGCCCGAGTATCTATCCTTTTCTGTTTCTACCTCCTAAGTGTAGGGGGACCTCTTTAGGTTCTTTGTGTTTGTGTGGTGATGTGATTACAGGGATGAATGCATCTTTGGAACCTTTGAATAACCGTGCCCCCGTGTTATCCGAAATCTGGTTCTATCTCTCAACTATCGTGATTCAATTTTCTTCATACTCACATTTGAAATTGATCACGTTAGTCGTCTCTTCCTTAACTTGAGTTAACCAACGTGCACAATGTCATAAGTGTAGGGGAGACTTATCCCACATGCTTAAACATTGAGGACAATGTTTATCTTAAGTGTAGGGGGACTTCTATCGAAGTTTTAAGTGGACTTTTCCATGAAAATGCCTTCATTTAACCGGAAAATCATCTTTTTCAACATTTTTCAAATTTTTAATTAACTTTGGCCATTTAGTCGTAATTTTTAAATTTTTATCGTTGCTTTCATATGTATATATTCCGCAATAAAGTCAAAAATATTAATAAATTGGTGTAGCTAGTTTTGAAATCTTTGACATATTAGGCCCGTTGTGTTTATTTTGACTCAACCCGAATAGACTTATCCAAGTTTATTCTAGCTAGTATCCTTAACCATGTAGACCTTAATTGGTTTATTAGGCTAAGTATCCACGAGTCTCATTACTTGAGATTTTAAATTGTGGAGAACGAGAAATGATAGAGTCAATTATAAGTCGGTATTTTTGCACAAGCTCACTTGGTGTAATTATTTGCCTATTCTCCCATCACTTGCTAATAATTTATCTGCAAATAAGTAAGGTCGTACGATTTGAAAAGTTACTTAGCTTCTAGCCCAAGATCGTTTAAAAGTTTCTCAGTAATGATAAGAGTTCATAGCCAAGGCATAACTTATGAAGCGGGGCGCGAAGATTGGCGAGTCCGAAAAGGCCCTAACAAGGCATGAGGATTCAATCTTATTGCTAAAGATCCAAGGTGATGTGAAAAGCATTATTCCCAAAATCAATATGAAGGATCAAGACTCACGACGAAAAGCAATCAACTCCCATAAAGATCATGGAGAAGTCTATCCGAAAAGACCCTAACAAGGTATGAGGATAAATAGATCCAAGTCCGAAAAGGAGGCGGATCGTTGTATCTCAAAATCCCAATTAGAGATTGAAGAAATAATCATGAAGTCGTGGTCAACAAAGTTGGAGTACCCCTCAAAAGTCTCCAAGTGAAGAAACTCTATTACGATGAGAAGACCATTATCTCAAGCACGTCTCTCAAGATATGAAGTATGAAGTACATGCCAAATATCGGCCCGAGAAAGGTCTCAAATCGTGAACCAAGTTATGCCAAGATATGAACTTTTTGATATCCCGAGAAGCAGTTTTAAGAGATTTTGTCCTTTAGCTAACTATTGATCAAATCGTCCTACTTTGCTTTCAGCCTAAATAAATTATCGAAATAAGTCCAAAAATGCATCTTCATGATCATTCTTAGACAAAAATAAAATATAAGAGATACCTCTAGGAATAAGGGATTTTAAGCATTTAGTTAAGCCATGTGTGTAAGTGTTTGATATGCTAACTTATAATAACAATGATCTCATTTTTAAGCTTAGTTTGGGGAACGTGAAACTTGAGGGTGATAAATCTTCGCAGCACCAAAGCCCTAATGTAAGTCCTTGATCTCTTTGCAAGTTATTTCCATATAGCTATTTTCAAGTGAAAATGGTTTCTATCCTTTTGTTTACTTTAAAGATTTAATTTCTCTTAGTACTTTAATTTTTTGTTTAGTAGTATTTTAATAAGGCCAAGATTGATTGATTATGAGAAGAGTGTAAATTTGCTTTGTCACTAAGCATTGCATGAGGGCATGGCAATGGTTAAGTGTAGGGGATTTGATAGGTGTGAAAACACCCATCCTTTTACCACTTATTTCTTACTAAAACAAGACCAAAACGCGTGTTTAATATCACTTGTTTGGAATTATGCGTGGTTTTTGTGTCTATTGTGTTTTCAGAGCCAACCGGATGAATATTGAAGAAAACATGGGATTGCACGGGTTTTATCAAGGAAAAGGACTCAAGACGAAGTCTATTGTCCAAGAGATGCAAAAGATTTGAAGTCATGGTGCCTATTTGAAGATTTATAGAAGAAAAGGACCAAAGACGGAAGATTTACAAATGTCGAAGAAACTCAAGTCTATTAAACGAAGAAATTAAAAGACGAGTTGAATTTAATCGTCGACAAACCCCGAATCAGAATCGAAAACGTCAACTTTTCTGAAAAGACGAGAAGACAAGAAGATAGGGAGAAAGCCCACTCACCAAACAAAAGGAAGACCTATATAAAGATTTCCCTTCACACTTTTCATTCAGTTTTTAGTTTCAGTTTTTCTCTCCTTTAGGTTCGTAGGCATCACCAACACCATTAGGGTGTTTGGTGATTTTGATTCTTGTTTTTGTTCACAAATCTTGTAGTTTAATCCATCTTTTTGATTGTTAAAACCTTTATCATCAATATAATATTTCCTATTCATCTTGTTCATCTTCATCTTTTTTATTTCAAAGTTCTTAAGTTCTTATTTATTTGAGTTTGATCTTCTAAAGTTATTGGGTTTTGTGTTTTTATGATTGGGATTAGTTGTTTATGGTTAGTAAATGATTTATGATTAGTTTTGTCTAAAATTGGGTTAAAAACTTGGTCGATTTTGGATTAAATTCGTTTCCCCTATTTTCTACTGTTTCTGTTCTTCACTTTCCCCAGTTATTCCGAGTAAAACACTATTCCGCATAGAATTGATTTCAAATTTATTCCGCATAGCATTGATTTTTACTTATTCCGAATGGTCCAATTGCCTCGTCCCTTATTCGGAATAGCAAGATATTCCGAATAGTCTGCTTTCGTTTTCCTTTACTCGGAATATCTATTATTCCACGTAGCCTCTTTTATTCTGCATAGTGTCATCATATTCCGCATAGCCTAGATATTCCGGATAGAGTTCATTTATTCCGAGTAAGCCCAATTATCCGCATAACCATTTATTCCGTATGGTCCTTTATTTCGCATAGAGCTTTATTCCGAGTAAGCTAAAGTATTCCGCATAGAGTATTCCGCATGGTTTTAGTATTCCGCATAGCCTAGGTATTCAGAGTAACATCATTATTCCGGATAGAACCAAACATTCCGAATAGGAATTTATTCCGCATGGTCATTTATTTCGATTAGGGCAAGTCTTCAGTAAGGGTATTTTTCATTTACTGTTTTATTTACATTTTAATTCAAGTTTTGTTTTGGTTAATCAATTCCTTCTAGTTTACCTTTTAATACTTCATCCATTTACCTTTTTAAGTAGAATAGAAAACCAAACCCACTTTTTGTCACCAAGAACAAATCATTCCACTTTAAGTTGTGATCAATTCGAGGAGATTCCGAGATTAATCTTGAAACCATTGCAAAACCGTGTATCAATGGCACCTTGGATCGCAACCTGGATCGCACTCCCGATCGCACCCTCGATCGCACTCCCGATCGCACCCTGGATCGCACTCCCGATCGCACTCCCTGGATCGCACTCCCTGGATCGCACTCCCGATCGCACTCTGGATCGCACTCCCGATCACACCCTGGATCACACTCCCGATCACACCCTTGATCGCAACCACATATCGTGGTAGTGATCGCAGTCTAGATCAAAGTTTGGATCGCAGTCAGTGATCACAGTAGTGAATCGTAGTTGTGATCGTAGTATTTGATCGCAGTAATGGATCGCAAGTAGAAACCCTAAGGTTTATGTGATCACACTTACTGGATCGGAACAAGTAAAAACCCTTAAGAAAGCTACGATGGGGTACAAAAAGCAAATAAGCAATAACCAAATAAGCACTTGAATAATAACCAATTACCAAAAACTTAATTAAAACAATAAAAAGAAGAACTAAATAAGCACAAATTTAAAACTTTCAAAACACTAAATAGACAAGATTTATAAAATAAACTTTAAAAAGATTAAACTTTTGAAAACACTTAAAAGAAAATAAGCTAAACAAGAAATAAGCTAAAAACACAATAAGGAAAGAACATCAATTGCATGACAATGATAAGAACAATGGAAAAATAAGAACTTTTATCAAATAAACATCAAGATTAACCAATCTTCAAGATTAATCCAAAAACAAGATATTTAAAAACAAGAAAGGAAGAATGAGATGATTATGAAAAGCTTGATTAAGGATTAAGATTCAACAACATAAATTAAAGACTTACTTGAAATAACTTGAAATTAAAGACAAGTATGTAAATAACAATATGAAAAGTGCATGAAAAATAAAGTGGAGAACTAATTTGTCAAATTAGCTAACACCTTCCAAACGAGGGGAAGGGTTAGTATTTACAGGGAGGAGGTTGGTTGGAAGGTTGCTTCCTTCTTTCTTTCTTTTGTCTTCTCATCTTTCGTCTTTGACAATAAACTCGTCATTCTCGACTTTGTCTCGGGATTTGTCGATAAATAAAATGAACTCGTCTTCTAATTTTTTCATTAATTAGATTTGGTTCTTCGACTTCATTAAACTTCCATCTTTGGTCTTTTTCTTCGATAAATCTTTAGAATAGGCCTTTGACTTCCGTTCTTTTTGCACTCTTGATCTTTTGACTTCGTCTTTTGTCTTTTTCTTCGATAAAAGCCCGTGAAAGCCCGCGTTTTCTTCCCTTTTTCACATTTTGGTCCTAAATCACAACAAAAACACAAACCACACATAATTCTGACTTTTACGACAATAAATACGCGTTTAGGCTTGGTTATTATTATTATTAAGTGGTAAAAGGATGGGTGTTTTCGCACCTATCAGTAAGAAGAAGTTGTTATCTCACTTACTATAACTAATTTAGATCTAGCTGTATTTGTGTCTAAATAAGGGGAGATTGTTGGGAATCTAAGTTTGTTAGATTTCCCTTAGTCGTAGATTTAAACATAAATCAAGTTGTGGGTTATCAACTTGCATGTGCCAAGGTGACAGGCAAGTACAACAAGACTCACAGAGAACTTAGTCTCTGTAAGCAACCACAGAGGAGTCCATGTCAGAGACATTGTCAAGGAAGTCGAAGATTACTTGAAGACATACTCATTGGCTATGATGGATAACTGTAACACCCCATTTTGATAATGGAATATCACGTATAATTATTGCGTGTCATCAAAGCATACAAGGATAAATGTCTAAACATTACATGACCATAAAAGGAAAATACCGGAATCAAACATCGGTAGTCGAAAAGTAAAGCTCATCACACACAAACATAAGTACTGTAAATGAAAGGACTAAACAATGTCCATGGCAAGAGTATCAAAGTAAAGATAATGCATAAAGTAAAGAAAGGCTAGAAAGCTTCCAGTCCATATGCACGTACGCTTAAAGTCTACGAGCGTCCCTGAGTACCTGCCGTTTTGGGAACATAGAAAAGGAAAACGGCTGAGCAATACGCTCAGTGCACGGATGTACAATAAAGCATGAATAGTATAAGCATATAAGCATATAACAGCGGAAGAAACTAAGTCCCGAATAACCCGGTTAAGTCTTGGTAAAACTGGTTTTATAGTTTGAAAAGCCTTATGTTTATCTTATAAAAACTGTTTAACATATTCTACCATTAGCCAATATAGGTCATGAAAATCCACCGTGCATGAATACTTGGAGGGGTGACCTCATCATGCAAATTAGAGGGACTGCCTCTAATTTAATATACTGGTTTGGGTAGGAGGGATCAGCTCCTTGTGAAGGATGCAAGGCACACACCACATTCACACTGAGTAATCTGATGAAAACATGTAACTAGGATGCACCCATACGCCCCACATGATAAATATAATAATATGGCCAAAAGCTGAAGGGACGCCACGAGCAATCACTCCGTCGTGGGGAAGTCATAACACCAGTGCCTCTAGTGTTACGGTTATGGTACCTCCATAACTAGGTGAAACTGGTCATGCATGTATATGGCTATAGGTATTCTAAATTAAACATAAGCAAATCAAACATATAAACTTATACTATGGGAAAACAGTTGGCTGCATACGGGGAATCCTAATAAAGAAAGAATGTCCATACTGAAAGGACGGGAATTCGTACCTTATGTCCAGTGAACGAAGAAGACGAACTAAAGAGAGTCCTACTTCGGTATCCCTAATGCTACATAAATACATACGTGTATAAGTATCTGATTACTAAATACGTAACTGGTTTTATGTCATGTCTTAGCTTATTTTATACGTTCATGTCATGTTTTACTGTTTTAAGCTTTAAACTGTGTTTATCCTATATTCTGTCTATAGTGATTAAGTATTACTTGTATTTCATGTATTATTATACTTACTGTGTAATAATAAGTAACTTTCTAAAAATAGCAGGTTTCCTAAAATAGAAAGTTTCCAAAAATAGAAAGTTACCAAAAATAGAAAGTTTCCTAAAATAGAAAGTTTCCAAAAATAGAAAGTTTCCAAAACTAGAAAGTTTCCAAAAATAGAAAGTTTCCAAAAATAGAACTACTGCTTAAAATAGATAAGTTTCTAAAAATAGAAAGTTTCCATAAATAGATTACCTGTCTTAATTAAATAAGTTTCTAAAAATAGAAATTTTCCATAATTAGATATAAGCGGGTTAAATAAGCTAAGTATATAAGCTTAAGTGTTTCCTGATTATTTTTCTAAGTCATATTTATATCAGGTATAGTTTATTAATTATTACATGTAATTTAAATAAACTATAGGCTAAAAGTATTTAATTAAATATATCATGCTTTTAATTAAATAAATTTAAATACTTAGGTTAAAACATGTATTATTAACTATTAATAATATAACCTAAGTCATGTTAATTAATTAATTATAACCATGGTTTTTAATAATTCATTAATTATAACGTCTAGAAAATATAAATACTTAGGTTAAAATTCCATTATCTAATAATTAAATTATAACCTAAGTCATGTTAATTAAATTAATCATGTCATATTTTATAAATTTAATCTT
The DNA here is from genome assembly GCA_025667525.1 of Glebionis coronaria. Lineage (NCBI taxonomy): Eukaryota > Viridiplantae > Streptophyta > Magnoliopsida > Asterales > Asteraceae > Glebionis > Glebionis coronaria. The sequence goes on from CM046879.1 coordinate 410,166,905, forward strand.
TAACATAAAACTATTAAAATCATAAACCTTAACATAAACAATGAACCGGATCGTGACTAGAAACCATGAACCGGACCCGTAATCGACACCATACCCCGAACCACTTCGGGGTTTCCCCCTGTTTGCTGCTGCCGTGGGACCCACACCACCAAACCGAGACCATGAGGTCTCAGTGGTGGTCCATAAGCCAAACCGAGACCCCTTGGGGGTTCGGTTTAGGCGTCGGACACATCAAACACCCCTAAATCCCATGTTTTGATTTACCACATAACCATTTACATGTTTAATTAATGTTTTTAATTAGCTTTTTAAAAACATCATGATCTTATTTAATTTATTAAATCAAAACATAAAAGAAAAAGGATTAAAAAGGTATACCGAATGCGTGGATCAAACGAGGATGAACACACACGAATACTTGCACAAAATTCAAGATCAAAATCAAACGAACACCCCCTTTGTGTCTTGTATATGCGGCGGCCAAAGAGAGAGCAAGGAAAAGGAGAAAAATCTTTTTAGGGTTTTTGTTAATTTACTATAAAGTGAAAAATGACTAAAAGATTTACCTTAACCCCCTTGTTAGTAGAATTTGATGGGCTTGGCCCATCCCTTTTGGTGTAGCCGCGGGTAAGGGGGCCCCACATGGGGTACCCGTACCTTTTTCCGAGTCTATTTATTTTAGTGTTTGTTCGTGTTTAGTCGTGTTCGTGTTTTATGTGTTCTCGTTAAATATTAACCGTGACTTAATATATTTATTCGTGTTCGTAATAAATATATATACGTAATTAATATTAGCTCGTGATTAAATTACGTTCATGATTTCATGATCGCATGTTCGTGATTAATTATTGTTTAAAATAATTATTGTGTGTTCATACATAATAAATACTTATCGTGTTCTAACACGTACGTAATACTTACAATTCTTATACGTGAACGTAATCATACTATAAAAGAAAAGATTTATCTAGTACGTATGATCTTAAGGGTACTATTCATGGTAAAAGCATGCGGATTTTACAATAACAGCCAAGATATATCAGGGACTCTCAGTGGTTGAGTGTTAACAAGGGTGGCAATACCCTGTTAACACTCGGTACACTTTAGACATACCTAAGTGTTTAGGCGGAAACTATTTGGGCGGGACAAATAGTTGCTTCAAAGTAAAGCAGCCTAATGTTCGAGTATGAAGAAAAGGGAAATTGTGTCAGCTCTGTTTCCCTAAAGTGTTATAGCATTCTACCAATAATAGAAGAGCATCTTGTGACAGATGTCTGACATTGTCTGTTTTGATTAGTCGTTGTCAACCCAGCCATCAAAGTCAACCTCGTACCACTATAAATAGGGAATGTAGCATAGAGTTAATGTTGTTCACTTTGTTAGATTTCACACATTAACTCACTTGAACTTGAAGAACAATCAGTTGTGCTTGTGTTCTTAAGTTCGCTAGTAAACTTGTAACTTCTACAAGTTTGCTTGTCCAAAGAGTACACAACACATTGTCATTAAACTGTGTGATCCATAGCACATTGTAATACTTGTTATACAATAATAAAGTCTTGCGTTTGAAAAGTATTTACTTGTGTTAATTATCTTAATTAGTCGTTTCAGTCTAGGTTTAGGTACTTTCACCAATTTCATTTAAGAAAGAGGTGAGCTTGGCATTCCATTGCCTAGGTGCTTGTTTGATCCCATACAGAGACTTTTTAAGTCTATCGACTGTGTTGTCTCCCCCAGGAAGGTATCCTTGGGGTGGTTTCATGTAAACAGTCTCATCAAGGTCATCATACAAGAAGGCATTGTTAATGTCAAGTTGAAAAATAAGCCAAGATTGCATAACAACAAAGTTTATAAGACATCTAATAGTAACCATTTTAACAACAGGGGCAAAAGTCTCCTCATAGTCTATTCCTCCCTTTTGACCAAAACCTTGAGCAATAACCCTAGCCTTATACCTTTCAATTTCCCCACTAGACTTAAATTTCAACTTCCAAAACCTAATGCCTTTCTACCTTTAGGGGTCTCAACAATATCCCAAGTGTCATTCTCAAGAAGGGCAGTAAGCTTAGAACTCATAGCATCAACCCAAAGAGGGTTTTTTTATGCTTAAAAAAAACTTTTAGGTTCACTATTTTTATTAAGTTAAGTGACAAAGCAAAAATTCTCATGATTAAGTTTAGAATAACCAACAAATTTTTCAAGACCATACTTAACTTTAGAGTTAACAACAAAATCATTATAGTTTTTTAAGGAAAAACAGAAGTTCGAGTAGATCTTCTAAAAATATTAGTACCCTGAGCTGAAGTGCTTGGATTTTGATCCAAGTTACCTTCAGACTCATTATTATCATCAAGTGTAGCAGCCTCCTCTTCCAACCTAGCATTAGTGTCATCACTGTTTTGAGCATCATCCCAATAATTGGGGAATCAACAGTGTCCACACTATCCTCTTGGTTGGAGTAGTGGCCACCTTCAATGTGTGACTCATGGTCACTATTATGACTAAGTGTTACTCTCTCATCATCATTAGGTATCTCAGGGTTATCTAAATCAAAAAAGTTTAATAAGTTTTTATCTTGATTAACACTAGATACATTAGACTCATCATGCTTGTTTTTAGAGACAAAATCCTTAAAAGGAAAAATACACTAAAAACTAACATCTCTAGAGACAAAGAATTGATTTCTATCAAGACTAAAAAGCTTGTAGCCCTTTTGAGAATTAGAATAACCCATCATAACACATTTTTTAGATCTATTAGATAGTTTATCATGACTATTTAAAATAGTAGCAAAGCACAAACAGCCAAACATTCTAATAAGAGAGAGATTAGAACTAGTATTATAAATCATTTCATAAGGATACTTTCCATTTAACATAAAATAAAGCAATATGTTAATAAAAAAAGTAGCAGTTAGGATGCATTCAGACCAAAACTTCAAAGGAATTCCCCCTGAAAAATAAGGCACCTGGCCACATTTAAAAGGTGTCTATGTTTCCTTTCAACCACCCCATTTTTTTGTGGAGTATATGCACAAGAAGTTTGATGAAGTATCCGTTTGTTATTACAAAACTTGTTAAAGGTTTGGTTAACAAACTCAGTTCCGTTGTCACTTCTAAAGACTTTAATGTTCTTTTTTAACTGATTTTTGATCGTATTATAAAAACATCAATAAAAATAACAACTTCATTCTTAGACTTAATGAGATATACCCAAACAGCTCTAGTATAGTCATCCATAATGGTTAAAAAATATCTATGGCCAAAATGACTTGTCACCTTATGAGGTCCCCACAAATCAAGGTGAACAATGTCCCCTAAGCATTTAGTTTTATGATCACTTAGAGGAAATGGTTTTCAGGTCTGCTTAGCTCTTTGACACGCTTCACGATAATCATATTTATCTGTTTTATTGATTTCTAAAGAACCTTTTAAAACATCTAAGGCACGGTCTACAGGATGACCAAGCCTGCAGTGCCAGTCATAATAAGACAGAGAACAGACAGTAACAGTTTTAGCAACATTGCACTTAATATCTTTAGTATCTAAGTAGTATAACCACCACACTAATTACCAATCCCTAGAATGTTTTTTAGATTCAAATCCTGATTCAGAAAAAAAACATTTATTCTCATCAAACACAACAAAGATTTTGTTATCCTTAGCAAGCTTATGCACAGATATCAGGGTCACAATACTCAGGTATAACCAACACATCAAACTAACAAGACCATTACCCAACTTAAGATTTCCAATTTTAGATATGAAGGCTTCAGTACCATTTGGATGAGCAACTTTAATTTTAAGATGAGATATGCCAAACACATTATCTAATTCCTTTTCATTATTGGTCATGTGTTGATTAACCTTTGAGTCAATTACTTTCTTATGTTGAGTAACTTTAGAATGAATGTTTGTATTAGAACAATAAAAACTTTGAAAATTGTCATTAAAGACTTTACTAGAATTGAGATAGGTACCTACCATATTGGCTTGCACACCCTTTTCAGAATCATTATTTTCTTTGATAAGAGAGAGTAAAGTGGTAAGTTGTTCACCAGAAAACATAGAGTTTGAATTGGTACCCACAGAGTTGTTAGAAATATTTTTCCCTTTAAAGTTTTGAACAGGTTTCTTCTTTCCAAAGTCATTTGGAAACCCAATAAGTTTAAAGCACCTATCAATAGTATGCCCATTATACCTACAATTTTCACAAACCACTAAGAATTCCCATTAGGTCTATAAGTTTTAGGTCTGGTAGTCACATTGGGTCTAGGGTTGTTACTGTTGTTAGATCTAAAGCCACCAAAGTTGAAACTCTAGTTTCTTTGAAACTCATTTCTGCTAGGCCCATTAGAAAGAAAAGCATATGTCTGAGTCCTCTGAGAGGAACCAGACGGATTTCCAGATACAACTCTATGAGACTCCTCACTAGAGATGATAGCATAAGCACCTTTAACATCTTACAAGCAGCTACATCAAAAACCAACATCTATATGGAATAGGGGGATGAGATTGGGTGTCTGAGTACCGATGTACAACTAAGTAGATATCTCACGGCGAAGGAATAGAGTCAGGCTCCACCTTCGGAAAAGTATTTACTTGAGGGTGGTTGCCGTTTTCCTTCCTGTAAACAAAGGTCGTCGTTCGCCCCACACTTCAGAAAGAGTACAACAAGAAGATGAATACAAATAGAAAGGCGTGCTGACCCTATCCTTCTTCCATACTCACAGCGAGTCCATTGTGCTTACGAACGAATGGAGCGTCTTCAATGCGAGTTGTGCGTGGACTTTCGCCTAAACAGTTAAGTGAAATAGTGGCGTTAATAGTCATATAAGAGTCATCAAGTCCCATTAAAAATTGCATTAATTTCAACAACTTGTTATGATTCTTAAATTCATTAGTAGCAGTGCACATACAATTAAGAAGTTCAACCATAGCATCATACTATTTCCACAAAGCATTCAAACTATGATAATAATCAGACAAATTGGAGCCATTTTACTTTAAATTGTTTATCTTATTATGAAGATTAAATATAACAGACCCATCAACTTTATGATAAGTCTTTCTTAAATCATTCCAAATATGTTCAACCTTTTGAAAGAATATTTGACCAAGAAACAATTCTTTAGATATAGAATTAAGCAATGTTTTAAAAACCGGTTCGACCCGGTCGGTTCAACCGGTTGAACCGGGAACTGGAGTGATGACCGGTAAGTTATGAGCCAAGTTTTTATAGAAACCCGAACCGGATTGCACCGTCGAGTTTAGGTCGACCCGAGTCGAACCGCCAGACAAAAATCGGCCGGTTCAAACATATCAAAAGAAAAAAAAGAATGATTAACATCGGATAATGTAATTGGACAAGATCTAGGTTTAGTTGAACCATAAGTTGATAATGAAATTTAGATGTATGTTTGTTGTATAATAAGTGATGTATGAACATGAGCTTTCATCTTTGTGGAATATGTTTTGTGAGTTCTTGTTACAAAAATGAATTGTTGCGGGTAGATGAAAATAAACATATATGTATGTATTGATCTTTGGTTGTGAGTTATTTTGTGTTAAGGAATTGAAAAAAAATGTTATTCAATGGTTGTTTTGGAAATGATAACTGGTGGGTTAAAGGATGGGTGGTGAAGCAAATCTCGAGGTGATGATACTTGGACTGTTCAATAAAAAAAACAAATACTACATCAATATTACTTTAGCAAAGTAGCTTTTTACTTATCCTAAAAATAGTAACGTGGCAGACTTGCAATATAAAGGGCTCCACTATAAAACTGTAGGTAATTTATTATTTGGTGAAAAAACAGTTAGACCTGATGGTTCAACCGGTTGACCCGGTGAACCGGCTATTCTATCGGGTCAACTAAAAAACCGGGTTTTAAAACATTGGAATTAAGTATCCAACCTAACACCACTGCATTGACTCTGTCCCATTGTTTACCCAAAACATCATCAGCTATAGATCTTTTACAAGAACCATTTATAAAACCAATTTTATTTTTTCCTTCTAAAGCAAGTAACATAGCATTAAACCAAACTTGATAGTTTTCAGTTCCTTTAAGTTTAACAGAACTCACAGTTAATGTGAAAGAGTCATTTGGGTGAAGGTGTAAAGGGTCACTAATGTCAAGCTTGTTAATCAAGGTCACAGGTTCACCCCCAACCTGTTCACCCTGTTCAGTATCTGTGTCACCATGTTGAGACATGGTGAACAACACAGATACAAGTCACACCACACGAAAAAACAACTTAATCAATATCAACAAAGTTACCAGGACTCCAAACCACTCAAGAATGGTAGGTCAAGGGCAAGACAAAGATTAAAGGTCTAGATAATCAACCCAACCAGAAAGAAACAATTATCAAAGAATACCCAACAAGAAAGAGTAACAATAATCAACCAAGAGCAAGTATATATATTCATGTAAGCAGATAGGAGACAAAAAAATATAAGAGAGAGAAGAGGTGTTACTGTGCATGCAACCAAAAAGCACAATCGATCTGTTTTTCCTTTATTCACTTAGTCTAGGAAGAAAAAAACCTCCACACCAAACCCTAATTTATAAAAAATTAGGGAAAAGCAAAACCACCAACAGATCTATACAATAGATCAATGGAACAACCTTCCTGCAACAAGAATAAGGTTAGGAAACAAGATATTATCGAAACCCTAAAAAAATTTAGAAACCCTAAATTTTTTTCAAAAGATTGTGAAAGAAAATTATGAAAGTAATACCGATCTATCTATCTCAATAGCAGATCTATTCAAAAAAGCTATCAATTTCAATAACCCTCAATTTTTCGAAACCCAAAAAATTAATTTTAATGATTTCAGAGCAACATGGCTCTGATGCCATGTAGAGAAATAGGTTTAGATGAATATAAACAAGGTAAATGGCACTGAATAAAAACCTTTTATTATAAACAAGATTAAACTTCAAACAAAAAGGAAAAAGATCACCACAGCAACACTGGTGTGGTCTTATTATCTAAATGATAATAGTTTTACAAGATTAAACAAAGATAATGATCTGGGTTACATGTTTGAAAGGAGAGAGAACCAAAAGATAAAACACACAGATGAAAACCCAGATTGGGTTTCATGAATGAGTGGCTAGAGTATAAACAGACGAAAGAGTTGTTGCAATGGGCTTCGTATCATGGGTTTGCGCTGAAACAAGGCCAAAGTATGAGTTTTTCATGTTGGCAACATAAGTCCTTCATAACCTAAGCTTGTAACATCATGAGTCTAAAAGCTAACTGAAACATTGAAAACAAACACAATCGGTCCTTGAAGGTTAGAATGGTATCTGATTAGGTCCATAAATTTAACAATGATGGAACTAAAATGGGTTCGGTTCAGTAGGGTCTGGTTCGGGCCGGTTTCTCGGCTCGATCCGGCCCGTGATCTGGTCTAGGGATGAGCAAAAGAACCGAGAACCGGACCGAAACCACGAAGAACCGAACCGGAACCAGAACCGTTGGTTCTAGTTACAGTTCTTGTTTTTGAGATTTTTTTGTTCTCGGTTCGGTTCGGTTCCACCGGTTCTCGGTTCCGGAACCAAGTACCCAATAATTATAAAAATATTGTAATTTTTTTACGATACTCAAAAGTTAATATCATAGGTAATATAAAAAAACAAAACCATCATGCTCTCAGAAAAACCAAACCAAACACCTTTAACTCTAATCTTAATCATTTGAAACATAGACAACTATAATCATTATCAAATCAATAAAACTAAGTTTTATGTTATTTTTTATTTGCATTCAAAGTATGTCTTTTTAGTATTACTAACATATGTATGTCTTGTTAGTACATAATTACTAATCAGTAGATTTGTATAATATAAAATTTGGTTTGTATGGTATAATTGGTTATATAACTAGCCATACAAAATAGATTCCTTTTGTAAACATAATGTAAAATGATTAGCAATCTAACATTTTTATTTTTTATTGATTTTTAAGGTTATACAAATTCTACAAATATTGAGCCTCGTAACTTTGAGTCAAATTTGGATAAAAGAAAAGTAGTGCACCTATGAAACTATAAAATATTTATTTATTTGAGCTTATGATTTAGTTGTTAAATATTATTGCTTTTAACGTAAATAGTTGTAAATACTTAAAATAATTATTTTTTTAATTGTTGTTGACTTAATTCACCTTTTAGAAAATCGGTTCTTATATGGGTAGAACCAAAAAACCGGAACCAAAAGATGATTCGGTTCTTGGTTCCTACTTTTCTCAAAATTTTGGTTCTCGGTTCCACCGGATCTAGATCCACGCTCATCCCTAATCGGTTCCGGTTCTCGAAATTTTGGTACTCGGTTCCACCGGTTTCGGTTCCAATTCCACCGGATCTAGATCCACGCTCATCCCTAATTTGGATAAAAATGGTATGAAACAACTAACTAGCGGAGCATTCCATACAAAATGCTTATTATACAACAAGCGACTAGCGTTTCTAATTTTCTAAACACTTCGAATCTAATTGCGACTTATCAAACACTTTGTCAAAACAAACAGCTATTGTTTCATGCTGCTGCTTCTTGCAACTGCTATCAGTGATGGTGATCAGGTATGCTGTTTACAGTTGTCAGCATAAAAATAATTTGCAAATAACAAATTTTTTGCTTTCATCTTTTAAACTTCAGAGTTCAGATTAACTTGTATTCATCTACTGAAATCGTTTGCAGTATACTTGTATTCATATAAATCTACAGAAATCGTTTAGCTTCAGTGATAAGATTGAAGATTGACTTGGTCTGCAGACAATTCACTAGGTGCTATTAGATCTGTACAGGCCACTACAAAAACAAATAGACCTGATGAATGGCACATCTTTAAACTTGCAAACATTAAAAAATATCCCGAAGTAAGTTGTTACAAAAAATAACCATTCAAATGAAAAGATAAATTTAGCGCCTGCAAGTTAGAATTTTGACCTTCAAAATCAAACATTTATTCATGGATCCAATAACTCATGATACGATACATAAACAACAGCATATCATCATCATCATCTTCTTTAAACTTCACAAGAAATCGATAAAAGCAAAAGCCTCAAAATGAGCATATTATTGAAGCAAACTCTAATGCTTCAGACCTAAAGCATGTTCCGGATATCCAAAGACTTCACGTCAGGCATTTCCTCATCATTGAACTCCTCCCTGAAATAGTTATTGATTAAATAAACAAATAAATAAATATTATTAAGATTAATCATGAATGTTGAGCTTGTTCTTAGAAAAAAAAGCCAGCCTAAACGAGTAGAACTTTTTGATTACCTAAGCCAATACGCTAAGTCTATAGATACTTGCCGCTTCATGATCCTACATGAGCTAGAATGGCTTATATAAAATCTGTGTAATTTTTCTAAAGCTGGTTTAATTTAGCAGGATGTTTCAGGACATATTTTTAAAGGTAGATATTATAAACTAATCAAAATGACAAAACACAAATCAAAAATCCTGCTCAAATCTTATTTTGATAGATAAGACTTCCAATATCTGAGTTTATTCAGGCCCAGCTCAAATCTTACCTTTCCTACTTATCTGTTCACTTATTCTTCGTAGAAGATTCAATAATAATATGAGTGCACAAAAACTAAATTATAGAAGTTTGCAATTTTCATGCAAGTAGAAAATGTACCTCTTCTTTTGTGTTTCCATTGCTTCAAGAGCATCCTTCTTAAGCTCTTCCAGTTGTGCCTTCGCAATCTTTTTCTCCAATTGTTCTTCGTATTTAGGCAAGTCTTCCTTGCGGATGCCAAGCCTAGACAGTTGAGATAAACACGGCAAGTATTCAGCGATTTTCACGTAAATCAACAAAATTACAGCGTCAGTCTAAGGTTAAAACTGGAGAGGTGGTCAAATCCAGAACCAATAAGTGACATAAAGATGAACAGGTTACCGATCCTGGATTAGGAAAGTCAAATTCTAGATATGATTCAGTCGAAAAGTGGTAATACTTAGACCCATCATGCAAGAACCATGGCAATTGTGAACACTTTGAAATGTGTGAATGCATGATTCTACCAGTAGTAACATCTATATGTTTATCCACATTACAGATTTTAAGAGCTCAGAATTAATAAAAGAAACATGACAAGCAGGTGAAACACAAAAACCATGTTTCTTTTTCCATATCAAATGGTTCAATTCGAGTTATATTTTTTCTCTAAAGGGTTAAATACTTAAATGTGTAGCCAAAAAAAACTACACATGCACATTAAAAGCAATGAAAGCCACCAAAAGTGAAAATTTTGTATACCACTTTTAATCACGTGCAGTTTCCCATCCCCAATCTAGAACAGAATCACAGAGAGGTGACTGTAACAGGACGAGGATCAAAACTAGGTCTGGTTCTTACTGCTAAACTTTTTCAAACAGTTAAGACATCCATTCCTGGTTCGGTCAAAAACTGAACTGACGATGAGCAGTACAATAACTGAATTCCAGGGCCACCATATATTATTGATGCTTAATTATTATTTTTCATGGCGTTAAAAGCTTACTTTTGGTTTATTTTGTTGAACTCTTCTGTCAGGAGAGCCATCCCCTTCTTGTCATTCCTCATAAGTGGTTTCTTAATATCCTTCTCAACTTTCTCAAGTGCATCCATCATCATAGCCTCTGCGCCTAGTTCATCGGTAAGGCCTCTCCTGCAAATTTGAGTTGAATTTAAACAACTAAAGCGTATGTGCAACTCAAAACTAAATTGCTTTCAAGAATTTTAGTAATAAACACTTAAGTAGTTTCCATAATTATATCAAACCATAAGTATTAGGACGCGTTTTTTAAAACTATATAATCAGTAACAAATGAACCTCTAATTACAGGTTAAGTATTTTTAGAAACATCAAGGGAGGTTGGTGATAATAAAGCAAATAGAGCGGCATACTTGAGACGAATATCCTTCAATGCCAACAGATAAGACCTCGCATCCTGTATTCCATCAGTACGTTGCTTGATGGTGAATTGGATCCTCTGAGACTCTGAGAAGAGATCTGCCCTGTAGACATGGAAGACAGGTGTGAATATTCAGATTAACAGCAACACGCAATCAACTAACATTATCTCAAATAATCACCAATGGCATATGCAAAGTACATAAACACATACACCCAATAGGAAATTTACATTGCAACACTGACATCAACATACTTAGTTATTTGATACAAAGCTTTGATATTGATATGTTTACCTAAATATTCATATAGCATCAGCAAGCGCTAAAGTCATTATACTTTGTACACCATGTTTAATAGTATCAAATACTGTTCAGTAGATATTGAGCATGTTTTATTTCCTTACTTCAGTCATAGAGCGTACATATAATATGAAAACCAAACATCATGATCCTGGAGAACTTACTTTTGCCTTACTGTCTTCATAACTTTTGCGTACTGGTCGACTGCAGCAGGATCTTCAGGATCTATGGTAATTTTCTCTTGGCGAAGAACTCCAACAGCTGTCTCAAATTTCTTCTTTACTTCAAGAAATATACCCTTCAACATTTCTACATATGATGTAAAAGTATCACCATAAGTATTTTCATATGCAAGAGTTATGTTTTTCGTCTAACACGATTCAACTAATAATTTACATTGGTATATATAGCTTATAAGAGCAGACCATTGCAAGATATGTATTGCTCACAAACCAAAAGAAAAAAATGTCAAGGTTCTTTCCTCAACACAGACGATTAAGAAGTCTTTAAGTACATATAGTTGCAGAATACTTTTTAATTACTTATAAATGCATCAATAGCCCAAAACGTGGTGGCTCACCCCTATAACAGATAGTTGCACGATATTATTGTTTTTTATCATACTACTAACCACCTCTAATAATCACCAGAAACAGTATTACCATTGTGCTCTACCACATTAAATATGCTTCCCATTCAAAAGCAAGCAGTTCAACACATTAATATGTCCTCGGGCACACTATTATGTTATTCAAAAAAGACACAATGGAATGTTCTAAATAGAAGCATCTATACATGTATGTGTTAAATCAACCAATAACTCTAATCTTTCAAATAACAAAAACACTGATACAAGGCAAAGAGTTTACAGTCACTAATTAGTTTTTAATTAACATCAATATTTAAGAATACATGAGCTTAAGAAACAGAAAAATATGATAACCTGCCGATTAACAAAACAAATCCATATCGTGTTTGAAGAACTTAAACTAGCATGTTTATACATTGGTAAAAGAAAAGTACATTTTCAAGTCAACTCACCATCACCCTTAAGAGCTTTAGGAACGGCCTCCTTGGCAAAGCAGCGAACAGGGACGGCTTGCTGTTGGGATTGCAGCAAGGATTGGCTGCCATATAACTGAAAGACAACAAAAATCCAAATGTTACACGCATCATCAATATATACAAGTGGACAGAGTTAAGATCTATACCTATCCAACCAATCATAATCACCCATTTTTTAAAAAACCCACTTCCCACCACTTTTTTAAAAATTAAATATCTCACAAACGGTAAATCGTCAAACAAAAAAAAATACACAATTGTGACGAGAATTAAATCATCTATCTATCGAGGGGCACATGTATATACTTTCGACGAACTTTTTTTTCGACTTCTTTTTCTTAAGTCACGTCTGGAGAGAATCATATATGATTCGTCACGAATCATATATGATTCGTCACGAATCATATATGATTTTCAGAAAATCATATATGATTCGTGATATGAATCATATATGATTTTCTGAGAATCATATATGTTTCGTGACGAATCATATATGATTCTCTCCAGACGTGACTTAAGAAAAAAAAGTTGAAAAAAAGTTCGTCGAAAGTATATACATGTGCCCCTCGATAGATAGATGATTTAATTCTCGTCCGCGATGATATGTTTTGTTTTACGTAACGATGAACGACGGTTTGTGAGATATTTAATTTTTAAAAAATGAGTTTTTTTGTTACATGATAAAAATGGATGGTTGTGATTGGTTGGTTGAGTCTATGCTAAATTAAGGGTCTATGGGGATCTACACTTATTTCAATCTCTCCTTAATCCTAATATAGTTTATTCATACATCAACCAAGTTATCTAGACACTACCAATTTTAAACTCTTTTTTTAGAGTTCAAAAGACTTATAATTAGGGTCAATTCTATTTTCACTTAGTTTTTATTATTGTCAATTACTTTAGCATGTTTGTAAGTTTCGGTTTACAAGTCCTATTACAATGGTGGTTTCAAAGCTTGTCACTTCAGGAAGAGAACCAATGTATTAATCCAAAAAAGGTCCAATTTACCCGCTACTTCAATCAAAGACAAAAAGTAAGAAAATATCATTTGTACAAAATCACTCTAAACTCAAACCACCAAAAAACATAGTTCAATTTACATTTCATTAGGGTTATGAAACCAGTATGTGCTTGACCATAAGAAGATAAGTGTGAGGAGAGCGTGAAACTGAAAACCATATGGTTATAAACTTATACTAGCATACAAGAGTCTCAAATATAAGAATATCAAATGAGCTCGTATATACAAGACGACCAGGATACATATAAGCTTCAGTGAATTGAAATGCATAAGTGACGTTTTTAAGTTACAAATCCAGCAAGTCTTTCACTAGGCTAAATTGCATAAAACAGTATACGACATATAACTTTACACTAATCCATTAAAACATTCCATTACACCACGAATAAATTAAATATATATAAAAAAAATAAAACTTCATCTATTTTAGCCAAACATCCAAATTTATATATTTGGAAAAGCCTTAAATCTAATCCAACCGCAACAAATATAAACAAACAAAGTCAAAACAAAAACATTTGATCGGTTTTTATAAATTTAAAGAAGAAACACATCCGTGAACATTAATTGATCACAAATTAAATCAAATCGTTGAATATTTAAATGAAGAAATGAATCAACGATGTGAAAATGAAAGTAAGAAATGAAATGAAATGAAAGAGATGATATACCTGACGAGTGGATCTGGATAAGAATCGAGCCATTGATGGTTGATCTGAAATATGTTTTTATGTTCCGGCTTATGCTTTACTGCTGCTAGGGCTGGATTGGTTGTGTGAAATGAAATGTGATTAAAAAGGGGTGAAATGTCAAGTGTTTTTAGTGAAACGGTGTCGTTTGGTTATTTATAGCCTATCAACATTTTTCATGTCAAATGATTTTAACTAGTTACTTTTTTGCAAAAGCTAATTGAAAAATCATACTTTAATTTTAGAGTTTTCTTTCACTTATAATTAAATTTTATATAAAAACACGGAGGGATCACTTATTATTTAAATGTCTAAAATTGCAAAATTTTGATAATAGATTAAAGTTATAAATTTAACAAAAAAATATTGATTAATAGTGATATTTCACTAATAATAAAAAGTTAAAAAGAATGAAATAGTATTAATGATAACACAATGAAATATCAGTAGTAATATTTAATAAATATAATTACAGTGTAATATTATCATTGATATTTATTACTTTATTACTAGTAATATTTTATTATTTTATCACTAGTGATTAAAATTAGATCGAAAAATTACAACTTTTGTCTTTCCGTCCGATTTTTAAAATTTTGAACAATTTGGTAACAATATTCCCTTTATTTTTTTTATCCTATGTTAATCTTCATTAAATCAAACCAAAATAGATGATGAAAATTTGTTCCTTAACTTAAAAGAAAAACAATGATGATACATATGATTTTTTCTCTATATTTTAGGGGGTGCTTGATTCAAATAAAGTAATAACAATAGGAAAGGCAAGAGGAATATTAAGGGAATGCAATGGTTATTATATTATGATTAAACTTGCTTCATTCTACTTGTACATAATTACACACGTTTTACATGCTAAATAATGCCTAAAATCTTTGATATCAATAGAATTCTTTTATTTTAATTTTATATTCATAAATCAATAATCTCCGAGTATCAGTTTTATGAATAATATGTAAAAGTTGTTTTTTAACCAAATGAAATTTCCAGCTGTTATACAACAAGGATTCTATACATGCAAAGATTCATGATTTTGAAGGAACACGAGTAATGAAACTTGCCAGATTGTACGTCATATTGTACAATATATAATATCTTAAATATAAAAAAGAGTGTTACTAATAAATTATCCCATATGCGAAGAGAATTTTATTACGTCAAAAACAAAAGAAAAAGTGAAATTAAAAAAAAAATGTCAAAATGAAGTTATAATTAAAAGTTGACGGTTATACATGGGAATCAATACCATAACCCCCATTTTGTTCAGTAATGGGTGATTATCCACTTTTAGGTAATGGTTCATTTCATTATAGGAAACTAAGCTTAGTGAATGATTACTTTTCTAATTCCTTACCCCTCAATACATCTAAACAAGCATACCCTTAAATTTTTTTTAAACCTTAAGAAACTTGGCAGCGACTGAGACGGTGATATAGTAAGGTAAAAATAAAACACTTAGGTAAAAAGTGCTCATAATATCACATTTATTATGAAAATACATTTTGTAGGGTAGTAGTTGGCAAAAAATTGATAACATAAGTTTTTCTTCATTTTATTTAAATAAATTTTATTAAATAAAAAAAGGCATTCCAATAATAAAAACATTATATTAAAAACACATTACATTAAATAAAAACCGTAAAATAAAAAAATAATAATTAAAGACACTAAAATAAAAAACGACATAAAAAACTAATTATTTGTTAAATAACAAGCCCGGATAGTATTTTTCCTTTGGCGTTCACAATTGTCGCGTCAATCGTATCCATGTTGCTTGTGTCAATTTGTAGCACTCTCATGTTCGATTCAAACTTTTGAGAATTAACTAACTCAATTCTTGATGTGGCCTCGGCTTCAATAATGTTCATCATTTCCTTGTGATCCTTCTCATATTGTTATCGTGTAACATCTGGTAATTTTCTTGACTCGTTAAATGACGCTTTTACCCTCTGTCTTTTATTTAGTCAATTATGTGATAGAATTGCTTTTGAACTGGGATGTTATCCCGCGTTTTTTGAAAAACCGTCTGAGGACGCGTAACGACTTGACATGTGCTCATTCTAGGGTAAACCGCAAAAAACGTCCTTGTACTTTCTCAAAAATGAAAATATGCCCCTGAGTGAGAATTATAAGCGTTCTTGCCCCTGCACTTTCATTTCCCCTGCAAATATGCCCCCGAGTCGTCTTTTTTGACCTTTGCTAACTTTTTTCGTTAACTCCCCTCATGTGCCATGCACATGAGGGTATTTTCGTCTTTTCCACTAGTTCCCAGCCTAAACCCACTTTTGTTCGCAAAAAACGTTCATGAACTTTCTTTCTTCACCACTTATTTTTCTTCCCCACTTCTTCTTCTTCCCTACTTAAACTATCCCAGAACACCACCACCGCCGCCGCTGCCATTTTTACTGTAGCAACATTGATTTTATTTAAAAAAATACCAATAATAATAATGATAATAAGAATACTATTTTGATCAACGATTTATAATATAAAAGTTTCACGTGTATTCATACTACGAAAACTATCCGTAGTTAATTTTTGTTGATTCAATAGAATTGCCAGATATTTGATTTAACAGGGAAATAAATACATTTGAAAGACAGATTTTGTGTCCACCCGATCCATAATCATTTGATTCTACCTGAAACATAAGCAAAACATCAGAATTGAAGTCCCCGTCAATAATCATTCGATTCTACCTTAAACATAAGCAACATACAACATAAGTTAAAAAAAGGATTAGTTCAATTTGATCCTATACAAAACATATTCTTATCCCTACATCTTCAGCTTCTTCGGCTTATCAGACTTCATCAACACTAGAAGCAACCCCAGCATTCCTCTCTTTGACCTCCTTAGCTTCATCATTCGCTCGTCTCAACGCTTCCTTCATCTTCGTTAATTCGGCTTTCAGACGCTCAAACCTCACACCATACACATGAGCTGCTTTTTCATCATGTAAGTACTCATATCTCAAACGTTCCTGACAAAGACCCATCCACTCATCTTTTGTTTCCTTAATCTTTGTTTCCTGTTTGACAATCTCCTCGTCTGTACAACTCAGTATCACCACAGCCGACCTCCCTTCACTCCCGAACGAAACATACTCAATAACCTCCCAATCCCCCGGAGTTTCTCCCTCGCCCCTTCCCCTCTAAACACTAGACTCAAAACAGTTTTCGTACCAATCTTTTCCCTATACCACCAGCAACCGGCCTAGTTGATTCCACTTTCCAGTAAGCATTAGTACCCATGATATCCCTTCTAGCATTAAGATTATGAGTAAAGTGCAAAAATCATCCTTGTGCTTTGTCAAAAGTTTGGATTACATCCCTCGTTAATACTTCGCGCAACATACATCATTGTGGTTATAAAATGGGGCACGATACATCCCTGAGGACGGATGATGCACATATTTTTTTGCTAAGGGCTTAAAGTGTTTGTTATCTTATGGGCATTTTAGTCCTTTTACAACCAAGGGATGATTTCTGCACCTAACTTTTCAAAAAAAAAACTTTTTTTAAAAAAAAATTCAAAGTTTTTTTTTCATAAATTTTTTTAAAAAAGACTTTATTTTTTTTTTAAATTTCGAAATATATTTACTTTAAAAAAAATTCGAAAATTTTTTAAAAAAATTTCAAAATATTCTTTTCAAAAATTTTCGAAAAAAGGTTTTTTTTTGAAAAAATTTTGAAAATTTTTTTTTAAAATTTTTTCGAAAACAGATTGTTTTCCAAAAATTCAAAAATGTTTTTTTTTCCAATTTTTGAAAAAATAATTTGAATTTTTTTTTTAAAGTTATTTTTGAAAAATAATATTTTTTAAAATTAAAAAAAGATTTCGAAAAAAAGATTTCGAAAATTTTATGAATTTTATTTCAAAAAAAATTCATAAAATTTTCGAAATCTTTTTTTCGAAATCTTTTTCTAATTTTAAAAAATATTATTTTTCAAAAATAACTTTGAAAAAAAAATTCAAATTATTTTTTCAAAAATTGGAAAAAAAACATTTTTGAATTTTTGGAAAACAATCTGTTTTCGAAAAAATTTTAAAAATTTTTTTTCAAAAAAAAACCTTTTTTCGAAAATTTTTGAAAAGAATATTTTGAAATTTTTTTAAAAAATTTTCGAATTTTTTTTAAAGTAAATATATTTCGAAATTTAAAAAAAAAATAAAGTCTTTTTTTAAAAAATTTATGAAAAAAAAACTTTGAATTTTTTTTTTAAAAAAGTTTTTTTTTTTGAAAAGTTAGGTGCAGAAATCATCCCTTGGTTGTAAAAGGACTAAAATGCCCATAAGATAACAAACACTTTAAGCCCTTAACAAAAAAATATTTGCATCATCCGTCCTTAGGGATGTATCGTGCCCTATTTTATAACCACAATGATGTATGTTGCGCGAAGTATTAACGAGGGATGTAATCCAAACTTTTGACAAAGCACAGGGATGATTTTTGCACTTTACTCTTAAGATTATCCTTATCACCTGGTAAAGGATATCGAGCTGACTGAAGAAGATACTCTTGACTATCAGGTAGATTCCGTTTCATGTCTCTGGTTATGTTAGTTGGTAAGACCGGATAAATGTTGCTATCAGGAGCAACGCCCTCTCTTTGATTGTGCATCTTGATCAGCTCTGACATTGATGGGTTCATGTGACATCCGTCAAATTTTTCATCTTTATTTCTTCATATAGTGATTTAACGTGAGCTTTGAACTTGTTGGATTTAACGAATTGGGAAGTTATATCATATTTATGAAGTACCCTAATTATTTACCAATGTGGTGTCGATGTAAGTGTATTGCTTGTTTTGCTTTGCGGACAAAGCCCTCTTTAGGGAGAGCGAATGTAACAACTCGAGTTTTCGCGTCTATTGTATTATGAATGAAACGTGCGCGTTATTAAACGTTTTATGCATTAACCGTTGTGCCGATTAGGATTGTTTGCTGAACCCCTCGAGAATACGCATAACCATCTTTGATTAAGTCGTGTGTCGAATTTTATCATGTTGTTCATGTTATGTTCTCGCGTTTAAGACTATGATATTTGATGAACCCCGCTGGGCCGAATGTTACAGCTTATACAAAAAGCAAATTGGTAAACTTTTATTTATCTTTTCAAAACTTGGTCAACAATAGTCAAACATTCATACCTGGGAACTAAATACTTTGTTTATACAATCCACTAACCACAAAAGTCCAGCACACATGTCTAGTTTACCCAAAATGGGTACATCACAAGACCTCTATTTCCAGATTTAGACTAACCCTAAGCAAATATTACAAGGTTAAATACTATCCAAATTGTTCAATGTCCTAACACAACACAAAACATATCCACAGTCCAAAAATTACAAGTTTGTTCCTGCTGAGCAGTTTTAAATACAAATTCTGGGTAAAAGTATAGAGAGTAATGTCAAGCCGACCCATCTCCTTCTCGTCCGAACTTGCAAACCGAAACGAAACCCTCGTCGTGAGTCTTTTAACCACCTTCTTTTATTTTCCTGCATACGTCTTAGTTGTGCTCGTCAATTTTAAACTAACCTGCGAAAATAAAACAAATGGATTAGTCTTTTGTTACGGTTCGGTTTAAACAAAAATATAGGGATAAAGGATAACAATATTAACTGGACTTTGACCCACAATCCCCCATTGTTTCTGCCATGACCAAACCGAGACCCCCTTTACAATTTTTCTTACATTGTTTCTGCCATGACCAAACCATGACCAAACCATGACCAAACCGAGACCCCCATTGTTTCTGCCGAAGCTTTAACTACTCAAAATTAACCATAACATAAGAGTTACACAATTCCTTTTTACAGAAACATCTCTAAACCCCCATTGAAACCGCGGGCATAAAAACCCCTCATAAATTCGAAACCCTAAATTTGTAAATCATTTTTATTTATGTAATTAACACAATCTATTTCCCAAAAACATTATTTAATTATAAATAACAGCCGAGTATTAAAAACCCCCAAATTTATATAAACCCTAATTTTAATATATTGATTTAAACTCTAATTAGACCTAATCTAAACACGAATTGATTAGTTAATTAAATTAAAACCGAAATATGAATAAACCCCCAATTTGACCGAAACCCTGATTTTACAAATCGGACTATATGATGAAATTGATAAGTTTTTATGTTAGAAAACACTGATTAATTATTATTAAACATTAGATTTACCAAAACCCCTAATTATTCAAAACCCTAATTTTCGAAAACTCATTTTATTCAATAATTAACATTAATAGACTTATGAAAACATTATTTAATTGTAATGAAACCCTAGATTTGGAACACCCCTAATTATTTTCGAAAACCCTAATTTGATTTTATTGAATTCGAGAATCCTTTGTTCACAGCTTTATAATACAAATGATTTTGAACCCATTAATTCTTTTATGTTCGAAAATATGAAACGGGAATCAGTGGACCATTTAATTAGAACGAAAAAGGATTAAAACTTATCTTTTGGTGATGAATCTATCATTGAATCTCCTGGGAAAAGCATCTCAAATCGGATTGATTTGATGTGGGGATGAAACCCCACATCCCACGCATGATTGTTCACCTCAAGCCTTCATAATATTGATGTTTATTAATCTGAGAAATCATGTTAGCCATGGGAAGGGTATTAGATCCGAGTTTCTAGAGAGAGAAAGGAAAGGGGACGGTTGGGAGTATTTTCGAGAAGAGAGAGTTAGTGTCTGAGTGATATGGGGAAAATCAAAGGGTTATAACCCTTTTTCCTTGTTTGTGTCGCCAATTGGGCCAGGCCGGGTCAAAAGGCCAATGGGCCGAACCTTGGGTGGGTTAAATTGGGATAATTGTTGGGCCATTTGTGTGTGTTGGGTTATTTAAGGCCCAAACCGAATTTTATTAACTTAAGGGAAATATTTAGCCCATAAACCTCATTTGTTAAATACCCGATTTTTAAGTGTCGTGTTTTCGTAAACGAAAAGTACCGTCAAGCACAACTAGGATGTCATGCCTTTTTATTAGTATAATTTTAGATGTTGTAACACGATCTTTATATTCAAATAGGTCGCGGCTAGCGTAACCGTATTCTCGAGCTACATTCATAGTTCTATTACCTTGCTGATTTCACGAGGTGAGTTTATAGCCCCACGTTTAACTGCTTTTACTGCTTTTTGGGGTGAGACATTGCTTGATTTAACGTATGAACACAAGTGCATTTACTGATTTATATATTAGTCTAATTCCTACTAAAAACCCAGTTGCTTTGGCCCATGAATCGTGAACCGTTAATTACTTTGTGTAAGCGCGAATGTTATGGATAGATCTATCGGGGTTGACGCCCCTGTCTGCCTTGGTCCAACAAGGGACAAGCGGGCACAGTTTCATTTGAGTCTGAGATAGGATGTCGTGGGTTTAGGCATCCATTTGGGCTACATTTATATGATTATACTACCGGTGTTGTTAACGCTTCGGTGTCACGAGCTTAGACTGTAATAAATACTTTTATGATGACTTTGTATTTGTTATATTGTCATCACTTTTGGGAAAATCTTGTGGTTCATTAAACATTTCTAATTAACTAAACCTATGAACTCACCAACTTTATGTTGACGCTTTAGCAATGTTTTTCTCAGGTATTAAGAAGGAAGATGCTAAGTGAGGTCTCATGCATTGCCGTCATTTCTATTGAAACAAAGATCATTTGTACTATTTGAGAACTATGTTTTGTAACTGTGACCAGTTTGATGCTTCCGCACTATGTTAAAACTATTTATTTTATCAACTACAAGTGATCTATTTTCCGAACGTCTCATTTAGAGGTCGTTCTTTGTAACTGTGTGTGTATGATAATCATGACGTCACCACTCCCTTGTTGCCATTATACTCTGATATTTTGGGAGTGTGACAGATTGGTATCAGAGCCATGGTTATAGAGAACTAGGTTGCATTTAGTAACTCTAGACTATAACTACTATGTGTTTAATCGATTATCATACGGATTGTAAGTATTAAGTATATATATATACATGGATATATATATATAAGTAATAAATGGGATACATGTGATTTAACAATTACGAGGTATATTTACATGGGTTACATGTGCAACAACAAAATCTGAATTATGTTATATCGGATACATGTGGGTTGAACAATGATTGCTATATGTTATGTCAATGTCCCTTTCACAGACTAATTATATGAGATATTTACACACATCTATTCTGTTTATGTTACAGCGATGTCTTCTTCTGACGATTCCACGTCTACAGGAGCATACTACAACCGCAGTTCACAGTCGACTATCAGTTCATCAGTAGGATTACCTAGAGGATCACCATCAGGATATCCGTGGTACCGGATGGCTTCAGATGATGAGATTGAGAGAGAGAATGAGGAGGTTTACCGTACACCGATCCATATCCCTGATGCATCAACTGATTACGTACTTAGCCTAGAAGGCGGAGGAGAGGACGACCTAGCCGCTGATGTGGTGCAGTCACCAGGACAGGCATCAGTCACTAGGGATGAGTCGATGGAGGAAACAGAGGATAATGATATGGAGTTCACCGATGGAGAAGGTGAACCCATGGAGGTCACTGACACTGAGGACCCCCCTACTACATATGCTGCTACTCCTGAGGTTTCCATCGCACACATCTCCTCGTCTTCGTCTGAAGACGAAGGGGAAAGGACAGACATCCCTACTCCAGCACCTGGTACTCTGCCTTTCTACTATGTTAGGCGACGTCTTCGGGGGAGAACTGCCCGACCACCACCTTCACCTTACCGACCCCTCATACCCTTCTCTGCCACTGACAGGCATGCAACCCGCACACCTGCCAGTCCTGCCCCAGAGGCGTCACTACCACCACCACCAGAGATTGTACCTGCTGTGTATCAGGAGATGCTTGCTGATGTTGGCGTCTCTACTGGGCCGAGAGCTGCGACCCCTCTTCCTAGGAGAGCTACATCGACAGTTGTGATGCTTGGAGCAGCAGATGGATGTGTGACGACCCGTTTAAACAGGTTAGAGGATGCTGTGGAGGCTTTGGGTGAGGAGTATAATGAGGTGCAGGATAAGCTGGAGGCACTAACGAAGAAGAGTCCAGTTAGGGATGAGACGGTATTGACGGTTTGTGTGACCCGTCTACGAGGACAGCTCCATGTTGTTCTCGACCAGATGGATACCATGCCGAATGCTCGTTTTGAGGAGATCGAGAGCCTGATGACCCGTTGGGGAGTAGAGCCATTGGTTGAGACAGGTGGACTAGAGGCACCTATAGAGGACCCTATCGCTGACTTGGATAAGAGGTTTAGGGCCGCTTGTTATGATACCGATGTTAGACTTAGGGATTCCCAGGCTCGTGAGATCGTGGTTGAGAGGAGGTTGGCAGAGTTGGAGAGAGAGCTTCACCAGCGCCGTGAGGGCACTAGTTAGACTTATCATGTACTGTTGATTTATTGTTGTACGACCACTAAGCTTTGAGGTTTATCTCAGCTAGTTGGCATTTTCTTTTTCTTTATTATGTATGACGAAGTATGATGTATTACAAAACATTTCTATGAATGACATTATGTTATTTGGGTTACAAAAATTATGAGATCATTATATATTGTTTATTATACCATGGAGCATTTCATAATTGTATTGTGCGTGCCATGCATGTTATGACTGGCAAAACTCATTGTCTTATTACCTTTTTAGATTATGGCGCCAGTTAGGAGATCTGAGACACAGAATCCACCAGCTGCTACCGGTGGTATTGACCCCGTCATGCTCAGTCAAATGATCGCAGAACGGGTGGTTGAGGCACTCGCAGCAGCCGAAGCGAATCGTACAGCAAGAACGCAAGAGGAGACAAACCAAGGAGCTACTATTGCCATTGCACGGACCTGTACCTACAAGGAATTTCGTGCGGTTACGCAAGTGAGTTTCCGCGGTACTGAAGGAGCAGTAGTTTTGACCAGATGGTTTGAGAAGTTGGAATCCCAATTTGGGATTAGCAATGTTGCTGAAGCTGATAAGGTAAAGTTTGCGTCAAGCACATTAGTGGATGGTGCTTTGACTTGGTGGAACGTCTATGCTCGTGCAGTGACCATTGATGTTGCCCAAGCAACGCCCTGGAGTGAGTTCAAAGCTATGTTTGTGAGGAAATACTGCCCACGAAATGAAGTCAAGCAGATGGAGGTTGAGCTATGGAACTTGAAGGTCAAGGGTACCGCTCTTACTGCTTACAATCAGCGCTTTCAAGAGCTGATCTTGTTATGTCCCGAAATGGTGCCCAACGACGACCGATTGTTGGAGCGATACATTGAAGGATTACCTTTGAGCATCAAGGGGAATGTGACTTCATCAAAGCCAACTGATTTGCATGAGGCAATCGATATGGCTCAGAGTTTGATGTACCAAGTGGTACAAGAGTTGGGAGAAAATACTAGAGATAAGAGGAAGTGGTCTGGCAACCACTACAACAACAATAACAACAATAGCAACAACAGCAACAATACCAACAACTACAGTCAGAACAAGCGACAAGAAGTAGCAAGGGTGTCTACTGCTGGACAAAGTAATGCTGGAAACTATGCTGGAAGGCTTCCTTTCTGTGGAAAGTATGGCCGACACCACGAGGGAGCATGTCCCCCTACATGCTACAACTGTGGGAAGGCTGGACATAAGGCAAAGGAATGTCGAGCACCACCTCGTCCTGCTAACCAAAGAGGACCGGGAACACAGGGTGGCCAAGGAGCAAATGTCACTTGCTTTGGATGTGGAGAGAAAGGTCACTACAAGAATAAGTGTCCAAGCAGTGGGAACCAAGGTCGTGGTAATCAGATTCGAGGCAACCAGAATCACAACCAAGGGAACCAAAAGCAGAATCAAGGGAACCGGGGAGGAAATAACCGAGCCACAACTAGTACTCCTGGAGGATTCACGGCACCTAGCAAAGTGTATCATTTGTGTGCTGAGGTTGCGGTGCAGGACAACAATGTTGTGACTGGTACGTTTCTAGTCAATAACAACTATGCTTCAGTACTATTTGATTCTGGTGCGGATAGGAGTTTTGTGTCATCTGTATTTAGTGAACGCCTAAATATTACCCCTACTGCATTAGATATTAACTATAATGTAGAACTAGCCGATGGGAAGTCAGTAACCACCGATGCTATTCTGAAAGGATATAGTATAAGGTTACAAGATCGTTCGTTCAGTATCGACTTACTCCCCATAGACTTGGGAAGTTTTGATGTCATCATTGGAATGGATTGGATGTCGAAGCATCACGCGGAAATTGTATGTTATGAGAAGTGCGTTCGTGTTCCTTATGGAAACGATGTACTAATCATACAAGGCGAAAGAAGTGGAGTGAAGAATGGATCAAGACTGGAAGTCATCTCATGTATTAGAACCCAAAGATACATTGAGAAGGTATGTCCAGTATTCTTGGTTCAAGTAACGCGAAAAGAGGAAGAAGAAGATCATGAGAAGAAAATTGAAGATGTACCGATCATTAGAGATTTTCCAGACGTATTCCCATAAGACTTACCGGGATTACCACCAGCACGGCAAGTGGAGTTTCACATAGAGCTTACACCAGGAGTCGCGCCTGTTGCTAGAGCCCCATACCGCTTAGCACCAGTAGAGATGACAGAGTTAGCTGAACAACTAAAGGAGCTTTCTGGCAAAGGTTTCATTAGGCCGAGTTCCTCACCTTGGGGAGCACCGGTCCTATTTGTCAAAAAGAAAGATGGATCCTTTAGGATGTGTATTAATTACTGAGAGTTGAATAAGCTGACGATAAAGAACCGTTACCCATTGCCAAGAATTGACGATCTTTTCGACCAATTGCAAGGATCTAGCATATACTCGAAGATTGATTTAAGGTCAGGATATCATCAGCTAAGGGTTTGAGAAGAAGACGTCCACAAGACGGCTTTTAGAACCCGGTACGGACACTACGAGTTCCAAGTTATGCCTTTTGGTTTGACAAACGCACCCGCGGTATTCATGGATCTCATGAACCGAGTTTGCAAACCATACTTGGACAAGTTTGTGATTGTATTTATCGATGATATTCTCATCTACTCTCGTAATGAAGAAGAACACAAGGAGCATTTGAAGACCATATTAGAGCTGCTGAGGAAGGAGAAGTTATATGCAAAGTTTTCCAAATGTGAGTTTTGGATAAACACGGTGCAATTCCTTGGGCATGTAATCGATAGCAGTGGTATTCACGTTGATCCTGCTAAGATCGAGGCCGTGAAAGATTGGGCGACTCCAACAACACCCACGGAGATCCGCCAATTTTTAGGTCTTGCTGGTTACTATAGGAGATTCATTGAAGGTTTCTCCAAGATAGCTAAACCAATGACGGAGTTAACTCAAAAGGACAAGAAGTTTGAGTGGAAAGAGGATCAAGATTTGGCATTCCAGACATTGAAGCAGATGTTGTGCGAAGCACCTATACTAGCCCTACCCGAGGGAAATGAAGACTTTGTGGTGTATTGTGATGCATCCATAAAAGGATTAGGTGCGGTATTGATGCAAAGGACTAAGGTCATTGCTTATGCATCAAGACAACTAAAAGTGCACGAGAAGAACTACACAACTCATGACCTAGAGTTAGGAGCAGTGGTGTTTGCCCTAAAGATTTGGAGACACTACCTTTATGGCACAAAGTGTGTTGTATTCACTGATCATAAGAGTCTACAACACATTTTGAATCAAAAAGAACTCAACATGAGACAACGACGTTGGCTAGAGTTGCTCAGTGATTACGATTGCGAGATCCGTTATCACCCGGGCAAGGCAAATGTCGTGGCCGATGCTTTGAGTCGAAAGGAGAGAGTTCTTAGGGTGAAAGCCTTGGTGATGACCATTGACTTAGACCTTCCATCCTTAATTCTCAAGGCTCAGAAGGAGGCAGTCGAGGAAGAAATTCTCAAGACTGAAGATGTTGAAGGTATGATAAAGAAGTTAGAAGCTCGCTCGGATGGGACATTATGCCTTGATAATAGGAGTTGGTTACCGTGCCATGGTGACCTACGACCTTTAATTATGCATGAGTCGCATAAGTCAAATTACTCCATACATCCAGGATCTGACAAAATGTATCATGATCTTAAGATGTTGTATTGGTGGCCGAACATGAAGGCGGACATTGCTACATACGTTAGCAAGTGCTTGACTTGTGCCAAGGTCAAGGCCGAACATATGAAACCATCAGGATTGTTGGTCAAACCCGAACTGCCAGAATGGAAGTGGGAAAGGATCACTATGGATTTCATTACAAAGCTACCTAAAACCTCAGCTGGATTTGATACTATTTGGGTAATCGTCGACCGACTCACCAAATCGGCTCATTTCATACCAATCAAAGAGACAGACGGAATGGATAAGTTAGCAAGAACATACTTGGAGGAAGTAGTCACGAGGCATGGTGTGCCTGTGTCTATAATCTCTGACCGAGATAGCCGATTTACTTCACAATTTTGGAAGTCGCTGCAGAAGGCATTGGGAACGCAGTTGGATATGAGCACTGCATATCATCCCCAAACTGACGGTCAGAGTGAAAGGACCATTCAAACCTTAGAAGATATGCTGAGAGCTTGTGTGATCGACTTTGGAAATAGATGGGATAGGCACCTACCTCTAGTGGAGTTCTCATACAACAACAGCTATCACACTAGCATAAAGGCAGCACCGTTCGAAGCATTGTATGGTAGAAAGTGTCGTTCACCCGTGTGTTGGGCAGAGGTTGGTGAGGCACAACTCACTGGACCCGAAATCATACACGAGACTACTGAGAAGATCTTTAAGATCAAGAGCCGTATGCAAGCCGCAAGAGATCGACAAAAAAGTTATGCTGACATGAGACGCAAACCCCTTGAGTTTGAGGTTGGCGATAGAGCCATGTTGAAGGTCTCACCTTGGAAGGGTGTGATTCGCTTTAGAAAGCGTGGGAAGTTGAATCCTCGTTATATTGGACCATTCAAGATCGTAGAAAGGATTGGCCCCGTAGCCTATCGTTTGGAGTTACCTCAAGAACTTAGCCGAGTGCATAACGTGTTCCACATTTGCAATCTGAAGAAATGCTTAGCCGACGAGACACTCGTTATCCCTTTAGAAGAGATTCAACTCGACGAAAAACTCAACTTCGTAGAAGAACCGGTGGAGGTCATGGACCGTCAGGTCAAACAACTCAAGCAAAGTCGTATACCTATTGTAAAGATCCGTTGGAATGCGCGTAGAGGTCCAGAATACACGTGGGAACGTGAAGATCAATTCAAGAGCAAGTATCCTCATCTTTTTGCTAATCACCCTACTACAACAACGTCTTGATTTCGTGACGAAATCTCTAAAACATGGGAATACTGTGACATCCGTCAAAATTTTCATCTTTATTTCTTCATATAGTGATTTAACGTGAGCTTTGAACTTGTTGGATTTAACGAATTGGGAAGTTATATCATATTTATGAAGTACCCTAATTATTTACCAATGTGGTGTCGATGTAAGTGTATTGCTTGTTTTGCTTTGCGGACAAAGCCCTCTTTAGGGAGAGCGAATGTAACAACTCGAGTTTTCGCGTCTATTGTATTATGAATGAAACGTGCGCGTTATTAAACGTTTTATGCATTAACCGTTGTGCCGATTAGGATTGTTTGCTGAACCCCTCGAGAATACGCATAACCATCTTTGATTAAGTCGTGTGTCGAATTTTATCATGTTGTTCATGTTATGTTCTCGCGTTTAAGACTATGATATTTGATGAACCCCGCTGGGTCGAATGTTACAGCTTATACAAAAAGCAAATTGGTAAACTTTTATTTATCTTTTCAAAACTTGGTCAACAATAGTCAAACATTCAGACCCGGGAACTAAATACTTTGTTTATACAATCCACTAACCACAAAAGTCCAGCACACATGCCTAGTTTACCCAAAATGGGTACATCACAAGACCTCCATTTCCAGATTTAGACTAACCCTAAGAAAATATTACAAGGTTAAATACTATCCAAATTGTTCAATGTCCTAACACAACACAAAACATATCCACAGTCCAAAAATTACAAGTTTGTTCCTGCTGAGCAGTTTTAAATACAAATTCTGGGTAAAAGTATAGAGAGTAGTGTCAAGCCGACCCATCTCCTTCTCGTCCGAACCTGCAAACCGAAACGAAACCCTCGTCGTGAGTCTTTTAACCACCTTCTTTTATTTTCCTGCATACGTCTTAGTTGTGCTCGTCAATTTTAAACTAACCTGCGAAAATAAAACAAATGGATTAGTCTTTTGTTACGGTTCGGTTTAAACAAAAATATAGGGATAAAGGATAACAATATTAACTGGACTTTGACCCACAAACCACAACCCCCCATTGTTTCTGCCATGACCAAACCGAGACCCCCTTTACAATTTTTCTTACATTGTTTCTGCCATGACCAAACCATGACCAAACCATGACCAAACTGAGACCCCCATTGTTTCTGCTGAAGCTTTAATTACTCAAAATTAACCATAACATAAGAGTTACACAATTCCTTTTTACAGAAACATCTCTAAACCCCCATTGAAACCGCGGGTATAAAAACCCCTCATAAATTCGAAACCCTAAATTTGTAAATCATTTTTATTTATGTAATTAACACAATCTATTTCCCAAAAACATTATTTAATTATAAATAACAGCCGAGTATTAAAAACCCCCAAATTTATATAAACCCTAATTTTAATATATTGATTTAAACTCTAATTAGACCTAATCTAAACACGAATTGATTAGTTAATTAAATTAAAACCAAAATATGAATAAACCCCCAATTTGACCGAAACCCTAATTTTACAAATCGGACTATATGATGAAATTGATAAGTTTTTATGTTAGAAAACACTGATTAATTATTATTAAACATAGATTTACCAAAACCCCTAATTATTCAAAACCCTAATTTTCGAAAACTCGTTTTATTCAATAATTAACATTAATAGACTTATGAAAACATTATTTAATTGTAATGAAACCCTAGATTTGGAAAACCCCCAATTATTTTCGAAAACCCTAATTTGATTTTATTGAATTCGAGAATCCTTTGTTCACAGCTTTATAATACAAATGATTTTGAACCCATTAATTCTTTTATGTTCGAAAATATGAAACGAGAATCAGTGGACCATTTAATTAGAACGAAAAAGGATTAAAACTTATCTTTTGGTGATGAATCTATCATCGAATCTCTTGGGAAAAGCATCTCAAATCGGATTGATTTGATGTGGGGATGAAACCCCACATCCCACGCATGATTGTTCACCTCAAGCCTTCATAATATTGATGTTTATTAATCTGAGAAATCATGTTAGCCATGGGAAGGGTATTAGATCCGAGTTTCTAGAGAGAGAAAGAAAAGGGGACGGTTGGGAGTATTTTCGAGAAGAGAGAGTTAGTGTCTGAGTGATATGGGGAAAATCAAAGGGTTATAACCCTTTTTCCTTGTTTGTGTCGCCAATTGGGCCAGGCCGGGTCAAAAGGCCAATGGGCCAAACCTTGGGTGGGTTAAATTGGGATAATTGTTGGGCCATTTGTGTGTGTTGGGTTATTTAAGGCCCAAACCGAATTTTATTAACTTAAGGGAAATATTTAGCCCATAAACCTCATTTGTTAAATACCCGATTTTTAAGTGTCGTGTTTTTCGTAAACGAAAAGTACCGTCAAGCACAACTAGGATGTCATGCCTTTTTATTAGTATAATTTTAGATGTTGTAACACGATCTTTATATTCAAATAGGTCGCGGCTAGCGTAACCGTATTCTCGAGCTACATTCATAGTTCTATTACCTTGCTGATTTCACGAGGTGAGTTTATAGCCCCACGTTTAACTGCTTTTACTGCTTTTTGGGGTGAGACATTGCTTGATTTAACGTATGAACACAAGTGCATTTACTGATTTATATATTAGTCTAAGTCCCACTAAAAACCCAGTTGCTTTGGCCCGTGAATCATGAACCGTTAATTACTTTGTGTAAGCGCGAATGTTATGGATAGATCTATCGGGGTTGACGCCCCTGTCTGCCTTGGTCCAACAAGGGACAAGCGGGCACAATTTCATTTGAGTCTGAGATAGGATGTCGTGGGTTTAGGCATCCATTTGGGCTACATTTATATGATTATACTACCGGTGTTGTTAACGCTTCGGTGTCACGAGCTTAGACTGTAATAAATACTTTTATGATGACTTTGTATTTGTTATATTGTCATCACTTTTGGGAAAATCTTGTGGTTCATTAAACATTTCTAATTAACTAAACCTATGAACTCACCAACTTTATGTTGACGCTTTAGCAATGTTTTTCTCAGGTATTAAGAAGGAAGATGCTAAGTGAGGTCTCATGCATTGCCGTCATTACTACTGAAACAAAGATAATTTGTACTATTTGAAAACTATGTTTTGTAACTGTGACCAGTTTGATGCTTCCGCACTATGTTAAAACTATTTATTTTATCAATTACAAGTGATCTATTTTCCGAACGTCTCATTTAGAGGTCGTTCTTTGTAACTGTGTGTGTATGATAATCATGACGTCACCACTCCCTTGTTGCCATTATACTCTGATATTTTGGGAGTGTGACAGTTCATGATAGCACCAGGCTTAGTGGGTGTCATTGAAAAAGACATTGTTTGGTTTTTTGGGAATGACAACTGTGGTAGAGTGTGTTTTTTGTAGAAACTAGAAGGGATGTTGAATAGTTTCTAATTACTTTTCAAAACATTTCGCATAAACCCACTGTGTGTGGTTCTTTAAACATACACGCTGTTCATTATCACTAAAGAACCGCGTGTCCCTTTAAGGAACCGCCGACAGTGGACAATGCCATTTGTTACATGTTAAAATTTGACAATCCTTTGTATCAAATTCCTTATCAAGTTTGACTTAGTATGAGATGTGTTTGTTATATATATAAAGACTATAAACAACAAGTAAGTAAACACACAAACACATCAAGTCAAGAGTACATCAAGCAATAGTCTAAACATTAAGCACACACGTACTAAGTCATAGCTTTTCCGCAACTAAGATATTTAGACTAAGAGATGCACACTTGACCATAATCTAAACATGAAGCACACACGTACTAAGCCATAACTTTTCCGCAACTTAGATGTTTAGATTATGTGATGCACACAACACACAACAACATATAAATGCATCAATAAAGCTAAAGACATAAAAGTAAATGAAAGTACCGACACGATGATTTATAGTGGTTTGGTCACGAAGCTCCTCTTCGCCCTACTCCACGCCTCGAGTACCCAACTCGAGAGTTACTTCACTATTCAACAAAACTCTTTTCAAGGCGGAGAAAACCATACACGTCGCTTACACATTTCCGACACTAAGCTAGATGTCGAGTCCTAATCTTAGGTAGGAGCAATCTACACAACGTCGCGTACTTCACCATTTTACGACACAAGGCTAGATGTCGAGTTCTAATCGAAAGCTAGAACCAATCTTCACAACGTTGCCTACTTTACCATTTTCCGACACAAGGCTAGATGTCGAGTTCTAATCGAAAGATAGAACCAATCTTTACGACTCTTCACTTTAAAGCTAAGTGAGAACTCACAAGACACAACCACACATCACTTTATAGTTTAGTGAGAACTTACACACAACTCTTACAACTCAATAATACATATCCAAGTATACACATGTAACTTGGATCTACACAACACAAATTCAAGTATACACATATACAATGGATTTACACAAGACTAATCCAAGTATTCACAAATACATTAGATCTTGTAGGATCGTGTTTTCTAAGGATTAGCCATGTTATGATTAATCTATTAAGATGGATGGGAAATAAAGAACTTAGAGAGAGAAAGGTAGAGAGAGAAAGGAGAGAATGAGAAGAAAGATGAAAATGTTGTAAATGGAAGTGTTCAACCCCTCCTAACATGCTAGGAGGGGGGTTTATATAGCCCACCCTACATGTGGGCTATATAGGCTATACCTTAATACATTGGATCACGAGCCCAATACTTGTATCTATATTTGGAGTGACCGATCCTTTCTAAATACGTAAAAATGTATTTCCAACAATCTCCCCCAAAGGGAGGTCACTCCAAGTTACAATGTCCTAAATAGTCTATAGCTCGTGATCTATGCTAATAAAGATGTGACCGAGACTTTCCTTGGAAAAACGTATTTCCAACAATCTCCCCCAAAGGGAGGTCACACCATTTTACAAAATCTTAAACCTAGCATACTATGCTTGAGTCTTCGATCTTGTTCTTGTGAATATGCTGATGAGATCTTTGACTTTGGTCTTGAGCATGTGTCCTTGCTTTGACCTTGTGCATTCATCACTTGTGATATTTGCCTCCTCGTGATTTCATGTTCCACATACCTATACTTTTATAAATTCTTGAAAGCTTCAGAGTTTGATACAGCGGGAAGACTTGACTTTTAGACTTTCTTGAATTTGATGAAGTATTAGGTGCATATAGTATAAGCATGTGGTGACGACTTCTTCTGGATTGTACACCGCAATGCCACCTTCTTGTTACGCTGCATAAGACAGTTAGCAACAAAACATATACACGGTTGAAATGGCCTTGAACATTTCATTCTAATTCGGTAGCATTTTACCTCCGGTCGGTGAAGACCGTTGGACGATATAAGAATATCGTACTTGTGACAGGTAGTTTCAATTAAGAACCTCCTTAACAAGATTTCGCGGGTAAACCCGTTCTTTTTATTCGACCGTCCAAAGCTGATTGCGAACATAAAGAGTGAATCATTTGGATAAAAATATCCGCATGATTTGAAGCCGTCAATTCATGTTCCTGGAACAAGTGAAATTCAATTAAGAACCGCACCATCGTTGCTTTCCAGTTGTCACGAGCTTGATTCGTGTAGAATCTTGCAAGTTACCTACCAAGTGCTATTTGAGGTTAACACTAGAAGGATTTCCACTCATCACTGTGAACACTGAGGTATCACTCTGAGTGTTCTGGCAAGATCACTAAGATATTGCGTAGAGGCCTGAAACGTGTTTAAATTCAGTTAAGAATTAAACCATTGTTGCTTTCCAGTTATCACAAGCTTGATTCATAAAGAATCGCACAAGTCACCTACCAAGAGCTTTTTGATATTCGCTCAAGAAGGATTTCCATCTTCATTGTAAATACTTTCGTATTACTCGGATGTTCAGGCAAGATCATAAAGATTTTGCGTAGGACTCTTAAGATCTTTCTTAATTTTCACAGTGTGTGAGGAAGCAAGGAAATATGAAAGTGTGTCCTAATGAGATATTTGATGATCTCAAATGGCTCTAGACTCAATCGTGCATTTTGGATTTTAGTCATCGGAGGCTGGAGAGGAGTGCCACCATTTCAATACCAATTTATTCGGAGTGAATAAATCAATAGATAATGCGTTGTCTCCGTGTGATTAAAACAAATATCTTTTAAGAGATATCTAAGTTAGCTGGGATGGGTTGTGCCTTGCATCACTGGGTCCATGATGTCTGTCTTCAATATCAGTAATCATTAAACAATGATCTTAATAGCATATGTATTGACCCGGTTTCTGCCTAAGTTGTAAGGAGGGCTTCTTTCTTTACACCCTTTATCTTTACAATTCTTTTTCATTCTTCAACCCCTTCAATGCTTACCAATACGTCATCACTAGCACCTTGTTGTGATTGTTCCAGTGCTAACTTAAGTACTTGGTCGGCATTCAGCTACGTTCACAATCTTTCTCCATCTTTCCTAAGGACTACTATTTCTAGCTATGGAATGTCCTTGGGAAGATTTCTCCGGTTCTAGAGGAATCATTGGACTTTAACCTATCCTACCATCCTTATGTCACCACAATCTTCACTGTCGTGAATAGAGATGTTTTGGGTAAGTGTATGTCACCATGATATCCATTTTGCTCCCCCTTAACATATGCCACGATATCCGAAAACATTTCGCACATGTCGGGATGAGCTAGCACGTTAAGTCAAACCATTTGTGATTAATCATTTCCCATATTAAATCACATTTTCTCCCCATATTAAAAATATTAACCCAATCGATGTTTTTAATATCAATTGATTTAATAGCATTTTAAGAAAATTTGGGAAGAAAAATGCAAAGCCAATTATCTTTATGAATTACACAAGCTCCCCCTCAAATTAATGAGGGTGTACTTGAGACGTAAATTAAATACCTTTTAAACACAAGTGTAAGGTATTTATCACGTGCAAAAATCATATATGATAATGTATTCACAAGATTAGCGATTTATGAGGTTGGACCTAAATGATGGAGAACATCATATGAAAGAAGCACATGGTTCTTGTTCACGAATGTTGGTCGCCTCATCACGTTTGAAGTTATCTCTTGACTCCATGTGTATGATTGATATCGTTGTCTTGACACCAACATGTGAACTTGGCACTTTCAGCGTCAAAGATTCTGAATGTTGGACAACTGCTCCCCCTCAATTGTTGACCCGTGTTCTATTGAAAGAGCTGTAGTCGCCGTTTGAGTAGTCGCATCATCAAGTATGTAGATATCAATTGTAAATTGCTACGGTTGGTGGAGATGATAACTTCATAAAAACAAGATTTCTCTTGTTTTAACAAATAAATGCACTGACACGTACATACATTTGCGTTAGATTGTGTTATTACGTAAACACAATCCCTTACATGGTTATAAAGTAAACCATGCACGAGAAAATTAATTCCCGTTGTTGAGTCGAAGCTTTCCGGTGAAATGCTTGACTTGAATAAGAAAATCGGGTTACTATCTGAAATAATAGCAAACCATTTTGAGCATGTTTTAAAAGTTTGAACTTCTGCTCGAACTTTATTTACAACCCCGTGTCATTATTGAATGACATTTCTAGTATCGTAAATATTATCGATTCCAGAAGACATGCTCTTTTTATCAAAACATTTTTGAACACACAATTTTGAAAGATTTAGAAAAACCTTTTGAGAAATTCTCGAAAAATTGTGTTCATTGTTTTGAAAACCAATTACTTGAGCTTAAGATATTGAATATCTTACAAAACGAGCTCAAGTCCGGGAAGTTGTAAACTTCCCGTTGTTAAGGATAAGTTTATCATCGGCGATAAACTTTCCTTTTAACTAAAGAACGAGTCCTAAGTTGACATTTACTTAGAAGTCGTTTTCACGAGCTTGAAAAACTTTAAATGTTTTAACGTAAAGCTCATGACCGAGAAAGATGAATTTCTCGTTAAGAAGAAAAGTTGTCTTATTTAAAAGATACACTTTACTTTATGAGCTTAAAACTTGGAATGTCTTAATACAAGCTCATGACCGAGAAAGTTTAATTTCTCGTTAAGAAGAAAAATTCTCTTATTTAAAAGATATACTTTTCTTTATGAGCTTAAAACTTGGAATGTTTTAATACAAGCTCATGACCGAGAAAAATTAATTTCTCGTTACAAGGATAAGCTATCTTTAAAGATAAGCTTTCCTAAATATGAAGATCAGGGCATAATCTGAAATATAATTATACACCATTGTGCATGAGCTTAAAAAACTTCGAATGTTTTTAATATAAGCTCATGCCCGAGAAAAATTAATTTCTCGTTGTGAGGATAAGTTTATCATCGGCGATAAACTTTCCTTTATTTGAAGAACGGGTCATCATCTGTTATTTAATGATGAGCCTTATACACGAGCTTAAAACCTTTGAATGGTTTTAGGATAAGCTCGTGTCCAAGAAAACTTAATTTCTTATTAAGAGGGTAAGTTATCGTTGCGTAGATAAACTTCCCTGTCTCCGAAGTCCAGGTCATCGTCTGTCATTTAACGAGGATCCATAGTGCATGAGCTTAAAAACTTGGAATGTTTTTGATATAAGCTCATGCCCGAGAAAAATTAATTTCTCGTTGTTAGGATAAGTTTACCATCGGCGATAAACTTTCCTTACTTTGAAGATCGAGTTATAGTCTGTGATTTGACTATAAGTCCTATACACGAGCTTAAAACCTTGGAATAGTTTTAATGTAAGCTCGTGTCCGAGAAAATTTAATTTCTCGTTTTGAGGATAAGTCATCATCGGGATGAAATTTCCTGTTTTTTGAGTGCGAGTTACAGTCTGTAATGTGACTGTAAGTCCTTAGTGCAGCTTAACCGTGAATCCCCTGAGACGCTTGTTTCTCTGATATCTGCTTCTTCAGCAACCAAACTCTGAGAGTATCCTTTGTTGAACGGTATACAATGATTGGACCGCTTCGTTCTTTTAGAACATCAACTTTGGTACCTGCAATCTCATTAGGAGTTTGTATGCTTTCATATGGGTTAGCGATATCTATCTTAGAACCTTGCGGGGATTCACAGTTTTCTTTTCTAGTGCCAGAGGTGACTTGAGGAGATGATTCACTTGTCCTAGCTGGCAAACAGTTAAAGGGCACTCGTTTCCTACAAGAGGGAAAGTTCTACCAGTAGGGCGCCACATTTTACCAATGGGTTTGATTTTGGCTACCCACTGGGATTTAAGTCTAGCACGGGAGTTCACCTCATTAAGCAATTTTTTGATACAGGAATCATGATTGGCTCTAAAGACACATTTCCTACATGTTTTACAAGTAGCATATTTAATGTCTGAGTAATTCCTAGATGATTGATCGATGCTCCTAGTAGATGACATGCTACAATTAGCAGTGTTGGGTAATCTAGAAGGCATCTGACTAGGTTTGACATTGCTATCTCTTATATGTGTCTTTTGCTTAGCTTCCCTTAGACCAAATGTTTGGCGAACGTCATTTGAACTAGTTCGAGACGTGTTCTTTGGACTATGTCTAGGAAAACTAGAGGCAATCATGTGATTAGGTCTTACAAAAGCTGTTTTAGTCACATTGGGCCGAGATGGTGGAGTGACTGTTCTAAAAAGATGAACCATATCAACTTGGGAGGCAAACCGCGGTCTCGAGGATTGTGATCGCTCGGATCTAAATGCAATCGGTTGTCGAATAACCTGATTCGTAGGCGGTTTCCCCAAGATTGATGGTTTTTCAAGCTTAGTGTCCACACTAGTTCCTTTAGTTTTCCTTAATTCATTTCTCAAAGCAGCTATAGCAAAAACCTTTTCCTGTACTTGAGCTTTTAAAGTCTCATTCTCTTTGAGCAAGTTATCTTGGGATGCTAATTTAGATTCAAGCAACTTAATTTGTTTCAAAAGATTATCCTTTTCAGCTTTAGAATCTAGAACAGTTTGATCCAATTTTCGTTCAAGAACAACGTTTGACTTTTCAAGTTTTTCAAAATATGTTTCAAATTTCTCCGTTTTCTTTGAAAATTCAATTTTGGCATCCTCAAGCTCTTTGGATTGCTGAGCTAAAATGGTTTCAAGCTCTTCAGTCCTAGACACAGAATTGGTTAAAGAAGCAGTCGTAAAACGATTAGCAGGATTGTTAATTAGCGCATTCATTTCAGAAAACATATGAAGAATATTATCTGTACCTGACATGCTACTTGGTTCCTGTTTTCCTCTGATTCTATTCTCTTGTGACTGCCTCTTGTAGCGTCTTGCAATATATGCAATTCGCCCTCTTGAAATTTCGAATTCAACGAATCCATTGGAAGTTTGATGACAAATTCTTGGATCTTTGATTGGAAAAATAAAACGGTGCTTGAAATCGTCAAAGTGTGTCTGAAGCCGTAATAACTCGAATCTTGAAATCCGTGTAGAAATAATGTCTCTTAAAGCCGACTCTTTAAATTTTCCGACACATTATTGTTAGCCGTATTTAAAGTGATGGTCATATAATATACCGTTGCGAAGCTCGTGAAAAATACTATTCAACGGTGTCGAGAGTTCTTAGTTATTAATGTTTATGTAACGGGAATTTGTCCCGAACACACAATGAGGAAGGCCTCCTAAACACTTACTACTTTGTATAAAAGGCCTCCTAAGCCTCATTTGTGTGTGTGTTTTCCATTTCATTTGTTTTGTAGAGAGAGAAACGTATGTGTTTCTCTCACTAGGAATTCACACCTTTGTTTTTCTCTTTTCCTTCATCTAATCTAATCTTTCTTTTTTTGGTTTAATCTTCATCTACATTTCTATATCATTATAAGTCGTGTGTTACAATCCAACAAGTGGTATCATTCGCCAAGGGATTCGTATTTGAGCATTTCGTGTGATTTTGATTGTTTTTCGTCAAAACATCAAACAAATTTCGTGTTTGTTTGTGTTTCTAAGAAGTATACCTTCTTTAAATCGTGTAGTAGTGATTTGGGCATCATGGTTTTGGCTTAAAATCAAGTATTTTGGATCAAAAGTTGAGAAATTTCGTGTTTGTTCATCTTTCCGAAATTCTTGCAAGTTTCACCATCGGAAAGTACAAAGGGTGTGAGGCCAGATCGCAATAACCTTTTGGTTCTACTTTGCGATCACTGCATTTCGATACCTTATTCCGACGTGACATTCCGATCGTGCATTGCGATCTGGGATTCCGACGGGTCTTAAGGAATTTTTGAGCCGTTACTCTGTCCAATTTATTTTTGCCATATTGCGATCTAGATATTCCGACGGGTAGACATTCCGATCTAGACATTCCGATACTAGCAACATTGCGACAGATCAACATTCCGATCAAAGGACATTCCGATCAAAGGACATTCCGATCAAAGGACATTCCGATAAAGAGTTAAAATTTTTAGGTCAAGTAGAATCAAATTTTTTCCCTACTAGTTTTTGGCTATCTCGAACTCAATTTCAAAATTTGGCGATACACAATTTTTTCAGCTTACCGTTTTGTCGGACTGAGGAATTTATTGTCGGACTGAGAAAAAAAAAATCGGAAGTTTCGGAATTTCAACATCACCACACGCTTTCTACGAATTGAGATCCTGTTGTTCACACGACTTCTACGATGACGTCTCAACAAGATATCTATGCTGCGGGTACTGAGAATCGTCCACCCATGCTTACCAAGGAGAACTACACTACATGGGCTAGTCGTCTCCTTCGTTATGCAAAATGTAAACCTCTGGGAAAGTTGATTGTTAACTCGATTCAAAAGGGTCCGTATGTTAGAAGAACAATTATTGTGCCTGGGGACCCTACGAATGCTAACCCAGTAGCTGATTCAAGTCATGAGCAAACAGATGAAGAATTAACTGAAGCTGAATCCAAACAACTCGACGCTGATGATCAAGCAATTCAAGTCATTCTTATGGGACTTCCTGAAGATGTTTATGCTGCTGTCGATAGTTGTGAAACCGCACACGAGATGTGGCTTAGGATTCAGAAAATGATGAAGGGCAGTGAAATCGGTTTACAAGAAAAGGAAACTAAGTTGCTTCGTGAATGGGAGAAATTTACGTCTACTGAAGGGGAACAAATTGAACCTTATTATCATCGGTTCTCAACCCTCATGAACCATCTTAGAAGAAACAAACATGAACCTGCACAAATTGCTGCCAACATCAAATTTCTTGATAATCTTCCTTCTGAATGGTCACGATATGTCACTCTTGTCAATCAAACCAAGGATCTTCATGTCGTGGACTACACTCAAGTTTATGACTATTTGAAGATGAATCAAGATGAAGCTAACGAAGTTAGGGCAGAAAGACGTGCCAAGACACAAGATCCATTGGCTTTTATGGCAAACTCTCCATCATCTATGTCATATCCCATGGTACCCTACCATCAACCCTCATCAAGTAACTTCCTGCCACAACAACAACAACAACAACAACTCACCGCTTATGGATATCAACACCCTGCTGCTATGAATTACTTACAACAACCCATTGCCTGTTTTGATGACATTACTGATCCTACTCATGCTATTAATACTGGTCTTGCCCTTCTTGCAAAGGCATTTAAATTCACCATTAACCCCACCAACAACAATCAGAGAATCTCCTCGAATACTAGAAATAGGCAGATTGCTCAACCCTTCATGAATGCGAATCAAGATCGCCAATTGGTAGTTGCTGGAAACACGGGGACTCAGTTTCAACAATATGGTCAGAATGCTGGGCAGACCGTTGGCAATGCAGGAAATCAGTATGGGCAAAACCGTGGTCCAAATCCGGGTGTTCTGAATGCGGGTAATCAGAATGGGTTAATAGTTGTGCCAGCGGTTGGTAACCAGATGGGAAACATTGTGGCTGCAAGGGCTGAGAATACTGGTACGGGAAATGGAAACAACAATCGTCAGGTTCAGTGCTACAACTGCAGGGGATTTGGTCATTATGCTCGAGATTGCACAGCCAAAAAGAAGAGGGATGCTGCTTATCTTCAGACTCAGCTTCTCATAGCACAAAAAGAAGAGGCAGGAATCCCACTTCAAGCCGAGGAATTTGATCTTATGGCTTCTGCTGCAGAATATGACGAGGAAGAAGAGGTGAATGCCAACTACATCTTGATGGCAAACTTACAGCAAGCATCAACCTCAGGAATGCATGATGACAGAGCTCCCGTTTATGATGCAGACGGTCCCTCTGAGGTACACCCAAGTTTTGATGATAATGATATATATAATATGTCTAATCAAGAGGAAGAGTATACTGAGATGCTTGAGCCCTACATTGAGACACACGAGGATCAAACGAATACTAGTAATATTATTTCAAATGAGCCTAGTGTGGACCTTAGTGTAGATCAAGTTGCCCAGCCTACAACCCTTCCTGATTAGACACATGCGTATTATAAATCTCTATTTGATAAGCTTGCTAAGGATGTAGATCATGCTACGGTGGTTAATAATAAGTTTAGAGAAACTAATGCCAAATTGACCACTGAGCTTGCGGGATATAAGGAACGGGAGAAAAGTTTTGAGATTCATCATGAAAAAATCAAGGAACTTGAACAAGCTCATGCTACATCGGTTTATCAAGAAAAATGCACCACTAAGAAGTTAAATGCCTTACACTTAAGTAGTGCTAAAAAGATAAGCGAATTGAATGATGAAATCACTTCTCTTAATAAACAGCTTTCAACTGAAAAATCTATTGTTTCTGATTTAAAAGAAGAAAGAAAACAGCTAAAACATGATTTCAAAATTCGAGAAGATGGGCTTCTTGAGGATTTTTGCAAAGCGCAGGATAGGATTAGAGAATTAGACAACCTTTTAGTAAAACGTGGCCAAACTATGCAGACGATAAATATGATCGCACCAAAAGTGAATGAGATAAATTACACTCGATACAAAATGGCTTTAGGTTGTCCTCTTCCCCCTAATCCAGGATACCTTAAGAAAGTTCAG
The DNA here is from genome assembly GCA_025667525.1 of Glebionis coronaria. Taxonomy (NCBI): domain Eukaryota; kingdom Viridiplantae; phylum Streptophyta; class Magnoliopsida; order Asterales; family Asteraceae; genus Glebionis; species Glebionis coronaria. The sequence continues at coordinate 410,209,177 of CM046879.1, forward strand.
GCCGCTAATGAAACTTTATATAATGGTAGTGTGCTATTGTCTGATGAGCATGATCCTCCTAGTGTGCATGATTCCGAGGAAACTACTGAACTTGCTGTAGAGTCTCGTTTAAGAATGCAAAAGCTTGATAAAGAAGTGATACCCGTTTATTATCCGAAAGTTAACCCGCCAACTGTTTTTGTTCGGTCTAAAACGAATACTGAAATGCTTTTGCTACCAAGTGAGGAATTGTCTGATGACCCTCCTAAACCGAGCATCACTCGCCGATTTCTAAACGAGCTTAAAGATAACTTTGTCATCCTTAAACGTGTTGTTAATTCAAAAATAACTGGAGGTAATTTTACATCACCTGTTCAGATTGAGGTTCAGAAAATTCTTCAAAACGACATTAATCCGATTATTAATCAAGTTGATGCTCGGTTAGGAAATTTGGAAAACGCTTTTCTAAAAGAATTAGCCAACTTTGTTGAAGACTTTAAATCTTTGACAAAGGAAGCTGATGAATCTCTTGATAAAATTAAAGTTTTGGAAAAAGATCTTGAATGCCTCTCTAAAACTCGTGATTGTATTGATAGTAGCCTGTTGAGTTAGGTACCTCTATGTCGCATAATGAAAACCTCCAAACTGAGCTTGATCTTATGAAAGAGAAAACGGAATCTTATGTCATTAAAAAGGATAGAGAATTCACCGATCTTTGGAATAAATTTGTCAAAAAATGTGATGAATGCAAATATGACAAGATTTCGTATGAAAAAGCTTACAATGAAATGCAACAAACTATCGCACGGTTGCAGGCTCAGTTAGGAGGGGTTTCAGAAACGAATTTGGCCTCGTCTAGGTTAGAGAGTGCTAGTGGTGGTAATGTTCAGAAGCTTAAGGCTAAGATTGCAGATTTAGAATCTGTTGTTGTTTCATATAAGCGGACTGTTGAACAAAGTAAGTCTGTCTATCAGAAACTTATTGATAAAATCTGTGAGAACTGTAAGTTAAAGGCCTTGTTAAAAGATAAGACTTCTGAACCTAGCTCGATTGTGGATACGATGATCCAGAAACCAGCAACCTCGGGACCCACTCGTATTGCTGTGACTCCTTTTCCCAAGGTTGCTGGAACAAAAACTGCTATGATTGCCCCAGGAATGTTTCGTGTTAGTTCTCCCTCTATGCCTAGCAAACAACGTACAACAAGCGTTAGGACAAAACCGATCACTATAACTCAACCACAAGTTATTGATTTAAAAAGTGCTAATTCTAATAGACGCGTGTCTTCTTCTACAGGAATAAACAACTACACTAAGAGCAGAAGGCCACAGCCTACGAGCAATACAAGGAATGATAGGGTCCCTTTTGCCTCTAGAAGTAGTCGCCCCAAGATCAATAATGTGGAAGTAGAAGAACACCCTAGGAATTTACCGCTTTCTAATCATAATCAGAAACCTAATTCATCTGAATGTAATGACTTTAAGCTTGCTATTCGGAATGAAAAATCTGAAGTTATTTGTGCTAAATGTAATAAATGTTTCTTTACTTTTAGTCATGATGCTTGTGGTTTGACTATGAATGGTTTGAATTATGGTGGTTACACTCGAATTGACAAGCTGTCAGTCAGTGAACAACAACGCACTCCTAAGGCTAAGGTGTATGTTCCAAAAAGTACGCATGTAGGGTCCACAGAAAGTCTTGCTAAGCCTAGTAGCCCTAGACTCACCTCTAAATGGTTGCCTACTGGTAGAAATTTTGACTGTAGTGGCAAAATTATCGACACTAGTAGATCTCATACTGACAGTGAAACGTCGGTATGTGATACGGCTTAATTATCTTCTAACCCTACAGGAACCTATTTCATCGGTTGCCAAAATATTTGTTTCTCTTATCATTGGTAGGCTGTTGAAATTTGTCTCTGGTGCGTGGACTCGGGCTGTTCCAAACATATGACTGGGTATCGAAGCCTTCTCAAGAACTTTGTATGGCGTTTCATGGGAACTGTTCGATTTGGAAATGATCATGTTGCGGCAATTCTAGGCTATGGTGATCTTCATTGGGGAAATATAATCATCACCAGAGTCTCTTTTGTTGATGGCTTGGGACATAACTTGTTCTCGGTTGGGCAATTTTGTGATTCAGACTTGGAGGTCGCTTTCAGAAGTCATACATGTTTTGTAAGAGATCTTGAAGGAATTGATCTGTTGAAAGGAAATCGTACCACCAACCTTTACACCATTGATCTTTTTCAAATGTCTGCTGCTTCTCCAATTTGTCTCATGGCCCAAGCCACATCAACAAAGTCGTGGTTATGGCATCAAAGGTTATCTCATCTCAATTTCGATGCCATCACCCATCTCGCGAAAGATGATCTCGTTACCGGTCTTCCAAAGTTCAAATATACAAAAGACCATCTTTGTCCTTCATGTGAGCAAGGTAAAAGTAAGAAGAAGCCTCACAAACCCAAACCTGTTCCCAATTCAACGAATAGGTTACATCTCCTACATATGGATTTGTGTGGCCCAATGAGAATCAAAAGTATTAATGGAAAGCGGTATGTCCTTGTCATTGTGGATGACTATTCTCGCTACACATGGGTTCATTTTCTTGCTTCAAAAGATGAAACCCCTGATGTAATTATTAACTTCTTGAAGAAAACATCAGTTCTACTGCAAGCCCCTGTCATTATTGTGAGAACGGATAACGGTACAGAATTCACAAATCAGAAATTGAAAGCTTATTTTGACGAAGTTGGGATTTCTCATCAAACTTCGGCTGTAAGAACTCCAGAGCAGAATGGAGTTGTGGAACGGAGGAATCGTACGTTAGTTGAAGCTGCTCGAACGATGCTTCTCTCCTCTAGTGCACCGTTATTCCTTTGGGCCGACGCTATAGCAACTGCATGTTATACTCAAAACCGCTCCATTATTCACACCCGTTTCAACAAAACACCTTATGAGATCATTAATGGAAGAAAACCGGATATTTCATTTTTACATGTCTTCGGTGCATTATGTTATCCGAAGAATGATCGTGAAGATATCGGTAAACTTGAACCTAAAGGTGATATTGGTTTTTTCATTGGTTATTCTTCAACTGCTTGTGCTTACAGGGTTTATAATCGAAGGACAAGAAAGGTAATGGAGACTATGAATGTTACCTTTGATGAACTCTCGGGTATGGCCTCTCAACATAGGAGTTCACATCCCGAGTTTCAAGGTCAGACTTCTGGACTCGTAAGTTCAGGACTCGCGCTTCAATTTGCGCCGTCAGCAATCTCATCGTTACAACCTTCGGAACGTGACTTGGAAGTTTTATTTGGGCCTATTTATGATGAATATATGGAGGGTCCTTCGTCATTTGGTGTTCCTCAAAATGCCCCGGCTGCACCTGCTACGGTAGTTCAAGAACCTCCGACTGCATCTACACCATCGGCATCTACTTCTGCACCATCTACGTCAACCTCAACCATAGTACCTCAAAACATTCCAACCACTTCTCCGATTGCTGACGCAACTCAACAACATTCTCAGCAAATTCCTACTCATGTTCATCTTCAGAATGAAATAGTTGCTGAAAATGCAAACAATGCGATGCTCAACGAACACGAGTTTGTTAATCCATTTGCGGCTTCCACAAGCACTACTCAACCTTCAGCACCATATGTGGATCCGTCGAGCTCGCATCAAGTTTCTCATACACTTCCACATGAACACAAATGGACTAAGAATCATCCTTTGGTTCAAGTGATTGGCAATCTCTCACGACCGGTCTCAACACGAAATCAGCTGCGTACCGATGGTGATATGTGTATCTATGCACTATCAGTGAGCACAATGGAACCAGCAAGTGTGAAAGAAGCAATGACCGATGCATCATGGATTGAGTCTATGCAAGAAGAACTCAATCAGTTCATCCGACTCGATGTATGGGAGTTAGTACCTCGACCGGACAATATCGATCCGCTTACCCTGAAATGGTTATTCAAAAACAAGATGGATGAGGAGCAAACGGTCATTAGGAACAAGACTCAGTTAGTTGTGAGAGGTTATAAACAGCAGGAGGGAATTGATTTCGCCGAATCCTTCGCCCCGGTTGCTAGGATGGAAGCTATTAGGATTTTCTTGGCATATGCTGCACACAAATCGTTCACTGTGTATCAAATGGACGTGAAGACGGCTTTCTTGCATGGGCCGTTAAAAGAAGATGTGTATGTATGTCAACCTGAAGGTTTCATTAATATCGAACATCCAAGCCATGTCTACAAGTTGAAAAAGGCAATTTATGGTTTGAAACAAGCACCGAGGGCATGGTACGACGAATTATCATCATTTCTTCTACAAAATCACTTCAGCAAAGGAACCATTGATCCAACGTTGTTTATCAAGCACTACGGAAACGACATCTTGGTGGCTCAGGTCTATGTAGATGATATTATATTTGGTTCTACTAACCCAAAATATTCCATATTATTTGCCGACCTTATGAAAAGTCAATTCGAAATGTCCATGATGGGGGAAATGACGTTCTTTCTTGGTCTCCAAGTTCACCAATCCCCCCGTGGTATTTTCATAAATCAGTCCAAGTATGTGCTTGAGATTCTAACGAAATTTGGTATGGATAACTGTGATCCTATTGGTACTCCAATGGACACTAAACACAAGCTTGATTTGGATAAGAAAGGGACAATTGTAGATGCTACAAAATACCGAAGTATGATCGGGTCCCTTATGTACTTAACCTCAAGCAGACCCGACATTGTGCATGCTACTTGTTTATGTGCTCGGTACCAGGCTCAGCCAACCGAGAAGCACCTCAAGGAGGTTAAAAGGATCTTTCGTTATCTCCGGGGAACCATTAACATGGGTCTCTGGTATACGAAGGATTCTGGTTTTAATCTCACTGGTTTTTCAGATGCCGATCATGCAGGGTGTCAGGATACATTCAAGAGCACTTCCGGTGGAGCACAATTCTTAGGCGAGAAGCTAGTGAGCTGGTCATCAAGGAAACAAGACTGTACGGCGTTGTCAACCGCGGAAGCAGAATATGTGTCTCTATCCGTGTGTAGTGCTCAAGTCCTTTGGATGAGAACACAACTCACGGATTATGTCTTTTTCTTTAACAAAGTCCCTATTTATTGTGATTCACAATCAGCCATAGCCATATCCTGCAACCCGGTCCAATACTCCAAGACCAAGCACATAGCTGTCCGATTCCATTTCATAAAGGAGCATGTGGAAAAAGGAACGATCGAACTGTTCTTTGTCAAGACGGACTACCAACTAGCCGACATCTTCACCAAAGCTCTTCCTCAAGACAGATTTGAATTCTTGGTTCGTCGACTTGGTATGCGTAGTTTCACTCCTGATGAACTTGAACGTCTTGCACATTCGCAGTAATCTTGTATATATTTATCAGAAAATCAAAATACAAAAATATAAAACCTATAAAAACAAAATAAAAAATGAGAAAACTTTTCAAAAAACACCAAAAATATTCTTCTCCGACATGTCTCTCAGCATCGATAATATGGACGTGCTTAGAAATGTTGTTCAATAACGACACGGGTACGTACATAAAGTTCGAATAAGAGTTCAAATGTTTTCAAAACATGTCTTTTCTATTTTTCTTCTCATAATGGCTTATAGTCACATGTCAGACTATAACCCGGTCCCTAAATAAAGGAAAGTCTTTGACTTATCCTCAACAACGAGAAATTCATTTTTCTCGGTCATGAGCTTATATCGAAACATTCAAAGTTTTAAGCTCATGAACACAATTTTTATCGGACTTTTGAGCACAATTTTTCAAAGTATTTCAAAACAATGTGCTCATATACTCCCCTATTTAAATACAATCTCTTTTCGAGGGGGAGTATAATGTTTGTATAAACATTTGTTCCAAAGTTTCATGACACATTATTCTCTCCATGTTTCATCACTAGTTTCACAAAAATTTCAATTTCATGCAACTTTTGAGGGGGAGAATAGTGATTAAAATGTGTTATCTTGAATAAGGTCTTTGATATAAGTGCTTTCTCTTCCTAATATGTGCAAAAATTTCTCCTTTTATGATGCACATATGTAGGGGGAGCGTTTTTGGTGATATAGAAAACTTTCAAGGTGTAAACATTGATTTCTTCAACACCTTGACTGCATTTTCAAATGATTTTTCTGGTTACGATATCTATACCCTTCAACACATAAATTCATGATGGTATTGATGTCAAAAGGTGGTTAGGTATTCGTCCTATGATCCAACCAGAACCGGAGGGATCTTCCCAGGGACAATCCATTAGAACTTAGAAGTCCTTAGGAAAGATGGAGTAGTTGAGTGTACGGGAATAATGCCGACTAATGACTTAAGCTAGCACTGGAACAATCACAACAAGGTGCTAGTTATGACGTCTTGGTAAGCATTGAAGGGGTTGAAGAATGAAAAAGAAATGTAAGGATAAAAGGTGTAAAGAAAGAAGCCCTCCATACAACTTAGGCAGAAACCGGGTCAATACATCTATTATCAGAATCACTTTGATGATTTCTGATACTGAAGACAAAGCATCATGGACCCAGTGATGTAATGCACAACCCTTCCCAGCCTACTCAAGCTTCTCTCAAAAGAAGTTTGTTTTATTGTCACGGAGTTCAACTCATTTCTATCAACTTTCTCACTCCGAGATAGTAGATATTGAATAGGTGGCAGTCTGCTCCAGCCTCCGATCACCAAATAAACGTGCACTCATAGAGTCTAGAGCCAACGAGATTCATCAAAAAATCTCATTAGGACACTTATTCCATAGATCAATTTTTGTTCATCATTAGAACACAAGCGATGATTTACAGAGTCCTACGCTCTATCCTTGTGGTATTGCTAGAACATTCAGAGTGATACTCTTTAGTATTCACAGTGATGAATGGAAATCCTTCCAGTGTTAACATCAAACAGCACTGCGGTAGGTCATATGTAAGATTCACTTGAATTAAACATATGTTAACTGGAAAGCAACAGTGGTTTGATTCTTAATTGATTCAAACTCGTTCCAGGTCTCGACGCAATATCTTTATGATCTTGCCAGAACATTCAGAGTAATACTTTTCAGTATTTACAGTGACGAATGGAAATCCTTCCAGTGTCATCATCAAACAGCACTGCGGTAGGTAACTTGTGCGATTCTATATGAATCAAACTTGTGTCAACTAGAAAGCAACGATGGTTTGATTCTTAATTGATTCAGACTTGTTCCAGGAAAGTGAATTGACGACCTAATCAGCAGAATGGAACTGCATGATTCATTCCTTACTTTGAATTATCTTTTGATATATTCAAGTATTGAGAACGGCTACCACGGCTGGAAATCCTGTCAAGGAAGTTCTTTGAACTTACCTGATCACAGGTACAATATTCGTACTGTATAACGGGAAACCGGTGGAATGCAAACGGTGGCGTTATCTCAAGAGTCGCAATTCAATGCCACATATTCAGGATTATTGAAGAAAGCTCAAGAACATCTAAAGACAAAGACTTCCGCTACTCTGATGATCAAAGGAGATTGTTAACAAGCTTTCATGTCAACTAAAAACATGAGTATGTGGGTAAAGACACAAGAACACAAGCTGGAAAAGTTACAAGATCAAGTCAAGGCAAAGATCAAAGATCCAAGATCACAAGTCATGAAAGGAACTATGAAAGAACTCTCAAGGCAACAAGCTTCAAAGTCTGCAACACCAACGAAGTGAAGTCACATATTACATGACCACCCCTTAGGGGGAGATTGTTAGCCGTATTTAAAGTGATGGTCATATAATATACCGTTGCGAAGCTCGTGAAAAATACTATTCAACGGTGTCGAGAATTCTTAGTTATTAATGTTTATGTAACGGGAATTTGTCCCGAACACACAAATGAGGGAGGCCTCCTAAACACTTACTACTTAGTATAAAAGGCCTCCTAAGCCTCATTTGTGTGTGTGTTTTCCATTTCATTTGTTTTGTAGAGAGAGAAACGTATGTGTTTCTCTCACTAGGAATTCACACCTTTGTTTTTCTCTTTTCCTTCATCTAATCTAATCTTTCTTTTTTTGGTTTAATCTTCATCTACATTTCTATATCATTATAAGTCGTGTGTTACAATCCAACAATTATACTCGACCTGATGCCATTAATCCAAATATTTCCAAAGTTAAATTTTTGTAAATATTGAAAACTTCACAATATTTTTCACAATGTGATATAGATACGTGGCCTAACGATATTTTGTAAAAATTTGACACAAAATTTTGAAATTATTAAAAATACATAGCTAAAACAAATAAAATAAAAAAACAAAAAATAAAACTAAGAAGAATACTGTGTCAAAAATCGTAGCTTTTTATATTTAAAGATTTAAAGAAAGAAAGAAAACTGCTGTGATATGTCAAAATATTAAGAAAAACGTGGCCTCCTCAATCTTGTAATTTAAGTAAACGCGTGGCTTCTTTTCACCCACGTATATTCTTCGAAACCTCCGTCTGACTTTCCTGTACTTTATAACTCTCTCTCTCAAACACAGTGAACACAAGCAACCTAATCTCTCTCTCTCAAATCTCACAACTTTGTTTTCTCCCCAAAAACTTCTCTTCCCAAAACAAACTGCTCTCCTCTTTTTACTCAAACCGCATCCTCCAATTTGCTATTCCTTCATCTAAATCCTTGTTTATCTCATCCATCACAAATAATTAAACCTATATATATCCCAATCTTAAACAATACTAATCTCAAGTCAGATAAACCTCAAAAGATGATGACGATCTCAATCAATACCAAACATTCAAACTGCACGATTCAGGAATCGAATCTTCAAGATCTTTTGAGTAAGGTCTCGGGTAGGTGATTTGACTTGTTTTGTGTGGTAAACGAAACAGAGAATTGGATTATAACATGAATGTTATTAATCTAAATTTGTTTTCGAAAATTAAAAAGGATGTTTTTCGAGTTGTTTTCTTTGTTGATTCGAAAATGGGTGTGAGGTTTTTGGAATATTGATGTGTAGTGTCGAGAGTTCGAGTTTTTGTTGAAAAAAAATTGAGTCTTTGAGTTGGTTCGATTTTTGTGGGCGTCGAAGTTGGTTTTGAGTCAAGATGGTCTGTTGAGGTTGAGGGAGTGTTTGAGTCGTTGCTGTGAGTCGAGGGTCTGAGGGTGTGAGTCAAGAGTGTTTGGTTTGGTGTAAGAGTCGAGAGTTTTGTTTGTTTTGTTTAGACGAGAGGTGTGAGTCCTGTTGTTGTCGAGTCTTTGAGTCAAAACTTGGTCAATCATAGACTATGATCGTAACTTATGATCGTAGTCAAAACTTTTCTATCGCAATATTTAGCAAACTTCCTCGCAGTCAGAACAAAACTCCATCGCAACGAGTCATCGTACTCACCGATCGTATTGGTGATCGTACTCATCGATCGTATTGGTGATCGTACTCCCCTATCGTGTCCACTGATCGTACTGCTCGATCGTATTGGTGATCGTAGACAGTGATCGTAACAGTGATAGTACTTAGGATCGTACTCACTTGATCGTAACTGCGATCGTACTTGGGATCGCAGTTGTGATCGAAGAATGTGATCGTGACTTTGGATCGCAAGTAAAAAACCCCAGGGTTTATGCGATCACAAAAGATCATATCGTAGCCAAAAAATATGTGTTGATGCCAGATACTTGGTAGAGATTATCTTGGATCGCAACAAGAAAAATATGCCCAGAAAAAGTTAAAATGAGACAAGATCAGATACAGTTATTTATATAACTGAATAAATAACTGAATCAAAATGATTTACAAAATCAGAAAAAGAAAAAATTGAAAGAAAGAAAAACTGAATCAGATACAGTTATTAATATATGAGACAAAAGATTACAGAAACGGAAAAAAATAAAAGAAAAATGATATTAAAATTTAAGAAACTGATAAACACGCAACACAGTGATTAAAAAAGAATGATATTGGAAAAGTGATATTTTAAATTTGAAAAATAATAGAAAAAAATGAGACAAATGATTTTTATCAAATTGATAACCACGCAACACCAAAAAGAAAGAGAAACGAGAAATTTTTTTAGAAAGAAAGGATTTTTATGACCAAATCAATAGATAAAAAATACGCCAATCCGTAGAATCAACCAAGCTCTTGATACCAATTGTAGGATCGTGTTTTCTAAGGATTAGCCATGTTATGATTAATCTATTAAGATGGATGGGAAAGAAAGAACTTAGAGAGAGAAAGGTAGAGAGAGAAAGGAGAGAATAAGAAGAAAGATGAAAATGTTGTAAATGGAAGTGTTCAACCCCTCCTAACATGCTAGGAGGGGGTTTATATAGCCCACCCTACATGTGGGCTATATGGCTATACCTTAATACATTGGATCACGAGCCCAATACTTGTATCTATATTTGGAGTGACCGATCCTTTCTAAATACGTAAAAACGTATTTCTAACAGATCTACACAAGACACAACTAATCCAAGGATACCCATCTCTTGGATATACAACCCACATCTAAGTGTACCCACAACTTGGATCTTCTACATATACATAGTAGGAAAACAATGACTTGATCTAGAAGGAGAGATCTTCATCATGTTGTAAACCCAACACTTCATAGTGATGAAAGTGTTCTTCTCTTTGCACTTAAAAGGATGAGAGGATTGAAGGAGAGAATCAAACTACTGATCAAGGACTAAGGTGTGTGAGAAAACAGAAAGATTTGTGCAAAAAGGGTTGAGAGAAAAGCTGGAAATGATCCACTATTTATAGGGCAAAAGTGAAACGGTCATAAATACCCGCGGTTCCTTAATTGTAACCGCGGTTCCTTATCAATAAAGAACCGCAGGTCCATTTAAGGAACCTCGGGCTTGGAGTCCGTGCACTTTTGTTCTTTAATGGGGAAATGCCATCTAGTGAAGTTTATACCTCAAGGGTATATTCTTAGACCATTTGGAATATCCTAAATTCAAATTAAGGAATATTTTTTGGAATATACCGTAGGGAATATTCTTTGGAATATGCCAAATTCAAATTTTCATTTTTCTTTTAATAAAACATTTTCTTTTAGTAAAGTTATTAAAAAATACTTTGTCACTTTAATTGAAAGTGAGTTTAAGAAAATATTTATCCTTGATCACTTAGTAAGGTTAATGACTTGTTTGTACATACCTTGAGTGATTCATGCCGAATGCGATCTTGGAGGTGTCAAGAGAAGTATACAAATGTATTCTTGAGTGAATACGAGTACCTTAACATTTTACATAATGTATTGCGACTTATACGTTTGTCATCAACAAAACACGAAGAGATTATATCGACTAAACATCGTAATGTAGCCTTCATTTGTGGAAGAGGAGAACTGACTTCGAGAGAGCTTGCATCCAAAAGGCTAGTCGTCACTTGTGGTCGTTGGTTGAGAGGCGAGAATTCAAACCATAGACCAGTCATCCAAAGATATTGAGCTTGTGTCATCCTAGTGAAGTCTTCAATCACCATAGGTTAACCAACTTCATGCATAATAATATGCTTATCTTCGAGATCCCATAATTCATTACTTCTAAGATGTTCAATGAATGCAATATAAGTGAGTGAACGCTCGCAAATGTAATGAGTTGAACTCTTAAAATGCTCCCCTTGATGTGAGCTCCCCCTTGCTTGAGACACCAACAAAGCAAGAATATTGACAAGCTACAAAGAAGGGTTAGATGTCCTACAAAACAATGTTATTAGACAAGAGCATATATATATATATATATATATATATATATATATATATATATATATATATATATATATATATATATATATATATATATATATATATATATATATATATATATATATATATATATATATATATATATATATATATATATATATATATATATATATATAGCAATGTCACCCAAGCGGAATTAGCTTTAAACAACTTGCGTACAAAGAGAGTGACTCAAGAGAAAACTAAAACAATCTTAACTTTAAAAAGTGTAAAAAATATGTCAAGTTAAGAAAAATAGGAGGGCTATTAGATAGAAAAGAGAACCCAACTTATTTTGGTGATACCAAAAAAATATAAAAAGGACTACGGAGAGAAAAGAAATGTCCAATTTATAAAAAGAAAAATATTGTCGAGAGGACATACTCCACTTTAATATCTTGGCAAGAATACCAAACTAAAGAGAGTATGACATGGACAATAAAATAAGTACACATAGTCGAAAAGAGAGGAAGAATGACTATGAAGGAAAAAGAAAAATGAGGACGATAAACAAGTCGTTTGCACAAACAATGACAAGCATTGGAGAAAGAAGTGTGCATGCGATGCTATCAATCTAAAGACAATGAGAGAATTTTGACAAGATCAATTCATAATTGTTCGAATAGAGATATAAAAGAAACATCCATACCAATTGTAATAATAATATGTCAAAGGGTTAAAAGCTTAGAAATTTTGGAAGCACCCAAGAAAATTCAAGATTTAACCAAGTCCTCTCAAATGGTTAAAAACTTAGAATTGTTGGAATCACCCAATACAATTATAAATTTTAACCGCAATCAACTCTTAACAACGAGAAAAACGAAAAATCTCAGACCAAAGACATTTTGACCTTAAAAATAATTATTTTAGAATGCTCCAAAAGATTCAAATCGGGAATTAAGGTACAAAAATGAAGGAAAGCTGATGCGTGGTGTTGGTAACAAGTTTTAAATTTATAAACACGAATTACCGGATTGACTAAAAATGCACGGGCAAGTATAACCATTTCGTTTGTGTATAGCTTTTATGTGGTAATACCGAGATCGTTCACGGAGATTTGGAAAACCTATGATTATTCTAAAATGAAACTATAATCGTTGATTGTAGCAATGGTTGACAAACAAATAACAAGTAAAAATGATGAGATAAATAATATGATTAAAGGTACACTTGGTAAAGACTAGTTTGAGCATTCGTAATGGTATGATTGTGATGACACGTTAACAAACATGATTATGATAATTAGATGGATAATCCAATCTATTGTTTTCAAAAGCTTTAATCTTCGTCAAGACCTTGGTTAAAGAAAACAAGCATTAGACTCAATCACTCAATTCAAGACTTAATCCAATTTCAACACATTTGATTCACGGTCGTTTCACGAATTTGCTAACACTTATAGTTATGTTTCTTGATAATCAAAACTTCTTAAGAAATGATCAATACAAAAGATAGCCAATCATAGACAAACCGGCTATGACTTGTTGATAGAAAATAACCCTTTCAACCTATGAAATCTTTACCAACAAATTAAGTTTTGATAGCAATTGTCACATGAAACATAAATATCAATGGATCATAGGAAAGCTTGACATTGAATTAAACATAAATCACAATCACAACCACCACTTCATACTACAAACATCATCCTACCAAGTGTAGAATGAAACTTAGCTACTCATAACAAATGATGAAATAAACTCAGTAATAAATATATTATAAGTCATAATCAAGAGTCTTACAAAGTGGAAAAATGTTACTAATGGTTAGGGTAATGATCTCTAAGAGTTTCGTGATGATAACTTTGCTTATCAGACTCAAAAACTGACTTTTCTAGCACCACCTTGTTCAAATCCGGGAATGGGAGTTTGGACAAGGATGAGAGAGTTTATTTGATGTAATAATGAGGAGATACTTGAGTTGTGAAAAGATATGTTGTTACATGACCCCAAGGGTCTTATTTATAAGCTAGTTGATGGCATGGAGTGAATGCATGGCTTGGAGCCAAAGACAAATACTTGGAGCCAAAGCATGTCTAGAAACTTCTTGTGTGGTCTTGCATGAATGTGGACACATTTTTGCCTAGACAAATGTTGGAGGAAACTTTACTCGTGATGGAGGCAAATCAACTCCCATTTGATGGTGGAGGCAAATCAACTCCCATTTGATGGTGGCAACTTCACTCTTTCCAGTGGCAAGTTGGATGTATGTTGATGGTGGAAACTTTCATGCTGAATATCTTTATTTGCTCCTTGGAAATACTTGTTATTGCACCTGAAATTAATCTTCAAAGGCTTGTATCTTGTACACGGGTCTTGAACTTGACTAGGATTCTTCGTACTCGTACAATTCTTCATTTTTATGTTGTTTTATACTCCATTCATGCAATTGGCTACACAAAGACTTGCAAACACGATTGGGCACAAATATGCACAAAAGTATCACATAATTAACCAATATACATGTACAAAAGTACGGATAACGCTCCTAAAAACATGTTGGATTTAGGCGTTATCAAAAGCCAAAAGCGGATTGTTGGGAATAAATTAAGGCCAGATCACTTGAACGCTGACAAGAACAACTCAAGCGTTGACAAGAGCAAAGTGAGCGCTGACAGCTTAAGCGTTGACAAGTTAAAGTCAAGCGTTGACAGATTGAAGACAAGCACTGATGGAAGATGTGAGCTACACGTTTATTATGTTCTAGAATACTTCTAGTAAGGATATAGACGACAATGTATTTTCTATTTTATCTTTACCTAGAATAGTTGATACGTAGCTTATTGTACAAGGCTTCTTAGTCTATAAAAGAAGGCCTTTAGGTTAATGTTTTGTATCAAGTTTTCATTAAGTTTTTCATTCGTAAACATCTTTCATTGTAAGCAAGTTCGACATTGATAATCAAAGTGAAAGTATTGTTTACATCTTGTGTTCTTGTTTAAGTATTAAATTCCGCATAATACTTAGATTCACAAAGCATACAACAAAGGTTTCTCTACGTGTTATACTTGATCTAATCTCGTATACACAAAGCTAATCGATTTAAGTTTGGGATCAACAAGTGGTATCAGAGCTTGTTGAGGAACTTTTGATCTTTGAAGAACACCAGAACGATATACGAACACCAAAACCCTAATTTTCTCAAAACCCTAAAAACATCATGTCTGAAGCAAACATCATGTCCTCCTCTTCATCCTTACCAAACATCAAGATTCCCATGCTTGATGCAACCAACTTTGACTTATGGAGGTTCAACTTTGAACAATATCTGGGGATCTTTGACTACACACTCTGGGACATTATTGAATATGGAAACTCATTCAATAAAGCTCAAAAGATTCTGAATGCCATTGCGACAAGAACAGCTGTTGAAGGATGTCCTGATGAAGATAAGAAAGAAAAACCTGGAGATGGTAGAGCTGTAAGTGCTGAAGATATTGCAAAGAAAAGGGCTGACATGAAAGCCCTAAATATTCTGAAAGTGTCTCTGGGACAAGAAAATCAGCACAAATATAGAAGCTATGAATCTGCTAAGGATCTTTGGGAAGCAATTGAAGTTGCATATGGTGGTAATGCAGAAACTAAGGAAGAAAAGAAAAAGCAACTTCTGCATGATTATGCTGTCTTCAAAGCTCAGCCCAATGAGAAACTGAGCAGTGTGAGAAGCAGATTGCTTGACATCACAAGCAAATTGTCCTTCATGGGGACACAAGTTGGTGATATTGACATCAATGCTACTTTTCTGAAAAGTCTTGGTGAGACATGGAAGATTGAGGCAAGATCTATTCTTGCCAATAATACTCACAAGAGCTCTTCGTTTGATGACATCTACAACAAACTAAGATTGTTGGAAGATGAAACTCTTTCAAGCAAAGCTAGCACCAGCAACATGGCCTTCTTTTCTCATAGTGAAGGTCAATTCAATCAGTAGGACTCTTTTATGCATCCAGTTACTGGATCACCATTTGTCAGCGCTGGAACAAGTCCTGTCAACGTCTCCTTTTCAGACGCTGACACATTCATGAATGACTCACCAAGAGTTAAACCTGCTGGTTTGGATCTGGATACTGTTTGTGCTTACATTGCTTCTTTGCCCAATGGTTCAGTGATTACATATGAGGACCTTGAGCAGATAAGTGATGAACACTTGGAAGAGATGGACATCAAGTGGAACATGGCTCTTGCTAGTATAAGAGCAAATAGGTGGAATAGGAGGTTCAAGAAGAAGATGACCTTCAATGCTAAAGACACTGCTGGATTTGATAAATCCAAAGTTGAGTGCTACAACTGTCATCGCATGGGGCACTTCATGAGGGAATGCAGATCTCCTAGAAGATCTGATGCTGGTAAACCCTCAAGTCAGGTTGTTAAAGCTCAAGACTCCAAAGCCATGGTTACAGTTCAAGGAATTGATGGTACTGGATGGGATTGGAGCTATCTGGCCAAGGATGCTGAAGAGGACAAAGCTTTGATTGCTGACATTGAAGAAGAAGAGCATGTTGAATATGCTCTCATGGCACACTCCTCCTCTTCATCTGATAATGAGGTATATGATGATGCTTTTTGTAGCAAAGGTTGTAGGTTAAACACTGACAGACTTAACAAAGAAGTGTTAAAACTAAAAGAGGATATGAGCACTGAAAGGTGTAAATTATCCAATTACCAACTAGCTCTTACTGAAACTGAGAAAACCGTTTCTGAATACAAGAAAATGGAATTTGATTTAAAAGATAAGATAAATATCTTAAAACATGAGCTAGAGGGTAATATGGATGTTAGAAATATCATGTCAAAAGTCAATAAAGACCTACAGGCTAAGTTAGATGAGGCCATTAAGAATAAAGATAATGTTGACCTCAAGATTCAAAGATTTGATAGAGCCACCCAAGCCCTAGGAGACTGTGTAGCTAAACAAAGAGATCCTAAGGATATGACTGGGCTTGGGATGAATGAGAATGATTACTCTCTGGTTCCACCACCAGCTGGTGACTTCTATGGTGTCCTTAGAAAGGATTTATCTTGGACTGGTATTCCAGAATGCCAAGAAGAGGAATTTATTCCTCCACCAAGAGTTGTCACCCCAGTAGAAGAGTATCAACAAAAACTGACTGACCTAAATGAGTGGAAGAAAGCTAACCCTACTTTATTTGTTAAGGGAGGTTTGCTGTGTGAAAGTCCCATTGAATCCCCACCCATTAAGGTTACTCACCCAGTTACTGGTAAAGCTGTTGACCTAGGCTCCAACACTGTTAGAAGACCTACCATTAAATATGCAGAGATGTATAGAAATAATAGGTCACCCAAGAGCCAAGTTAACAATCATGGAACAGGCTTCTTTGCTTCTAGACCTAAGAATGTGTCTAAGAAAGCCTGTTATACTTGTGGTAGCTTTTCACATTTGGCATACAAATGTGTCAACGCTCCCAAAGTCAGCGCTGATAGGAACAATTTCAGCGCTGATAGGAAGAAAGTCAACGTTGTTAGGAAGTCAAACGTTGTCAGACCCAGACCTGGTGTGCAGCAAAGTCCACAAGTGATTAGACCAGCCCCATTCTTTACTAGAAGGTCTAACACTCATGGACAAAGACCTTTTCAAAAGACAAATACCTGGTCAAATAGGCAATGGGTTCCTGTAGCAAACCCTAGGTTCAACGCTGATAAGGGTAAATTCAGCGTTGACAGGACAAAATCCAACGCTGACAGAAACGTGACCAGACCTAAGTATTTGCAGCCACAAGGTAAGGGGTCTAAAGCTTCTTCAAGCTTAACATGGAGACCCAAGAAAGATCAAAACCCTAATAATAATGGAATTTCAATGACTTGCAACAGGTTTAACTATATTTCAAAAGTCATTACAAAACCAATTGGGGTTAACTGGGTATTTCATCCAAAAAGGGATGAGAATGGGGTTGTTGTGAGAACTAAGTCTGTTCTTATTGAACAACCAGATGAATCCAAGTCTTCTGAGACTTGGGTTCCCAAAGAAAACTAATTTGTTTTCTTTATGTGCAGGGCATTCAAAAGCAGATCAATGACTATGGATATTGGGATAGTGGATGCTCAAGGCACATGACAGGAAAGGAAGACTATCTAATAAACTTCACTCCTATTCAAGATGGTGATAAGGTATACTTTGGAGGGGGCTACGGCACCATCACAGGCAAAGGAACCCTTCTCACCAATAATCTACGTTTTGAGAATGTCTTCCTGGTAAAAGAACTGGACTATAATCTGTTTAGTGTATCACAAGTGTGTGATAACAAAAATAAGGTTCTTTTCACTGATACTGAGTGTTTGGTGTTAAGTAAGGATTTTAAGATCCCTGATGAGAAGTATATTGAGTATAGAACACCTAGGCATAAGGACATATACAATGTGAATTTAAATGGGATTAAAGTGAATGCTAATATGTCTTGTTTTTATGCTAAGGCCTCAGTAGATGAAAGTAATTTGTGGCACAGGAGACTAGGGCACATAAACTTTAAAAATATAAATAGACTTGTGAGGCTTGGTTTAGTTGATGGTTTGCCTGAGAAGGCCTTCCACAATGACCACTCTTGTGTTGCATGTCTTAAAGGCAAGCAGCACAAGGTCTCATTTAAGTCCAAGCAGGTGCATACTAGTTCCAGACCTCTTCATATGCTTCACATGGACCTCTTTGGTCCAACTAATATAGAAAGTTTGAATGGCAAGTCATATTGTTTTGTTGTCACTGATGACTTTTCTAGGTTTACTTGGACATTCTTTCTAGCTATGAAGAGTGACACAGCTGATGTTCTTATTGAATTTATCACTCAAATTGAGAAAAGGTCTGGCAATGAGGTTAAGATGCTTAGGAGTGATAATGGTGGAGAATTTAGGAACAAGAAGCTAGATGATTTTTGTGCCAGGAAGGGAATTACTAGGCAGTTTAGTATTGCTAGAACCCCACAACAAAATGGGGTTGCTGAAAGGAAGAATAGAACCCTAATTGAAGCAGCCAGAACAATGTTAGCTGATGCTCACTTTCCCATAGCCTTTTGGGCTGAGGCTGTTAATACAGCATGTTATGTGCAAAATAGAGCATTGGTTAACAAAATTCAGAACAAGACACCTTATGAGTTACTTTGGGGAAGAAAACCTAATATTGGTTTTCTCAGACCTTTTGGATGTCATGTAGTAGTCTTAGACACTAGTGATGCCTTAGGGAAATTTAGTGCAAAAGGTGATGAAGGTTACTTCATGGGGTATTCAGTGCAGAGCAAGGGTTATAGGGTTTATCTTAAGGAGGACAAACGTATTGTTGAAAGAGTACATGTTAGGTTCTTAGAGAATAAACCTAGTGATCCTGAAAGTGGTCCTAATTGGTTGTTTGATTTGGAACCCTTATCTAGAACTTTAAATTATATGCCTGTCACTAATCCAGACATTATGAAGGTAACTTCAAATGTTGTGGAGGAACAAGTTGTTCATGTTTCAGGTACACAGGTTGATGAAAGGGTTGGATCACAAGCAGAAAAGGCATCTCCTACATTTGAATATGTCACAATTCCCATTTGGACTGATTCTTTTGCTGCTGCTGCTGCTGGACAAGATAATGGTGGTTTCCAAATACCACCAGATACAAACATGCATGGTTCTTCAGGCGCTGACAAAGGCAAATCAAGCGCTGACAAGAGTAATTCAGACGCTGATGGCTCAGACGTTGACAACAACAGTTCAAGCGTTGTTAGCCCAAGCGCTGACAAACAAGGTTCAGACGTTGACAACACCTTTGCACATCTTTTCTCTTCCAATTTTGAACAAGGTGGACCTTCCAATGTCCATGAAGAGATCCCTGTTGATCAAAGAGAGTCTGATGAAGAAGATATTGGCAACATGGAGCGTGAAGTTGAGGACACCAGACTTTTTGAAGGAGGAGTTCTCACTTCCACAATGAAGAATCACTCCCCATCTCAGATCATTGGTGATGTTATGACTCCAGTTCAGACAAGAAGATCCCATCAAAGTCTTGGTCGATTTATTGCCAATATACACAAGAAGGTTGATACCCCTCTTGTACAAGCATGTTTGTTTGCATGTTTTCTGTCACAAGAAGAACCCAAGAAGATATTTGATGCTCTCAAAGAACCAAGTTGGGTGGAAGCAATGCAGGATGAGCTTCACCAATTTGCTATTCAGGATGTTTGGGAGCTGGTTGATTGTCCTAGATATGTCAGACCAATTGGGACAAGATGGGTTCTCAGGAACAAAAGAGATGAAAGAGGTATTGTGGTCAGAAACAAGGCAAGGTTAGTGGCTCAAGGTTATACACAAGAGGAGGGGATAGACTATGAAGAAGTCTTTGCACCAGTTGCAAGGATTGAAGCTATTAGGATTTTTCTAGCCTATGCATCTTGCATGGGCTTTACAGTCTATCAAATGGATGTAAAGAGTGCATTCTTGTATGGCACCATTGTTGAAGAAGTTTATGTCATGCAACCTCCTGGTTTTGAGGATCCTGAACATCCAGACAAAGTGTATAGAGTCAAAAAGGCTATGTATGGCCTTCATCAAGCCCCTAGAGCATGGTATGGTACTTTGTCTACCTATTTGGTGGACAATGGATTCAAAAGGGGCACCATAGATCAGACACTATTTACAAAGAAGAAAGGCAAAGATGTGTTGCTTGTGCAGGTCTATGTTGATGATATCATTTTTGGGTCTACTAATCCAAAGATGAGTGAGGATTTCTCCAAGCTCATGACAGACAAATTCAAGATGAGTGCTATGGGGGAGATGAACTTCTTTCTTGGTTTACAAGTTCAGCAGAAAGAAGAGGGTATCTTCATCTCCCAAGACAAATATGTTGCTGAAATCTTGAAGAAGTTTGGCTTTTCTCCACATGAAAAGAGGACTTCTACTCCTATGGATAGAGAACACCCTTGGGGAAAGATTGGAGATGGGAAAGATGTTGATGTCAGGCATTATAGATCCATGATTGGATCCTTGATGTATCTTACTGCTTCCAGACCTGATATCATGTTTGCTGTGTGTGCATGTGCACGCCATCAAGTGACTCCCAAAGAATGTCACCTTTATGCTGTGAAGAGGATCTTTAGGTACCTAAGATGTTTTCCTACTCTTGGTTTGTGGTACCCAAAGGATTCACCATTGGAGCTGATTGCATATTCAGATAGTGATTATGGTGGTGACAAGTTTGATAGGAAATCCACAACTGGTGGATGTCAATTTCTTGGGAGCAGATTAATATCTTGGCAATGCAAGAAACAAACAGTGGTGGCTAACTCTACAACTGAAGCAGAATATGTGGCTGCAGCAGCATGTTGTGGTCAAGTGTTGTGGATTCAGAACCAGCTGTTGGATTATGGGTATAACTTCATGCATACTAAGATATTTGTTGACAATAATAGTACTTTATGCATCATTAAGAATCCCGTGCATCATTCTAAAACTAAACACATAGAAATTAGACACCATTTTATAAGAGATTGCTTTGAGAAAGGTTTAATACATCCAGATAGGGTTGACACTGAGGAAAATGTGTCAGATTTATTAACTAAACCTTTTGATACTGGAAGATTTTAGTACTTGGTAACAAGTATTGGAATGGTTAATCTCACTTAAGTATGTGTTTTGGATTCTTTTTGTAAAAGTATGTACAGGATGATGCATTATTATTATTGGTTTTATTGATAATTTAGATTTTCCACTATATTTTTCTAACACTGACAAAGGTTGTTTGAACACTGATAAGTGTTTTTGCAACGTTGTCAGCAATATAATTGTCTAACGCTGACAAAGCTTCCTTCAACGCTGTTATGTGTTATCGGGGCGTTGTCAGCAACAATGTTAGTTTTGTTGTTTTCAATCTAAATGTGCAGATGGTGTTAGCAGTATACCATTGGATACAGAGTTGCTTATGGATCAAAGGAGAAGCATTTGGACATGTTTTTGTTTATGGATGATGGTTGGAATGTTTCATTCCTATCTTGACATAAATTTTTTATGTTCATGCATATTTTTGGCAACCTCTTTGTATCTTTGTTTAAGGGGAGGTTTTAGGAACCTTTAGGATTTTTGGGTATCCATATGATACTCTTATCACAATTCTAGATTGTGTCCACAGGTGAGTATGGGTTAGTTTTACTAAACCATGAGGCACTGTAGCATGCATAGTATATCAACTTTGCATGCTGCCAAGACATTTTTGGCCTAGAATTGGTTGTGGTCTGTTGGGAGACTTGGGAATAACTTTGTTATGGGTTTTACCTGGGAGTAACAAGGATTTTATAAGGTAACTTGGTTGTTAAGAATTTTGGTTAGCAAGGGACACTAGAGGACTGTTATGTCTATCTTGCTTATGCAAGTGTGCATAACTGGACAGTGCTTGCCGCCCTATGATAATTATCAGCTTTTGGTTATCTTCTCTAGGATAAATTACTTGTTAAGGTCATTTTTCACTTTTTAAAACAATTTTATTTTTGGACGCTGACAAGATTTTTCCAAGCGTTGTTGTGACCAAATTGGACGCTGACATGGCTTTAGGCGAACGTTGACAAGATTATAGCCGTTGGGCGTTGATAGGTTATTTTTGACCGTTGACAATCAATGGGACCTACCCAGTTGTTACTTTTTGACATATTTTCAAGCCGTAATTTTAGGAGTTGTTACTTTCATTAAATGCATGAGATAACTTATAACTTTTTCAATATTTTCATGATTAGTTTTTGAAAATCTTTGCCTATTTTTGGGCCAATCACATGCATTCATCCACTCCTATAAATTTGGCTCCTATTTTTAAACAGGGTATCTATAATTCTTGTCTAACACTTTTCTCTTATCAACCTTCATCTTCTTTACTTCAAATTAACAGCTTTCATCAATGGCACCAAGATTTAACTCAGCAGAATTGGATTTGGGGTTCAAGTCTCAACACAACATGATTGCTTATCTTGTTGCTGATAATACTTTGTTCCCTCAATACACACAAATGGTGGCGTATTTGAACGCATCCCCATTAAGGTATGCTCTTTCTCATGCACCACTCATTCCAGTCACACACATTAAACAGTTTTGGAACACTGTAAGTTCCTCAACAGTTAATGGAGTGACCACATTAACTTCTATTGTTCATGGGAGATCTTGGGTGGTTACTGAGGCCTTGGTACGCCAGGCCATGCATCTTGATGATGCTGATGGTATAACCATTCTTCCCATATCTGAAATAGAACAAGGGCTTAGGGCTTTGGGATACCCTATTCCTGATGAAGGTACTCTTAATAAGTACCATAAGCAGGAATTTCCCCTAGCCTGGAAGTACCTCATTCACATTCTCCTTCAATGTTTGAGTCCCAAATGTACTGCACACAATGAGATCAATAGATCCATTGCAACTGCTATTGTGTGTATTGCAACAGGGCAAAAATATAACTGGTCTAAAATGATTTTTGAAGGAATGTGTAAAAACAAGGGGACAATAATGACTCTAGCTTATCCCCGTTTTCTGCAAATGACTTTTGATGATCAAAGATATTGTTCAAGGGATCACAATGATTTTTATAAAATCCCTGAACAAAAGAAAGCTATTTTTACCAAGATGAATTCACCACCTCATAGAGACCTACCTTTAACCCCAACCATGCTTGCTGTTATTGCAGCAGCACAACCGCAACCAGACCCCCAACCTCATATTGACCCTCACCCACAACTTGAACCTATCCCTGAACCTTTACCCTCACCTGACCAAATGCAAATAGACCAAGATCCCTTTGACGCTGACACATCTAATGTGGGCGTTGATGTGCCTATTTCCAACGCTGACACCCAACCATCACAATCCCAAACACCCCTTAACCAACCCACATCTACCCCTTCTTCCACACCATCTTCCACACCACCTGAATATAGGTTGATTAAACGCCAAAGGACTGCTGGAGTGTTCTCCTCTGGTGGTCCTAGCCATGAAGCAGAGAGAACCACCACCACAAGTGTGGCTGGTGACCTGGATGAGGCTGGGACTATTGGTTCTGGCTTAGAAGCTGGCCAAGGCAGTCCCACCATAATTAAGTCCTCATCCATGCCCAATGAACCTGAATTGGGAGGTCAAATTCCCATTTTGGAAGAGGGCAGACTGGAACCAATGACTCTTTTGGAATTGACGGCTGTCTGCATTAGCTTGCAAAAGCAGAATGCAGACTTAGTACAAATTGTCAGCAACCAAGGCCTTGAACTCAAGGAATTGCGGGAGAGGATTGTTGTTTTGGAGAGTGCTCATGCAAAGGGAGGTATGGAGGAGTCTTCCAAAGGGGAGGAAGATCAAAGAAATCTGAGTGATAAGAGCAGTCAAGATGGTCAATCATTGGATGTTGCTGAAGCTCTTACTACTTTGAAGGAACAAACAGGTTTTGATACGTCCTTGATCTCTCCAACCAATTTAAATTTATCATTTACAGATATGTTGAGAGAGGTTACACAAGGCGCTGAGGGAAAATATTTGAGCGTTGACAAGACAAGTTTGGACGCTGATAGAAGTATTTTGGGCGCTGATAGAGGAAATTTGGGCGTTGACAGATCTGCATATGGAGGTGATGTATTCCAGTCATCATCTATCATCAAGGATGTTTCTACTCAGGTATTACCATCTACCTTACCAACAATTGCACCATCAGATAAGGGTAAGGGTAAGTTGGTAGAAGAAATTGTTCCAAAGAATGCAGCTCAGGTTGAATTTGATAGAAGATTGGCTGAGCAAATGATGGAACAAGGTGAAAAGGAAAAGTCACCATTTGTTGTGACTTCTGAAGAAGAAAGTGATGGGGCTAGCTCAGATTCAAGTGTGATGATTATTGAACCAGAAAGACTTGAGTATGGTGATGAGCTTGCTACGGAAAAGTTGAGAGATTTAAAGTTGCAGATTGATTTTGATATGCCAGAGGTGGTTCAGATGTACAATTCTTGGGAAGAAAGCTGTATGGCTAATCCAGACTTGACCATTTCAGATCAGATATGGGGTTTGGAGATTCTTCTTAGAGTTCAGAAGGATTGTAAGGTGATTTTGAAGCACAAGGCAAGCAACATTCTTTCAGAGTTGAAAAGGGATAGAAGGAAGCTCTACTTTATGTTGCTCAAATGTCATGGAGTTGGATGGACACATCAGAAGCTGAAGGCTTTGACATTTGATGAGTTGGAACATAGGGCTTATCCTATTTGGGTGAAAGTGCAGGAAGAAAACACTTTCAGACTTCTTTCAGATGAAAGAAAGGAGCAACTTGCAGAAGAAATGGCAATCAAGAAAGCTATGATAGTTCCCAGACCAGTAAAGAAGGGATTTACACTTGAGTTTCCAAAAGATATGAATCAACTATATCCAAGTGAAGCAGTTATTAGAAAGAGCCTCAAGCTCTCCCCATTAGAAGCTTCAGATATGGTGCATGTGTTACCACTAGATTCCAGGAATCCAATTGTGAGTTATGATGAAGATGAATGTGGATTCTGGAAGATTGGAAGATTTGGCAAGGAGGTACACACTTTTACCACTCTCATATCTTTATTTGCAAGTTGTGATAGAGAAGACTTGGTAGACCTTTGGAGGTTGCTAGAGACCAAGTATGAGGCTGAAGCACCAACTTCAGCTAATGGAATAAAACTTTGGACCACATTCAAAAGAATGTGTGGGACAAAAGAGGAAGATCCTGAAATATGGAAGGATCTTGAAGATGACCTCAGTGGTCTTCAATGGAGGTTATATTCAGCTGCAGGTGTATACCATTTGAGTTCTACAAAGTTTGCTGAGTATTTACTTGTAGATGCTCAGTATTTCATATCCAAGGCTGTTTTGGAAAAGATGAAGGACACCCAGTTGGAGATAGATTATACAAGTGACGTGGCAAAGAATTTGATCAGATTTATTTATTACCAATATGATAAGGTTTGTCAGACTCCTTCAAGTTCTTAATGTTTATTCAGAAACTTGATCATAAGAGTGGATATCAAGTTTAGGGGAGGATTGTTGGGAATAAATTAAGGCCAGATCACTTGAACGCTGACAAGAACAACTCAAGCGTTGACAAGAGCAAAGTGAGCGCTGACAGCTTAAGCGTTGACAAGTTAAAGTCAAGCGTTGACAGATTGAAGACAAGCACTGATGGAAGATGTGAGCTACACGTTTATTATGTTCTAGAATACTTCTAGTAAGGATAGAAACGACAATGTATTTTCTATGTTTATCTTTACCTAGAATAGTTGATACGTAGCTTATTGTACAAGGCTTCTTAGTCTATAAAAGAAGGCCTTTAGGTTAATGTTTTGTATCAAGTTTTCATTAAGTTTTTCATTCGTAAACATCTTTCATTGTAAGCAAGTTCGACATTGATAATCAAAGTGAAAGTATTGTTTACATCTTGTGTTCTTGTTTAAGTATTAAATTCCGCATAATACTTAGATTCACAAAGCATACAACAAAGGTTTCTCTACGTGTTATACTTGATCTAATCTCGTATACACAAAGCTAATCGATCTAAGTTTGGGATCAACACGGATAAATCAACGCTTTAAGAAAAATACTAGATATAAGACATTATAGGCAAGGATGCTTATAAATGTCGACACCAAAAAGATGACTCAATGATATTGGGGATGCAATGTTTGGCATTGGTGATGATCGGGCTCCAAGACCGAATGGTTTTACGTCCTCTTTCTTTAGAAAAGGATGGGGTATTGTTGGGGATGACGTTTGTAATGAAATTCGGGATTTCTTTACGAATGGGCAAATTATTAAGGAGATAAATCATACTTTCATTGCTCTGATTCCTAAGATTACTACTCCGGGTTACTGACTATAGACCTATCTCGTGTTGTAATGTTGTTTACAAATGCATTAGTAAGATCCTTACTAAGCGTATTATTGAGGGAATTCAATAGGTGGTTAGTGAGAATCAATCCGCGGCCCTCCGCGTTGTGCGTTTAAGGTTGATATCCAAAAAGCTTATGATACTGTTGATTGGATTTTCTTGGATAATGCTATCATGATGTTTGGTTTTAACCCGATTATGGTTAAATGGATTATGACGTGTATTACTTCGGCTTCATTCTCGTTATGCATCAATGATAATGTTCATGGTTATTTTAAAGGGAAACAGGGGCTGAGACAAGGAGATCCACTATCTCCTTATCTTTTTACGTTGGTAATGGAAGTTCTTACTCTTATATTGAAGCAAAAAGTCCGGATGGATAATAATTTTAGGTACCATCATAAATGTGACCAGCTTGATATTATTAACGTATGTTTTGCAGATGATTTATTCTTATTTACTTATGGGGATTTTGATTCGGCTAGGATCATTATGGAATCCTTAGATGAGTTTAAGGTTGTGTCGGGGCTTGTTCCGAGTATTCCAAAGAGTACCGCTTTTTCTGCAATGTTCGGGATTTGGTGAAGCATAATATTCTTAGTATTATGCCTTTTGCTGAAGGTGTTCTTCCAGTCAAATATCTTGGTGTTCCTTTTATTTCCTCACGTTTATTGAATAAGGATTGTAAGGTCCTTGTTGAAAATGTGAGAAATCGGATTGGTGATTGGAAAAATAAGTCTCTCTCGTTCGCGTGTCCGCTTTAGTTGTGTAAATTTGTGCTGTTATCTATGCAAGTGTATTGGGCGTCCGTTCTTGTTATTCCTCAAGGTATTGTTGATGATATTCACCAGATTGTAAGGGGGTTTTTATGGTGTAATGGGGAATTTAAGCGGGGCAAAGCTAAGGTTGCGTGGTAATACGTGTGAAAACACTTATCCTTTTACCACTTATTTCTAATAATAACAAGAACAAAACGTGTATTTAATGTCATAAAAGGCGGAATTATGCGTGGTTTGTATTTTTATTGTGTTTTAGGACAAAAATATGAAACAGGAAGAAAACACGGGCTTTCACGGGCTTTTATCGAAGAAAAAGACAAAAGACGAAGTCAAAAGATCAAAAGTGCAAGAAGAACGGAAGTCAAAGGCCTATTCTGAAGATTTATCGAAGAAAAAGTCTAAAGACGGAAGTTTAACGAAGTCGAAGAACCAAGTCTACTAAAAGAAGAAAATTAGAAGACGAGTTAAAGTTATCATTCGACTAATCCCGAGACAAAGTCGAGAAAGACGAGTTATTTAAAAGACGAGAAGACAAGAAGAAAGAAGGAAGAAACAACACCCTCCCCTTCTCCTATATATACCCTCCTAATCTTTCATTAGGAGTGTGTCAGTTAGTTTTATTTTTAGTGTGTGTTTTACTTTTCTCTCTCTAGAATTTTTCTTTCAAGTTATTAATCTTTCATCCTAATCTTGTAATTTTGAATCTTAATCTTCATTCTAATCAAGCTTTTTAATTAATTCTCATTCTACCTTTCTTAATCATAATCTATTATTTTGCTTTATTAATCATGTAGTTGGTTTAATCTTGTTGAATGTGTGATTGATTTGCTTATTAGATTGTGCTTATTGATTTGGTGTGTTTGAGGTTTTTAGATTATAGTGCTTAATTGCTTATTTTTTTGTTTTTCTAGTTTTTAAATAAGTTGATTTTGGTAGATTAATAATTTTATAAAAAGTTGATTTTAAATATTTTGATTATTTAGTGTTTCTAAAAGTTTTTAAATTGTGGCTTATTTGCTTTTTCTAAATTCAATTTGGTTAAGTTTTAGTTAAGTGCTTATTGTGATTTTGCTTATTTTGAGTTAATCCGGGTTTTCAAAACCCTATTTTCCCGAACTGTGTATTACTTCTTCATCCCGGATTAAATCGTAACAAATTATTCAGACTTGTGTGAATTTGATTTTCCCGACTTACTTGCAAATTGCTTTTCCCGAATTGTGTGTTTGAATTCATTTATCCTGACTTAAGTTGTGTTTTCAATCATCCCGGATTAGGTACAAAACACCTTATTCCGAATTATATAAGATTTGTTCTTTCCGAATTGAGTGCAAACTTAGGCATTCTGAATAGTGTCCAAGACTCCATTTCCCGAATTAAGTCTAAGACACGGATTCCGGATTGCGAGTATTTCCCACATTCCGGATTACGTTGGGAATCATTATTCCGGATTGCTTGAGAAACTTAGATTCCGAATTAACTAGAAAACTTGGATTCCGGATTAGATGCATGATCAAGATTTCGGATAACATTAGGAACTCGGATTCCGGATTAAGTCTATAATCTACATTCCGAATAGTGTGTGGAGGTCTGCATTCCGAATAGGGTTTGGGATCTAGATTCCGGATTACGTTTAGGACACGTATTCCGGAGTATGTTCAATTTTTTCTTTCTGAATTGTGTGTTAAGCCATTATTCCGGATTAAGTGTATGATACCTATTCCGGATAAGGTCAAGTGTTAGGGATTCCGAACTGTGTCTTGTTTACGGATTCCGGATTGTTTGGTTTTGTCACTTTCCGACTTAAGTGTAGAATTTTATTCTGACTTATATTCTATTTTGTTTTCCCGAATTGTTTTCAAAGCTTTATTTTTCCCGCCATTTTTATTTAGTTTAATTTTCAAAGTGTTGTGTCCTAGTTATTTTCAAGTTTACAGTTTTATAAAGTTTTAAGTTTTAAAATTTACTTTTTATCAAGTTTAATCTTCCGTCAATTATTTTAAAAGTCTTAATTTTTAGTTTAATCTTTTCAAGTTTTCGACTTTATTTTAAAATAGATAATCACCTTTAGTTTCTTTTACCAAGTTCTACTGTGCAGCATTCATTCTGGACAAGCAATCGAGGTTAGACATCCTTCCTTTATTTTTATGTTTAATAGCTTTAACGTTTATAGACTTAGATAATCAAAAGCTCCCCCTTTTAGTTACCAACACAAATAATTCTACCCTAAACTGTGATCAATTTGAATTGAATCGAGTACGAACAAACACACACAAAATCATTAAATCAAATGGCGCCGCTACCGGGTCTTTTCGTAAAGATTAACGACTTTTAGTGAGAAAAATTGGATTTTGGGATCCGTTCTTTTGGGAACGTTATTTTCAAGCATAAATATTTTCAAAAAATCCTAAGAAATATAAAATTTTCAAAAAAAAATAAAATAATAAATAAATAAAAATAAAAACCAAAAGTATTGTATTTCATTTTTAGTGTATGCGTACTCGATCTTCGTCTTATTCTGAGCCCTAGACTCGTAGAGACTTAGATATCGCCGGTGTGCATAATAATAACAACCCACCTCACCCCAATTTGAATAATAACAACCATGTCCCTCAACCCGACCTTCGTACGTGGAGGACCGATTGCGCCGATGCAAATCACGGCTCCCGAATTTTCGTTGAAGCATCACATGATCCAACAAATTCAAAATGCTTGTCCATTTCGCGGATTAACGGATGATGATGCCAACAAACACCTCGATAAATTCATAACCGTCACTCAAAGCATGAAATTGCCCGGTGTTTCCATGGATTTTCTTCGCCTTCATCTTTTTCCACACTTTATCCCACCATGCCGAAAAATGGTTTGATCGTCTTCCTAAAAACTCAATTCATACATGGGACGAGATGACTCAAAAATTTTTGTCGCGCTACTTGATTGTAGTAAAATACGACCTTTTAGGAAAAAAGCGTAAAAGCGGTAAGTATTAAACAAATGATTTAGGAAAATCAAGTGTTAATGACCCAATTAAGTTCGTTTCCCAAGGAGGTATATGTGTGTGAATAATTCAAAATGATTTGAGATTAATATGAGAAAGAAGGGGATGAGAAAATAGAATGACGGATACGTGAAAATTAATACCACGACGACTAAAATTAAAAACCGTAAAAAGTGCCAAAATAAAAATTAATTCTAAAAATTCCCAAAAAATTCCCAAAAATCAAATTAAATAAACTAAGAGTTTACAAGTGATCAAAACTTTTTTAAACCTTTTAATTAATTAAATATTAATTTTTAAATGCTAATAAAAGCCCTAAAAATCAAAATAATTATTAAAAAGCCCAAATAAATATTTTTCACTTTGTAAACATCTAAAATGACTAAATAAGAATAAAAACTATTTTTAGAATTTTAAAACTAATTAAAACTATTTAAAATGATTAAAAAATATTAAAACCTTAAAATAATTCTAGAAATTAAGAAAATGATGATAAAATTAATCTAAGAGTTGCAAAAATCCTATTTTAATGTATTAGACCTAAGAAAAATATAAAAAGTACAAAAATGGGAAAATTGAAATTTAATAATAAAATATTATTAAAAATCCAAAAAATATAAAAAATTCTAAAAACTTGCAAACTAGTTTATTTTAACCTAAATAAACAGAAAATGAAAGTGAAATTACTAAAATACCCCTAATGCCCCCTCAAATGGGCTAAAAACAAAACAGTCCAATTAAATGGGCTTTTTGGCCCAAAAAGTTCAACTAGGCCCAAATGACCTGAAAAAGCCCTATCTGACTAAAAACTTGATTCTGAACACAAAAGTCTGAAGGCCCAAAAGCTAGTTTTGAGCTTATCACAGCTTAATGGTGTAAAAGCTTATCCTTATTGGGCCAATAAGCCCATTAAGCAATAAGCCAATGCCATAAGCTCAGATTTGACAAACAACCTTCGTTTGAGATGCCTAAGAGATCTATGAAAAGAAATTTTGAAAAAGCAAACCCAATAAGTCAGAAATAAGCAAAGAACTTTTTCACTAAACGACAAAATAGTCGGGTTAGAGTTCTAGGACGTTTCAGAAGCTGATTCTTTTTGCAAAAGCTCACAAATAGCTTAACTAAGAATAATCAATAAGAAAATTCACAAAAAGCCAAGTAGAATAAGGTGTGGGAGCCAATAAGCTGGCTGAAAAAGCAAAATAAGCTAGTTTCCTAGCAAAAGCTTAACCAAAAGACTTGTAACTTCTCAAATATGATATTAAGCTGAGAAAAATGACACCTATCACAAAAGCCAAGTTGTTGCATGTACCAATAAGCAGTTCTGAAAAATAAGCCAAATTGTGCTTATTTGACCAAAAGTCAAAGTCCACAAAATTTTACCAAATGATCAGGGATTGATTATAAGCTTGTTTTAAGAAAATTTTGTGAAGAACTCAAGGTTGAGCCCTTGTGAATCAAGTGGTCAGTTGACCAAACCTTGACAGATTTTGGCAAAATCAAGCCAATAAGCCAGTTAGCTTATAAGCCAGCAATTAAATAAACCAAATAGCAAGAAGCACTCACAAGAAACACCATAACAAGATTCAAGCAGTTAAACAACTAGGCATACACTAGAATAACAAATGCAAGCCTACAATGAGGTGGTCACTTTGCTGATGAAAATGACCACTTCAACCAACTTTGATAAGTTTTAGCACCCACAATAAGCCACCAAATTCAACAAACAGATATTTTACAGATAGCTTATCACCTAAACTCTTCCCAAACCAAATTTAAGACCCTAGATCCAACAAACAAAGATTTTATTGGATCTCATGTGTTTGACCAATTTTAAACCAATATTTTCAGATTTTTACAAAACTTTGAAATCCTTTTCCAAACCACTTGAGACTTAACCAATGATCAAAACCAGTAGCAAATGACTTGTTTAGACTATCCAAACCCTAAGAACCAAGGGCACAAGGCCACAAGGCCTTATGATCCCAAAAACCAAACAACCTTGTTTTAGCCCTTTTCAAACAAACTTTTGATTCCAACACACAACCTACTGATTTTATGGTTCAAATAACTTACCTAGGTGACAACTAACAGATACCAACAATAAAACACAAAGCACAAACACAAGAACACCAAATCACATGGCAAAATTCATAACAATCATGAACATAAATTTTTTTTAGAGGAAACTTAAATAGAGCTTATACCTATCCCTTACAACTTCCTAGGGAGATCAGCTATGCTCCTTGGACCACTCTCAATAGCTAGAGAGTGACCAAGGTCCTTGAACAAAGGAGATGATATGAGGCCTTGACTAATGGTTCAAAGCAAAACCTCAAGGACTTGATTTCTTCAAAAAAAAGAGCAAACATACCAACCAAGGGTTAAATCCCTTCACAAGCTTGGTGTCAACAAGCTTGCAAGAGCTTTAGGCAAATGGATGGGGTTAGTACAGTAATATTCAACCAAACAGGAACAAGGTTTTCAACTTTTTTCAAACTTGAAAAGTTGTTTAAATCAAAACGTGCTTCAATCCAAAGATCAAAACACCTTTATAACATAAAATGGAACTCAACTTAACTCTTAAACAACACCAACTTTCAAAAACATAAAAAGGAATTACAATTTTTTCAAAATACCAAACTTTTATAAAATTTAAAAAGGAATTACAATGTTTAAAGAGTAAAACTGGAACAAGGCTCTGTCACATGTTGAGGAGTCCTTATATAGGCCATAAAGGCTGAGATTACAATGAAAACCCTAGCTAAGAAGTCCCTAAAATTCCCTTGAATCCTTCTAGACGTTTGTTGTTGTTGAGTTGTCCAAATGCATCCAAGTCGTTCATTTTAGCTTTGTGACCAAGCAAGGAGTGTGGGCTGTTGATTTGGCCACGTGTCATTCCTTGGAGAGGAAGTTGGATTTTGATTGGTGAACGGGTTGAATTGTTGGGTCCTTTGGTGAGTGGGATTGAGGGTTTTTGGTGTGGGATGGGTTTCTGGGCATGTGAATCAAACGTGTGCCTGGGTAATTTGTTTTTACCCTTTGTTTTAAGTGAGGTGGTAACTGGGTTCTTGGGGTGAATAGTAACTCCATTTGATCCGTTGTTTGTGGAGTGTGTATGTGTTTGGCGCAATTTCTTTTTGAATGTTTCATTTGTCCAACATTGGCCCTTGTCTTTTGGTGAATGTTGTAAAACATGTTTTTTAGTCAACAAACTTGGTTTCCTTTGTTATTTAAGTTTCTAATTTCACACATTTGCCCTAAACTTGTAATTATGAATATACAAGGGTATTAAGTGTCATTTCTTCATAAATGAGGGATCAATCTTGTACATATTCAAGTCTTCAAGGTATATTCTTTAATAAATCCATAACTAGGGCCCGGTTCATTGTACAACTTCGTCTATCATGTTCGTTTTTCCTTGTTTCTTGTGATATTTTGTCTTTTTCACGATATCCATACCTAAAATACACAAGTAAACAAACACAAGCATATATATGGTATTTTATGACATTTTATGCATTTAAAGCCCGAAAAGAACGATGAGATCATGTATAAATGCCATCTCATCACTCCCCCATACTAAGCCAGTGCCGTGCCCTCACGCAATGCTAGAATAAAGTATCTTAGCATCTCCAAAATTCAATTTCATTAACCTTTATTGAAAAGTAAAAACTTGCAACAATACTAGGAAGATGTGTAAAGACATAATGTATGATTTTCATCACGAATGTGACTTTTAGGGTCAATGAATAGAAACAAGTGAATGTCCCATAGAGTAAAGTTCGTCATCCTTGATTGTCATACATTCCATGCTAAGTGCAAAAACGAGATCATTGTTGGTACAAGTCACAATGCTAACACTACTCATACATCCAAATTGTGTAATACTTTTTCTCCCCGCAATCCTAGTTATTATGAAAGGAAATGGGTTTCTAGAATTTTTTAACTATTTGTCATGGATCACAAGTGATTCATATTGACTTATTTGAGTATTTATTAGTTCGAAAATAAAGTAGCACGATTTAATCAATAGTTAGCCGAAGGACAAAATCTTTTAAAACGACTTCTCGTGTATCTCCTTAAGTTCATATCTTGACATAACTCGTTTCACGATTTGAGACCTTTCTCGGACCGATATTTGGCATGTACTTCATACTTCAAATCTTGGGAAGACGTTCTTGAAATTCTGGTATTCTCTTCATATTTTGGAATTTCTTCACTTGACGTTTTTGAGAGATTCTTCATACTTGGACCACGACTTCATCATTTTTCTTCAATCTTTATTTTGTATTTTGATATACAACGATCCGCCTCCTTTTCGGACTTGGATATATTTATCCTCATAACTTGTTAGGGCCTTTTTGGATAGACTTTCTCCATGATATTTAGGGGAGTAATTGCTTTTCGTCGTGTGTCTCGATCCTTCATATTGATTTAGGAATAATAATACTTCACATCATCTTGGATCTTTAGCAGCAAAATAAAGCTCCTCGTGCCTTGTTAGGGCCTTTTTGGATCTTCTCCAATCTTCGCATCCCGCTTCAATAAGTATGTCTTGGCTATGAACTCTATTCAACCCCGAGCAACTTTTAAACGATCTTGTGCTAGAACCTAAGTAACTTTTCAAATCGTACGACCATACTTATTGCAATTATTTTTATTCCTAATGCATTGATCTTATGGGAGAAAAAGCCACAATTAAAAACATATGAGTTTTTGAAAGAACATTTTCATGTTCTACGTTTAGCATGATCACTTGTGTAACTCTATCATTTCTCATTCTTCACTATTTAAAGACCTCTAATTAAAGAGACTCGTGAATACTTATCCATGCAAGTCAAAATTAAGCCAAATTTGGATTAGCTTTCATTAAGACTATATCAAATCGAAGTTTTGGGTTTTCAAGCCACCTATAGGATCTTGCACTTTCTTGGACTTTTTCAAGTTTAAAGAATGCGTTTTATAGTTCCCTTGATAAGTGACTTTCTAGGATCAATTATAGGAACTTGCGAAAAGT
The DNA here is from genome assembly GCA_025667525.1 of Glebionis coronaria. Lineage (NCBI taxonomy): Eukaryota > Viridiplantae > Streptophyta > Magnoliopsida > Asterales > Asteraceae > Glebionis > Glebionis coronaria. Next base: position 410,244,544 of record CM046879.1, read on the forward strand.
TCTTGTTCTTAACCCGAATGAGCTAAGACTTTCTAGTTTTAAAGTTCCCTATATAAAAGTCTAGCAAAAGTTGATTCAAGTGGGTTAAGGAATGTAAAGTGCTCCAAATGCCCATCAAGTTAAAAATTAACTATTATTCTACCAATCGGAAAATATACATTTGTGTCTTAAAAACACTTATGAAAACTAAGAAAAAAATTAAAACTTGGCCATTTTTAGCCTTATTAGCAACAAAACAAAACAAAACGTTGAAAATTGGAAAATCTGAGGGCGTAGCAAAGCAAGTATCTATTCACCCTCCATACTAAAATTAAACATTGTCCTCAATGTTTCGAGTCTAAAGGTGGAGCCCCCCATACTAGAGACGAAGAGTCTAATGCTTAGGATCTAGCATGGAAAGGGTGATTAACAATATATCTAAAGCCGTTTATAAATTATGCTAAAAGATAATTGTTAGAACAATAAAGGATATGCCATGGATTCGTGAAAAACTCTTCAAGCAAATGATCGAGGCTCACGTAAACGAACACGAGAGTCTTCAATCGTAGCGATGATGATGATCTAGATAACACATTCACAAACAACCACGATACAACGAGTTGGAAGAGTACAAATCCTCTCTCATTATTTATTAGAAAGCATAAAAAGGATAAGCATGGGATCTCCCCCACGAGGCACCTCGTTTTTGATTACCGAGTCATGAGCTCGACTCGATCCCCTCAATGCTAATTATCATTGGGGAAAGTGACTTGGTCGAGGTCGTCCAACGAAGGAACTTCCCCACCAAAGTAGTGCTTAAGCCTATGTCCATTCACCTTGAAGTTAGGACCATCATTTTGAGCTAGCTCGATGGTCCCATAAGGAAACACTTGTGTTATGGTGAAAGGAACCGACCAACGAGATTTCAATTTCCTTGAAAATATCTTTAATCGAGAGTTAAAAAGTAACACTTGATCACCAACGTTAAAAACCCGGTTTTTGATCTTTACATCATGAAACTTTTTAGTCTTTTCTTTAAAAATCAATGAATTTTCATAAGCATTGTCTCTTATATCATCCAATTCATTTAATTGTATTTTCTGGTGATCTCCCGCGGTCTTCAAGTCATAATTTGCATGCTTAAGGGCCCAATATGCCTTATGCTCCAATTCAATGGGCAAATGACAATTCTTTCTATAAACCAACTTATATGAAGTACAACCGATATGTGTCTTATAAGCGGTCCTAAAGGCCCATAAAGCATCATCGAGTTTGTCGGACCATGAAGCACGGTTTTCTCCAATCGAACTTTCAAAAATCCTCTTCAAAGCTCGGTTTGAAACCTCGACTTTCCCACTCGTTTGCGGGTGATAAGCCGTAGAAAGACGATGAGTAACTCCATATTTCTTTAAGACCTTCTCGAATTGGTCATTACAAAAATGGGTTCCACGATCGCTTATAATAGCACGAGGGGTTCCAAACCGAGAGAATAGTTGCTTCAAAAACTTCACTACCACACGAGCATAATTAGTAGGTAAAGCCTTAGCTTCCACCCACTTAGAAAGGTAGTCGACGGCGACGAGGATATACTTGTTACCATGAGACGATGGGAACGGCCCCAAAAGTCTATGCCCCAAATGTCGAAAATCTCACACACTTGAATTATAATTTGTGGCATTTCATCACGTTGAGACAATTTTCCTTGACGTTGGCAAGAATCACACGACTTCACAAGTGCGTGTGCATCACGATAGATCGTAGGCCAAAAGAAGCCGCCATCAAACACTTTCTTAGCCGTGAAATTAGCACCGTGGTGACCACCCATGGGTCCCTTGTGACAAGCTATAAGGATGTTAGAAGCTTCGGTACCAAAAACACAACGTCGAACGAGTTGATCCGCACAAACCCGAAAGAGATAAGGGTCGTCCAAAAATAGAACTTGACGTCACGAAATAATTTTCTCTTTTGTTGTGTCGTCATACCCTTGATTATGAAATTGCCCGCATGGTAATTTGCAATGTCGGCAAACCATGGGGTGGTGTCTTTAGAATTCACTACAACGAGAGTCTCGAGAGGAAATGTTTCGGTGATTTCCTTGTTCTCGAAAACATCTTTGTGAGGTTCTTCTAGACGAGAGAGATGATCAGCCGCTAGATTATAGGCTCCTTTTTTGTCAAGCACGGTGACATCAAATTCTTGGAGGAGGAGCATCCAACGAAGCAATCTCGGCTTAGCATCTTGCTTAGCTAAGATATACTTGATAGCCGAATGGTCGGTATACACAATGCTTTTAGTTAAGACGAGATAAGGTCGAATCTTCTCAAAAGCATAGACCACGGCAAGGAATTCCTTTTCCGTTGTGGTGTATTTTAATTGAGCCTCGGTCATCGTCTTACTAGCATAATGGATAGGACGGAAGTGCTTTTCGTAACGTTGCCCTAAGACGACCCTATAGCATAATCACTTGCATCGCACATGATTTCAAAGGGTAATTCCAAATTAGGAGCAACAAGAATGGGAGGTTCGGTAAGTTTCCTTTTAAGAGTTTTGAAAGATCTAACACAATCCTCATTGAAATTGAAAGGAGCATCCTTCTCGAGAAGGTGTGTCATAGGTCGAGAGATTTTCGAAAAGTCTTTGATGAAACGACGATAAAAACCCACGTGGCCTAGGAAACTCCTAACTCCCTTGACGGTATTGGGATGAGGTAACTTGGCGATGACGTCTACCTTAGCTTTATCGACCTCAATCCTCGCTTTCGAGACCTTATGTCCTAAGACGATTCCTTGTTTACACATAAAATGACATTTTTCCCAATTAAGCACAAGGTTGGTTTCCTCACAACGTTTTAACATTTGCTCGAGATTAGATAAACACGACGTGAACGAATTGCCTGATAAGTGTGAAAACACTCATCAATTATGATCCAAAAACCATTCAAAACACTGTCAAATACATAATATTTAACATTAAAATATCAGAATTACGCGTGTATTTGTGTTTGGTGTGTTTCAGGTGAAAAAGATACGTTTTGGAGCAAACATGCGTTTTCAAGGGATTTATATCACAAAAGACGAAGAAAAAGACGAAAGAGCTTTCAAGGACTTTATTTGCCAAGCTTTCAAAGATCAAGGGCTGAACTTGCAACTTTTACAAGATGAAGGACGCAAATTAGATTTGCTTAAGCATTTATACACATTTGGATAAAAGGAGAGAAGATGAGGGACCAAAGGAAAACAATGGAAAGTTTTATTTACTTGGTCATTTGACCAAGCCGGTCAAACACAAACACATTCACGTCTTCATCTTCCCAAAAGAAGAGAGAGAAAGACAAAACAGACAATTTCTTATCTTCATCCACCTCAAACCTGCAAACTAATATCAAGAAAGATCCAAGAAGAATCAGCCAAAGTGTCCAACTACAAAAATGATCAGTTTCATCTCCTCTACAAGAAGATACTAATTAATTAGATCAAAAAGGAAGAACGAAGAAACCCCCAAATGGGATGAAGAATGAAGAATGAGTCTATCCTCGTATTTTACACGTGGCGATTATTGATTGGAGGACACACGTCATCCCGCCTCCCTCGACGGCTATAAATAGAGACGAAGACCTTCAGTTTCGACGGTTAGCAGCTAGGAGTAGTTTACACATAGTAGTTAGGTTAGAAAATTAGTTAGTTAGTATTCAATACTTGTCTGTTAGATTCAATGAGATTCAGTTTTATTTCGGTTAAACTTGTAACAAACTATCTTCCATTAATGAATTGAGTCTAATTCTTTAAAGCTTTCAATATTTCCTCCTTTATTCTGTTATGTAGCTGATAATCTTGATATAGCCTATGATTTGTTCACTATAAATCTTTCTCATCTTTTATTTCATCTACTGCTTATGAGTTTGTAGGATTTATAAATAACTGAATTCGTTATAGTAAAAGTTCCTCATTATTGTGTAGATTTCTGTTCCTAGCAGTTCACTATGTTACTGTATTAGGGCGAATGGTATAAGCTTGTTGATTAGCTCGTATGACATAAGCTAGTTATTTAGCTTGTTATGTTTCTGTTTAGTAACATCGTTAGATAGGTTAGAGTGATCAGTCGTTACTCTTGGTTTTCTTGTGATCCAGGTGAATGAAACTGTTAGTCGGTAACATAGTTGATAAAGCATCAGATTAGATAGTGTCAGTTACAAAATCAGTAGTTGCGATAATTGTTTTTCTTTCATTAGTCAGTTTTGCAAAAGGATACAGATTTGTTCAACGTTTAAGCAGGTTTCAGTTTAGAAGGATAGTTTGGGTTTTCTTCGTATTTGTTTCGAGTTTTGTAGGTTTCAAGTTTTTGCAGGTTTCAGATTCGAATCTTTGTTTGGAATTTCTATGCTTTGTTTGGATTTGCAGGTCTCTATTTCGAAAGATACGATTCTGCCAGCCATAGTTAATGAGCAGGGTTGTGAAATTTTGGTGAATTCAGTTTCAGTCAAGTCTTGGTTTAAGCGAGCTCAGCGCTCCGCTTCGACATCAACAGACTAGGCCGGGAAGACGCAGGTCAAGCACGTTTTAATTTTCTGCATATTTTTTTAGTATAATCTGCTTGATAGTGTAAGTGTAGTATAATTCTTTGTGCTATCTGTTTGTATCGATTTGTTGATTGATTTCTGTTTTAACTCAGTTCGCTACTTCATGCATTGTAGCTTGTAATATAACATTCTGCTTGTTCTAGGGTGTTTGGATTCACTTACTTAGTTTTAGAATATTGATACTGTTAGGAAGGATAACATTAGTCTATTTGTTGTAACAAAATAGAGTAATTGAATTGAGTAATTAGATTAGAGTTAAATTGTAGAATTGAAGAAATTATTTCAGTATGTTTCAGTGGGTTGACATTTGCTTGAATGAGTTAGATAGCTCATAAGTTTAGCTTTAGAAATAAGACATAATGTTTTTTTTATGCTAGTAGTATTAATAAGTCTAGCTGTAAAAAGTAGACACCTAAGATTTGAATATGTGACTACTTTTCTATTCAATTTTGTGATTGTTTCTATCCTTGTAGCTTGTATATTAGTACTAGTTAGTGATCTGTTTCTATTTTTTTTTCTATAATTGCAGAATGTTAGGTAGTTGACACTTTTGGTCCTTCACTTTGTGTACTCCTATTACAGTTACAGTCCTTGACTCAATCACTTTTGGTCAAGTTTGGTTATTGCCCACTTTAGTCCCTGATTTTGTATGATAATATTGCAGTGGGAGTCCATCGTTAAGTAGTGTAACAGTTAGTTAGCAAACTGTTAGTCTAGTAGTTTATTGGGCTATAGTTAGTTTGGGCTTTACTGGATTTCTTTTAAATAATTTTTATTGTAAAATGTATTTTGAATTGTTAGTTTAAAGTAGACTTAGATTTACATTTTTAAAAATCTGTTATTAGATTTACAATTTCAAATTTGTATTTTTCATTTGTAGTGTAATATTGTATTCTCCATTTTGTATTTTGTGCATTTAATTGTCGTATTTGCTAAATGTTTTAGAGTAGTACGTATAAGTAGTAATAGTATAATAGCTATTTTTACCTTTTTACTTGCTATTTGCTAATTAGACATAGATACCAATCAAGTCTTTTTAATCAAAAACAATCAAGTCAAGCTTTAAATGTTATATCAATTCGAATCGATACCGAGAAAAACGAACTAAAAATGAAATATTAAATGGCGCCGCTGCCGGTTCTTTTCGTGAAGATTAACGGTTTCGAGTGAGACGATTGGATTTTGGGATCCATTCACTTTGTGAACGTTATTTTTACGTATTATAAATCCAAAAGATAAAAAAAATCAAAAAGATAAAAATATAAAAAATAAAAAACCACAAAATCAATTCTTTTTCTAAAGAATTGAACCAAAAAAAATAAAAAATCCAAAAAGCAATCTTTTTCCTAAAAGATTGCACCCAAAAATATATATTATTGGTTTTCATCGGTTTTTATGTACATATAGTATTTTTCTTAAAAAAATCAAATAAATACAAAAATATTTTCCATATATATTATAAGTAAATACGTATACGTATAAGAACAACCAAGTTACCTATTTCCATAAGTATTGACGAGGCAATACACCGTGTTAGGGGGCGTTCCGGTCCTTGACACGCGTATCGATCAAACTCAATAAAGCAAGAATAGATAAATACTTCCAATAGGCAATAATTCAAAGAATACAAACTACAAAGTGAATAGAAAGGCGATGTGCTATAAAATGCCATCTAAGGGTCAATAGGTACTTAAGTGCTTCGCGCCACCTAACCCCCGTTCACTAGTGCGTATTCTAAGAAGGAAGGCTTTATTGGGGGTCTTGCACCCAAGTAGTAATTACATATATTATACTTTCTTGTGGATATTAATTATTGCAACTCGAAGAGGATAACCCTTTTCTCTTCAAAGTCGACCGAGGGCTACTCCCTCATTCCTCGTGTTTACTTACACGTGTACTCGCACGTGTGTAACCATACCACCTTTGGTGTATTACTTCCTTCCCCGAGGAAGCTTTTAAACATCATTTTACTTGTATATACATTCGGCCACCTTGCTAAACATGGATACTCGTTCCACGTTGGAGATTTTGCAACAACGATCCGCCAACGCTAATTATTCGCCTTGTTCGACTTGTGGTGGTCCACACGTTACTTATTTGTGTGATCAAAACAATGGCTATTATGGGGAGGGATATGCTTACAATGGAACCGAGAACCCTAGTTTTCAACCTAACCTTCAAATGGACTATACTTGTAATGACTATATGGGATATTTCGGTTTTTCATCATGACCTCCACCATCATTTCTTGATCAACCCTTTGATGAGTCATACCAAAACCAAGGATTTTCAAGTTATGTAGGTTTTCAAAATCATGATACTTTTCAAGGCTATAATCAAGAAACCTTTCATAATCAAGGATTTTCAATCAATGAATGCTTTCAAAATGATGATAATTTTCCATGCTATAATCAAGATGCTTTTCAAAATCAAGGATTTTCACATTATGAGGGTTTTCAAAATGAAGGGAATTTTCGAGGTTATAATCATGAGAACTTTCCTAATCATGACTCTTTTCAAAACTATAATCCACCTAATTATGGAAATCCACCTCCACCATATTCTTTGACTTATTCATGTGAGTTTTGTGGGAACGCACCCCATTATGGTTATGATTGTAGACTGAGGGATCCGCCTTCTTATGCCCCTCATATTTTCAATGAGTCACTTTCTTTACTTGAGACAATAAACAAGTCGAATGATGAAATTTCTAAAGCGATTGATAGTTGGAAAGACATAAGCATTGAGGAAATGAAAACCGCGTGCCCGTTGTTAGAGACACAAATTAAGTTTTGTGAGAAAATGGAAATTACGACTTGGCAACATTATGACAAGGAGTTCGGTGATATTTTTCGTGAATCGTTGAAAATTTTTTCTTGTCGGCTCAAGAAATATTTGAATGATTTCCTCTTTAGGATTGCTACAATCGAGGAAGAAGAACGATTTTTTGCTAATCGTGCTTGTTTGCTTAAACAAAGCTTAGATGAAGATGATGAGTAACCTCCGCTTTATATGACACTTAATGATGACACACCTTCATCACCTTTACCTCACGTGGAACCCACCGACTCTTTAACCATGGGGGACGAGCCTCTTAGCACTAATACAAACACCGATTTGGATGAATTAACCTCTTCTAGTGTTGAGAACCTTATCCCAATCCAAAGAGAGCTTGAGTGTGTTTCCAATGAACCATGTGACGAGCTTTGTATTGATACCTCTTCTCCTTATGATCACATTGAGATTTCATCACATGTTGACCTTCATGCTACTACTAGTGATTTTGGTGACTTTGATCTTGATGAATTGTTCAAAGAAAAGGATAATGAGATTGAGGAAGAGTTTGTGCAAGACTTGCCACAAGGAGAGGATGATGATTGTACTTCTAGTGAGGCATCTTATGATATATCATCCGATGACTTTTCATGTCAAGATGACATTCCTAATTTGGATGATGATGTTGATCATATAGAAGAAGTGGAAGATGTTTATATTCGTGAGGTTTTATCAAACATTTATCATCTTATCTCCTCGATTGAAGCTTTGAATGAAAACCATAATGATGATTCCATAGAAGAAGAACCTTTCATTGATATTTCTTCACCGGTTTTTGAGGTTGCACCTATTGATTTTTATGATGATATCATCCCTTTGAGTGATTCTCTCATTAATACACCTTCTTTTGAGCCTTCTATTCCCACCCTTCCACCCTTGAAGTTGGTTATTGATGAAGATCCTATACTCTTAGAGATTGATCCTTTTTCACCTATGGCACCTTTAGAACCCAAAACCTTTGATATGGATTCTCATATGGATATTGATGCCACCATAGAGGTTTATCTTGCTAATATTGATATTGAGGTTGATGATAGTGATTCTAATTGGGAAGAGGAGATTCGTCTTAGTGAGAACTTGCTTTTTGGGAACATAGAGATTACACCTCCTTCACAAGACACTATTCATATTGATCCTCCTTTTTCTACGCCTTCTATGGAAGATTACCCACCTTTTGATGATGATGAGGAGCCCAATATGGATATAATAGTTATGAATGTTTTGATACCTACACCTTCATTGTCTCATGATGCTTTGATCACTAAGGGGGAATCTTATATGGTTGATACGAGTTCATCTCTTTATTTTCCCATGAAGGGAAAGGTTTTTGATCCTGGGATTCGTAAATTTGAGACACCTTGGTTTTCATCTACTCCACTTAAGAGTGTGACTTCTATTGAGATGGAATTCTTGTATGAGCTTACTTTGGTGATACTACCTACTTTGGAGTTGTTCACTTGTCGAGATGGAAACTATGTATTTGATCCTGGGGTGCTTCTTATTTGAGAGTATGTTGGACTAACTTGAGACACGTTGGACCGTTCCATTTATCGAGGCGGATATTGTAAATCTTATAGTAAATGGCGACGTGCTAAGTTTGAATGTATCATGTGAGATGTGCTTCAAAGTGGATATTCTTTATTCTCCATGATGGTTTCCCCAAGGACAACCTAATTCGGGGCCGAGTCGAGCTAGCGACTTAGGGTTTAAAAAATCAAGCAATGAATAACTAGGTTAGAAAACGTAGAGTAGATTTTTAATAGGTTAGGTTTAATTAAAAGGATGTTATGGTAGAGTTGAAGTGGAGGGGTGGCCTTTCTTCGTCTTTTGGTGTTTGTTTCAAGGGTTGCTCTCTCACATTTCATGCTTGGAGCTTATGGAGGAGGCCCGTGTATCTGGTTCACTTCGATTAGTTTTTGCTATCGTGATATTAAACACTTGTGCTTAAAATGAATATCCTTTAGTTGTCTCTTCCTTAACTTGGGTTAAGCGAAGTAATCAATGTCATAAGTGTAGGGGAGTTTAGTCCAATACTCTTAAACATTGAGGACAATGTTTATCTTAAGTGTAGGGGAGACTTCTATCGAAGTGACCTTACCTAGACCATTGCCTTAACTTCATAATAATTCGGAAATTAAAATTTCAAACATTTTTCAAATTTTTGATCTACTTTGGCCACCAAAAATATGCATACATAATTTTTGCATCTATCATTTTTCATTTGCATAATACATTTGCATTGTATATATTTCTTCTTTTATTTTTCATCAAAAAGATATAAAAAGGAAAAAAAATATAATAAAAACATGGTTTAACAAATTTAGACTTCTTTGACATATTAGGCCCGCCATGGATATTTTGACTCAACCCGAGTTTGCTTATCTTAGCACTCTCTAGCTAGTATCCTTAACCATGTAGTCCTTCATTGGTCTATTAGGCTAAGCATCCACCAATCTCATTATTTGAGATTTTAAATTTGTGGAGAATGGGAAATGATAGAGTTGAAGCAAGTATAAAAGGGCTAGATAAACTTCATGATAATTACTTGTGGCTAAACCCTTCTCTTCTTTACCTCTAATTTCTTCGCATGTATATATATTAATAAATAATCAAGAACGGTTTTAATTGGTTTGTAATCTCTTATGCATTTTTGTCTAATCATTCACAGTTGGTATAAGTACGTCTTAAGATTCTAAGTTAGAATGGTTTATGTGTACTAGACTTATGTCATGCTTAATACTTAGCGGGTGTTTTTCCTTATATTCTTTTAAACTTTCTTAGTGAGGAATAAAGAAAAATAAGAGCGGCTTATGAAAAAAAATGAGTGGCTAGAAACAAGAAAAGAAAAGAAGAAAAAAAAAAATATATATATATATACAAGACTCCCAAGAGGGGCAGTGTGGTGTTAATTATAGTGACTATTGAGTTCCAATATTACCTTGACGGGTTGCGGGGATTCAATAGATTGCTCCAATCCAATATTACCTTGACGGGTTGCGGGGTTGAAGATCCAAAGTCTCAAAAAGATGGCGGATGTAAATTATTGTGTGAGTTTTATTTTTCTTTCCTTAGCGAGTGTGTATGTGACACCCCAGGCAAATCCCACATCGGCTGTGGCCAGGAGAGATCCATGGTTCATAAGATAACAATCGCCTTCTCATGACACAACGCGTTTTGTGGTCTACGGCAAGTGGGGTTCTTAGGAACTGGCAGTTAAGCGTGCTCATGGAAGAGTAGTACTGGCTTGGGTGACCTGCCGGGAAGTCTTCACAAGAGGGCCACAAAGCAAAGCCGTGAGCCTGCGGGCAAAGCGGACAATATTGTGGTCTGAGTAGGCGGGATGTTACAAGTGGTATCAGAGCCACTCCTGAGCTGTTCGGGATGGTGGGGCAAACCTCATCGAGGACAATGAGTCCCGAAGGGGGGGTGATTGTGACACCCCAGGCAAATCCCACATCGGCTGTGGCCAGGAGAGATCCATGGTTCATAAGATAACAATCGCCTTCTCATGACACAACGCGTTTTGTGGTCTACTGCAAGTGGGGTTCTTAGGAACTGGCAGTTAAGCGTGCTCATGGAAGAGTAGTACTGGCTTGGGTGACCTGTCGGGAAGTCTTCACAAGAGGGCCACAAAGCAAAGCCGTGAGCCTGCGGGCAAAGCGGACAATATTGTGGTCTGAGTAGGCGGGATGTTACAGTGTAGCTACTTATGAAAGCATGACATGAGGATTTTACACATAAGGCGAATGACTTATTACTCTTGAAACGGACTTATATTAATTGTGAGCGGTTTTTCAAGTAATGGATGAGAGGATTACTTAGGATTAAAACCGTGCTTCCTTATTTTTTGGATTTTACATTTCTTATACTTCACACTTTAAATAATGACGAATTTGCTCTCAAGCAATTTGCTCAAATAATAACCGGTTCCACATTTAATTGTCATGAATAAGTTGATGCACTTTTTACTTGTGAATACAATGATTCCATTTTTAAGCTTGGTATGGGGAAAGTGAAACTTGAGGGTGATAAGTGTCCATGGTACCAAAGCCCTAATTTAAGTCACTGATTTCTTTATGAGTTATTTCCATCAAAACCATTTCAATAAAAATAAAAAATATATAAATAGAATTGTTTTCTTTGTATTGCATTGTATATATTCAAAATCATTCATCATATAGCATAGCATAGTGAAGAAACATTTCATAAAATGGCCAAGGTGGGTTAATTACGAAAAGTGCACTCTAGAGCTTTGAAATGCTGCATTGCATGAGGTCATGGCAATGGTCAAGTGGAGGGGAGTTGATAAGTGTGAAAACACTCATCAATTATGATCCAAAAACCATTCAAAACACTGTCAAATACATAATATTTAACATTAAAATATCAGAATTACGCGTGTATTTGTGTTTGGTGTGTTTCAGGTGAAAAAGATACGTTTTGGAGCAAACATGCGTTTTCAAGGGATTTATATCACAAAAGACGAAGAAAAAGACGAAAGAGCTTTCAAGGACTTTATTTGCCAAGCTTTCAAATATCAAGGGATGAACTTGCAACTTTTACAAGATGAAGGACGCAAATTAGATTTGCTTAAGCTTTTATACACATTTGGATAAAAGGAGAGAAGATGAGGGACCAAAGGAAAACAATGGAAAGTTTTATTTACTTGGTCATTTGACCAAGCCGGTGAAACACAAACACAAACACATTCACGTCTCCATCTTCCCAAAAGAAGAGAGAGAAAGATGAAACAAACGATTTCTTATCTTCATCCACCTCAAACCTGCAAACTAATATCAAGAAAGATCCAAGAAGAATCAGCCAAAGTGTCCAACTACAAAAATGATCAGTTTCATCTCCTCTACAAGAAGATACTAATTAATTAGATCAAAAAGGAAGAACGAAGAAACCCCCAAATGGGATGAAGAATGAAGAACGAGTCTATCCTCGTATTTTACACGTGGCGATTATTGATTGGAGGACACGCGTCATCCCGCCTCCCTCGACGGCTATAAATAGAGACGAAGACCTTCAGTTTCGACGGTTAGCAGCTAGGAAGTAGTTTACACATAGTAGTTAGGTTAGAAAATTAGTTAGTTAGTATTCAATACTTGTCTGTTAGATTCAATGAGATTCAGTTTTATTTCGGTTAAACTTGTAACAAACTATCTTCCATTAATGAATTGAGTCTAATTCTTTAAAGCTTTCAATATTTCCTCCTTTATTCTGTTATGTAGCTGATAATCTTGATATAGCCTATGATTCGTTCACTATAAATCTTTCTCATCTTTTATTTCATCTACTGCTTATGAGTTTGTAGGATTTATAAATATCTGAATTCGTTATAGTAAAAGTTCCTCATTATTGTGTAGATTTCTGTTCCTAGCAGTTCACTACGTTACTGTATTAGGGCGAATGGTATAAGCTTGTTGATTAGCTCGTATTACATAAGCTAGTTATTTAGCTTGTTATGTTTCTGTTTAGTAACAGCGTTAGATAGGTTAGAGTGATCAGTCGTTACTCTTGGTTTTCTTGTGATCCAGGTGAATGAAACTGTTAGTCGGTAACATAGTTGATAAAGCATCAGATTAGATAGTGTCAGTTACAAAATCAGTAGTTGCGATAATTGTTTTTCTTTCATTAGTCAGTTTTGCAAAAGGATACAGATTTGTTCAAAGTTTAAGCAGGTTTCAGTTTAGAAGGATAGTTTGGTTTTTCTTCGTATTTGTTTCGAGTTTTGCAGGTTTCAAGTTTTTGCAGGTTTCAGATTCGAATCTTTGTTTGGAATTTCTATGCTTTGTTTGGAGTTGCAGGTCTCTATTTCGAAAGATACGATTCTGCCAGCCATAGTTAATGAGCAGGGTTGTGAAATTTTGGTGAATTCAGTTTCAGTCAAGTCTTGGTTTAAGCGAGCTCAGCGCTCCGCTTCAACATCAACAGACTAGGCCGGGAAGACGCAGGTCAAGCACGTTTTAATTTTCTGCATATTTTTTTAGTATAATCTGCTTGATAGTGTAAGTGTAGTATAATTCTTTGTGCTATCTGTTTGTATCGATTTGTTGATTGATTTCTGTTTTAACTCAGTTCGCTACTTCATGCATTGTAGCTTGTAATATAACATTCTGCTTGTTCTAGGGTGTTTGGATTCACTTACTTAGTTTTAGAATATTGATACTGTTAGGAAGGATAACATTAGTCTATTTGTTGTAACAAAATAGAGTAATTGAATTGAGTAATTAGATTAGAGTTAAATTGTAGAATTGAAGAAATTCTTTCAGTATGTTTCAGTGGGTTGACATTTGCTTGAATGAGTTAGATAGCTCATAAGTTTAGCTTTAGAAATAAGACATAATGTTTTTTTTATGCTAGTAGTATTAATAAGTCTAGCTGTAAAAAGTAGACACCTAAGATTTGAATATGTGACTACTTTTTTATTCAATTTTGTGATTGTTTCTATCCTTGTAGCTTGTATATTAGTACTAGTTAGTGATCTGTTTCTATTTTTTTTTTCTATAATTGCAGAATGTTAGGTAGTTGACACTTTTGGTCCTTCACTTTGTGTACTCCTATTACAGTTACAGTCCTTGACTCAATCACTTTTGGTCAAGTTTGGTTATTGCCCACTTTAGTCCCTGATTTTGTATGATAATATTGCAGTGGGAGTCCATCGTTAAGTAGTGTAACAGTTAGTTAGCAAACTGTTAGTCTAGTAGTTTATTGGGCTATAGTTAGTTTGGGCTTTACTGGATTTCTTTTAAATAATTTTTATTGTAAAATGTATTTTGAATTGTTAGTTTAAAGTAGACTTAGATTTACATTTTTAAAAATCTGTTATTAGATTTACAATTTAAAATTTGTATTTTTCATTTGTAGTGTAATATTGTATTCTCCATTTTATATTTTGTGCATTTAATTGTCGTATTTGCTAAATGTTTTAGAGTAGTACGTATAAGTAGTAATAGTATAATAGCTATTTTTACCTTTTTACTTGCTATTTGCTAATTAGACATAGATACCAATCAAGTCTTTTTAACCAAAAACAATCAAGTCAAGCTTTACACGTTATATCAATTCGAATCGACACCGAGAAAAACGAACTAAAAATGAAATATTATTGCCAAACACCGAAAAGTCATCCATAAACACTTCCATCGACTTCTCGATCATATCATGGAAAATAGCCATCATACACCGTTGAAACGTACCTGGTGCATTAGAAAGTCCGAAAGGCATCCTACGATAAGCAAACGTTCCATAAGGACACGTGCACGTAGTTTTCTCTTGATCACGAGGGTCGATAGGGATTTGAAAGTAACCGGAAAAACCATCTAAAAAGCAATAGAATTCATTTCCCGCGAGTCGCTCCAAAATTTTATCCATGAAGGGCAAAGGAAAGTGGTCTTTACGTGTGACGTCATTTAACTTTCGGTAGTCAATACACACCCTCCAACCGGTCACAACACAAGTGGGAATTAGCTCGTTGTTTTCATTGGGCACAACGGTCATTCCTCCCTTTTTAGGGACACAATGGATTGGGCTCACCTATGGGCTATCGGAGATAGGATAAATCATTCCCGTGTCAAGGAGTTTTAAGACTTCCTTTTTTATGACATCGTGAATTTTGGGGTTTACCCTTCTTTGATTTTGAATTGCGGATTTGTAGTCCTCCTCCATTAAAACCTTGTGAGTACAAAATTTTGGGTCAATACCCTTAATATCGGAAATTTTCCACGCAATTGCCCCTTTATGAGCTTTAAGAACTTTCAAGAGCGCGGTTTTTTCATCATTAGGAAGACCTTTTGCAATGATAACCGGCAACTTGTCATCACCTTCCAAGAATGCGTATTCAAGGTGAGATGGAAGATCTTTCAATTCAAGGATAGGCGGTTCCTCGATTGAAGATTTTTGCTCAACACTCATAACTTCCATCGGTGGACGAAATGGTGGAATAGAAGTATCATTACCAATTATCACCTCATCTTCATTGAAGATTTCATTTGAAGTAAAATCACCTCCTTGGAATGGAGTGAGATTTGGTGTAGAATTAGCAAGAATCAGATCCAAAATAGTGGGATTGCCACTTGACGAGCTATCAGAAAACCCTAACACTTCTTGTGAAAACTCATCGCAAACCACATCAACTAAGTCGATGTGATTGATGGTAGCGATTGCATAAACATGAGAAGGTGTCGAGTTTTGAGTAGCATTTATAACAAGTTCCTCTTCGTTGAATCTCAAAGTAATAGTTCTTGCATGAACGTCGATAAGCGATCTCGAGGTTTCTAACAACGGACGACCTAAAATTAGAGGAACTTGAGGATCCGTGGGGATGTCAACTACTATAAAATCAACGGGATAGTAGAACTTCCACACTTTCACGAAAACATCCTCGGCTACTCCACATGCTAAAATCGTAGAATGATCAGCCATCTCGATAGACATGTTCGAAGGAGTAAGAGCCGGGAGCGAAAGCGATTTCCAAATGGAAAATGGCATCAAACTAATGCTCGCACCAAGATCGGCCAAGGCGAGGCATTCTTTCATATCTTGTATATCACAAGGAATGAGAAACTTCCCGGGGTCACCAACTTTTTTTGGTATGCGGTTAAGATAAACCGAAGAACAATTAGCTAGCTTTGAAAGCTTTTCCTTATCGTTCATCATACTTTTAAAAGTGGAAGCGAAACGAGGCATGTACAACAATACGTTGGCTAAACTTACATCAAAATGAACTTGTTGAAACATTTTTATAAAAAGCTCGATTTGTTGTTTGTTACGTTCTTGCAATTTCTCTTTGTTTCGTCTCGAAGGGTAAGGTAAGGGTGGTGTGGGTTGGACATTAGGCAACGGCCTTGGAATCTCGGGTTCCATAATTGGTATTGGTTTAACCGTAGGTGTGGTATGAGCGGTACTTCATGGGCTTGTAATATGCTCCTTTTCGACCATCACCTGGGGCTCTTTTTCGATTTCCTTCTCCGTAGAAGTACTTGGTCGAGAGATTGGTTCCTTGAAAGTTTTACCACTACGTGTAGTAATAACCTTCATTTCTCCCTTCGGGTTTGCAATGGTATCACTAGGAAGACCACCCGAGGAAGAGGGTTTACACATGATTGCTTCAAACATTTTTGCCATTCGGTCTTCAAATTTTGATTGCCTAGCATCCGTTTTTAACAATTCTTGCTTAATCTCATGTTGTCCTTGTTCCATCTTTTGTTGATTTTGTTGAAGACGTTGAACGTTTCCTTCCATTTTATTAGCATGAGTCTTAAGTTCATTAGCAAGTTCGTTTTAAGCTCGTTTTTCAACTCGGATCTTAAGCTAATCATGTTGCATATTATCAAACTTAGCATCGTTTTCCTTAGCATAATTTAAAAATTCTCCTTGTAGATTTTTGGTGTGATCATTTTGAAAACCTTGTGTAGTAGTTTGAAAATCACGGTTTTGGTTTTTATTTGAAACTTGTCCATTCCCACTTTGATAATTCCCTTTGTTGTAATTACGTGAATTGCCTTGATAACCACCATTTTGATTGTTGTTTTGATAGTTGTTAGCATTTTGATTTGATGGAGCTTGATTTGGGCGGGAACCTTGGCCGTTTTGGTTGTAAGTTCCCGTTGCTACGTAAGCACTCGAAGTGTTACCACCGGCGGTAATGCACTCTGAAAGTTCATGAGATCCACCACAAGATAAACAATTCTTTTCAACCGCTTTAACCGGTGCGGAACTTAAAGCATCTTGTGCTTTCCAATGAGTCATAAGATTCGAAATTTTATCGAGAAATCAATTTTCCTCATTTGCTTCATCATGTAAGGCATTCATGTTACGAGATGATGACTGTAGAATATTGATAATCAATGAATCTATGAAGGGGTTTGTTAATTTCTAGAGAGAGAAAGTTAGAGAGAGAAAGTGAGAGAAACTATGTGAATTTTATTAAGTGGAAATTAAATTAATGATAACAACCAACCCCTTTCCTTAGTGGAAAGGGGTATTCATAGTTCCAAGTCATAAGTGGACTTGGGCCGGTCCATGACAAGCCCATGGACCGGTTCTTACTTAAGTTAATAAGCAAATAATAACTAATTACTAACTACGAGCTATTACAACATAAATCATATTGTGGAGTGACCGATACTTCTAATATACGTTAAAACGTATTTCTAACAATCTCCCCCTAAGGGAGGTCACTCCACGTTACAAAGTTCTAAACCTAGCATACTATACTAAGTCTTCGTTCTTTAGCTCGTAGTCTTTTCTTCTTTTCTTTCTTTTGTTGTGAATATGTTGATTTGATCTTTTTGGCTTTGACTAGAGAGCATTGTTCTTTGGCCTTTCACGTGCGATCTTTGCCTTTCTTGTGAACTTTGCCTCCTCGTGACTTCATGTTCCACACACTTACGTCTTTTTGTTGGATTCTTGAAAGCTTCAGAGTTTGGTACAGCGGAAGACTTCATCTTGTACTTTCTTGAATTTTTGTTGCAAAAGACATAAGCATGTGGGAACGACTTTTACAGGTACACCGCAACACCACCGTCTTCACTGGTACACAGCAACGCCACCGTCTTCAACAGGTACTCAGCAACGCCACCGTCTTTAGCAGGTACACAGCAACGACACGAATAAAATGGCTTTGAACATTTTATTCTAATTCGGTAGCATTTTACCTCCGGTCGGTGAAGACCGTTGGACGATATTAGATATCGTACCCGTGACGGATAGTTTCAATTAAGTAACTTCCTGACAGGATTTCGCGGGTAAACCCGTTCTCTTTATTCGACCGTCCAAAGCTGACTGCGAACATAAAGAGTGAATCACTTGGATAAATTATCCTTGTGATTAAAAGCCGTCAATTCATGAAACCTGGAACAAGTGAATTTCAATTAAGATTTTCACCATCGTTGCTTTCCAGTTGTCACGAGCTCGATTCATAAAGAATCTTGCACGTTACCTACCAAGTGCTGTTTGATGTTGACACTAGAAGGATTTCCACTCGTCACTGTGGTCAATAAAGAGTCACTCTGAGTGTTCTGGCAAGATCATATGATAATGCGAAGAGGCCTGGAACGAGTTTAAGTTCAATTAAGAATTAAACCACTGTTACCTTCCAGTTTTTCACAAGATTGGTTCTAAAAGAACCGCACGTGTAACCTACCATGAGCTTGTTTGATGTTGGCTCAAGCAGGATTTCCATCTTCATTGTAATACTTACGTATTACTCGGATGTTCTGGCAATATTACAAGAATATTGCGTAGGACTCATGAAAATCTCTTACTTTTCACAGTGTGTGAGAAAGCAAGGAATAAATGGAAAGTGTCCTAATGAGACTTTTGATGATCTCTTGGCTCTAGACTCGATTGTGCGTTTTGATTTAGTGAGCGATGGCTGGAGAGGAGTGCCACCTTTTCAATACCAGTTTATTCGGAGTGAATAAACCAATAGATAACGTGTTGATCTCCGTGTGATTAAAACAAATACCTTTTGAGAGATATTTGAGTTAGCTGGGGAAGGGTTGTGCATTGCATCACTGGGTCCATGATGTCTTTCTTCAATACCGAGAATCATTAACAAAAATGACCTCAATAGCATATGTATTGACCCGGTTTCTGCCTAGAGTTGTAAGGAGGGCTTCTTTCTTTACACCCTTTATCTTTACATTTCTTTTTCATTCTTCAACCCCTTCAATGCTTACCAATACGTCATCACTAGCACCTTGTTGTGATTGTTCCAGTGCTAGCTTAAGTACTTGGTCGGCATTCAGCTACGTTCACATTCTTTCTCCATCTATCCTAGGACTTCTAATTCTATCTAGGGAATTGTCCTTGGGAAGATTCCATCGGCTCTGATGAATCATTGGACTAAACCTATTCCTACCACCCTTTTGTCACCACATCCGTCGTGAATTAAGCGTGTTTTGGGAAGGAATTGCCACCATGAAAAATCATTGAAAATCACCTAAAGTACTTGTGATATTGAAATCAAAAGTTTTGTACCTTAGGTGTTTTGTTCATCAAAAACGCTCCCCCTTAACACGTGCTTTACACATATTAAGTTGGATAATCTTTAAGTCTTTT
This sequence comes from Glebionis coronaria, assembly GCA_025667525.1. Lineage (NCBI taxonomy): Eukaryota > Viridiplantae > Streptophyta > Magnoliopsida > Asterales > Asteraceae > Glebionis > Glebionis coronaria. The sequence goes on from CM046879.1 coordinate 410,264,006, forward strand.
TCATCTTTTAGCCAAGTATCACTTACGTCTCCTTAATCCCATTTTCTCCCCTTATCCAAAATGTTAACCATTAATATTTGGGATATTGAATGGATTAACCGGTCTTTGGGTAAAAATGAAATCGATGTTTTGGCCATAGAACAAGTTATTGCTCCCCCTTAAGTTAATAAGGGATAGTTGTAGTGCTTTGGTATGACATATTTTGAAAGATTTAGAATCTCGTGAGAAATTCTTGAAAAATTATCATACCTGAACACTACACCAAGCCATTCAAGCACATTATTCACAAATTTACATATTCACAATTGAAAACCAATATAAAGTGACCTGAGATGTACGACCCATCAGATGGATCGTTGCAGTAGCTTGTGGTGCACTAAATACGGTCTTCCACCCACGAATCTTTCCAAGCTCCTCATCAATCTACGTTCACGGAGCTTTTGATCGATCTTTTTGATCACATACTTTGCCATCTGCCGGTAACCCGGATGCCAATCCTCCGTCATCTCTGGCAAAGTCCCACCCGAGTTCAGATGCTCCAACTTATCTCTGACTTGTATAAGAGTTCCATCACTATACTTGTGAAGCTCACCCACCCTCATAAACTTCATCAAACCTCGACTGTTCAAGTAGAAAATGCCAGAATTCGGGACAGAAATGCCGGTATAAGGACATCTTTCTACGTGTTGAGGTAGCACTTGATTCACAGGACGGGTTAAATTGAGCCTCCTCTGATAGCTTTCGACTCCCAACTGAAGATCCTCAACTCGTGACTTGATGACAACGCTTCGTGTGAACATACGAAGTGCTGTATTCAAAGCAATCAGGTCTTCACGAGGAATGTGAGTAAGTTGATCTCGGGTCATCAGAAGCAGCATATCTTCAATATCCTCAAGGCGAATGATGGAAAAATCTCCTTGCTGGATTTTGTATTCCCTGTCATCCTCCCTTTTCAAGCGAATCTCCGTCACATGATAGTAGCCGTTCTTGGCTTCAGTTTTCATTCCTAAGATGCTGGAGATACGGATGTCGGATCTAACATTGCTTCCAGACTTGACCAAGCAGCAACCCCTGTACGCCCTTCGGACTCGTTCGTCCCAATGAGATGCACCTATGACAGCATACATATCATAATTACGATTCATTTTTGGGACCCAGAGTCGATTTACCTTTTCCTCGATGAAGGGTATTGTCCCCCAGTTGGCAGCTTTCAGCAAAGTCAGGGATGTTGCATACTTTGATGATCCCTTCAGTAGATACTCAAGATCGTTGGTGACGAAGAAGTCAAGAGCAATCTGATTATCTTGAGCAGGATCCATTGGAGGTGGAGCTCTTTCTGATTCATGAAGTCCTGGCCTTTGAACGGTTTTCAAAGCCTTTATGATCTCATCGGCATAATACTCGAACTCCATTCGGGGTAATCGGGTTTTGGCACGCAGTCTCTTATCTTTCATCGCTTTCTTGACCAAGGATGGAGTAACCGAAGTCTTATACTCATGAGCAAGAAATGCACATAAGTCAATCGGACTTCGGATACGCAGATACAGCACATCTTTGTCAGCATCTGTGATCGGATCATATTGAGCTGCTGCCGTGATCCAAGCTTGTGGTGGTGCAGACTCGTCTATCTCCAACGTGTCTTCCCAGGCACGAATGCTTGGTTCAGGAACCGTAGATTGTTGAACCTGTTGTTGAGGAGTGGAAGTGCGAACATCTACTGGTTCAGTTTCAGGCATTTCAGCAGTGTCTTGAACTGGAGAGTGTTGTGCAGCTTCGGGTTCCGTCACTGATTCTGCAATCACAGGAGGAACAACAGCAGAACTAATGGGGTTAGTGGTAATAGGTAAAGATACAGCGACAGAGATACCAGGAACCGATGACGCTGTAGTGGCATTCACATCGTGGCGCCACTTAGTTCGTCTTGATTCTGAGGATGTCGACTTGTCCTTCTGTCCTGCATCTTTTGTGGACTTGGTTCCAGTAGCAGTCTTCTTGGAGCTGGTAACCTTGTCTCCCTCTTTCGGCTGTTCACCCCCATCATCATCCTGATTGTCATCCCCGTTATTATCCCTAACACTCTCCTGATTCTCATCACCACCATCATCGCCATCATCATCATCCTCATCCTCGTCATCATCCTCATCATCCTCATCATCATCACCACCTTCGTCATCGTCTTTCTCCTTTTCACCTTCTTCTTCTTCTTCTTCTTCCTCTTCTTCACCCGTACCCTCTTCTTCACTCTCTTCCCTTTCTTCCTCAGGTAAGATGTGATATGGTACCACACTTCCAAACATTTTGAATAATCTATCATCCTCCATGATAGCATCATTCAGGGATTTATATAGAGCCCGTTGAATCCTCGACTTGTTATACGACCCAAGTTCCACCATTCGAGCCTTAAGGATCTTCTTCAATTCAAAATCCGTCAGGTCATAAGCAATCTTATAGGCGGCTTCTGAAGGGTTGGAGGATTTGACCATCAAGTTGTCAGCAGCAAGTGTCTTCAACTCGTCACGAAGCTTAGGCATTAAGGATTCAACGGATTCTTGCACTCTTTCTTTCACAGATGCTTCAAGTGCTTCTTTTTGTTCCTTATATTTATCCCTCATTGCTTGAAGTCTGGTAATGCGTGCAGCATGCTTATCAGCCTCAGCCTGCTTAACTCGAGCAAGTTCCTCTGCATGAGCTTTACGTGTAGCTTCCATGTCTGCAGAGAACTTGGCAATCAACTCTTCTTGAGCTTTCTGAGATACTTCTTCCCTTTGAGCTCGTCTTTGCAACTCTTGGCGAAGTTCATCCATTTCGCGTTTGTGATTGTCAAGCATTTCGGCCATCACTAATGCAGCCATTGCAGATGTTGCAGAGCTGCTCTGGGTTGACTGAATAGGCTCGGTTGTTACTGCTGTACTAAGGATGGGGATTGTGGGTGGTGGAAGAAATGGTGTGGAAGCCGGTCGGGTTAGTCGGGTTGTTAAGGGTTGGATTGGTGGTGGTAGAGTTGCCAAAGGTTGAGTTGTCACCATGATCATAGGAGCAACAGGTTCCTTTTCCACACTTGTTGAAATAGGGATTGATGGCTCCTTCGAAGTGGAATAGTTTTCAGGTGACCCAAACTCATCAACATCATGCGGTTCCTCGTACTCATCCTCGATATCTACCCTCGCACCTGAACCACTACCGCCTGTATCTTTCCTACTCCTTTTAATAGCAATCTTCATCATTTGTTGCTCGGATTTGTCAAGAGTAGGATCAACAATATTTTCTTCATCACGTAGACGCATCAAATCCTTACCCTTTCCTTTCTTACCCTCTGACTTCTTCTTCTTTGGTTCGGGTTCAGGTAACGCAGCTGGTTGTTTGCGTTTGCCTTTACTCTTAACCGTTGTCGATGAGTCTTCTCCAGTTTGAAGGTTTGCTTTTAGCCTTTGGATTTCTAGCTGCAGTAGCTTGTAATCAGCAGAACCTTTGATTTTGTCTGACAGAAGGTAATCAGGAACAGGACCCGGAATCACACCAGTAGACGGTCCTTCATGCCTCAGATCTACAGTATCATCAGCTTCTTCAGTGTGATAGCGACCTCCTGCACGCCTATCAATAGTAGTATCAAGCTTCATAAAATAATTTATGATGAGCTTAATAAACCGAGGATAAGGAAAGAAGTTTGTCTTCAGCTTCTTGTTGTGGAAGAGTTGAAAGGTGAATTCTTCCCATATCAACAAAGCATAATCTGAATTCGCAGCTTTGTACATGCCATAGAAGAGGTTCATTATCGGACTGCGCAAAGCATCATGGCCACTCGTCTTTGGTGTAAGACATTTACTGAGAATACCCATCAACGCTCTCCAAGGTTGTCCCACCTTAGCAGTTGTAAACTCAGATGCAACTCGTATTTCCGGACATCCAAGTGCATCAAATAACTCCGCGAGTTCATCTTTAGTAGGATCCCTTGAGAAAGACATGCCCTTGGGTGTATCCCGTATACCAAGCATCTTACGGAAGTCTGAAACGGTGAGTGTCTGCTGCTTGTTGTCGATGGTGAAGGTGATCTTGTTCGAAGTGAAATCCTTGGTTGCCCAAAATTCAAACATATACTCATAAGGCACCGAGGCTGTACTCCTAAGGGCGTTCTTGAAATGGGAGTTATCAAGAATGGCTATGGCGACCTTAAAACCATGGTGAGTGGATTTAGAAACTTGCTTTAGCCTGTAGTTATTGGGTATAAACTTAAGGGTTCGAGCTTTAGCAATATCGGCTTCCCTAGATTCTTGGATAGCTTGTACTGTTGGATTAGTCATTTTATCTGCTTAAGATAAGACATGAAAGGTTGATGCACAAAAACAGATAGATATATATCATTCTTACTTCTAAGCATAACACATTTCATAAGATAAAACAACAAGTACATAGATAGCATGCAAACAATAACAATCAAACAACTCATCCGGAACTTTTCCTCATTCGGAACATTTTCATTCGGAACATTCTTCATTCGGAACTTTTCCTCATTCGGAACTTCTCCTCATTCGGAACTTCTTCATCCGGAAGTTCTTCATTCGGAACTTCCTTCATCCGGAAGTTCTTCATTCGGAACTTCCTTCATCCGGAACATTCCTTCATTCGGAACTTCCTTCATTCGGAAGTTCTTCATTCGGAACTTCCTTCATCCGGAAGTTATTCATTCGGAACTTCCTTCATCCGGAACATTCCTTCATTCGGAACTTCCTTCATTCGGAAGTTCTTCATTCGGAACTTCCTTCATTCGGAAGTTCTTCATTCGGAACTTCCTTCATTCGGAAGTTCTTCATTCGGAACTTCTTTCATTCGGAAGTTCTTCATTCGGAACTTCCTCATTCGGAAGTCCTTCATTCGGAACTTCCTCATTCGGAAGTTTTTCAGAAGAAATCCTTCATTCGGAAGTTCAAAACCATGTTCATCCGGAACTTTTACAAACGAGGCTTATGATGATTAATCTAGCGCGTTTGTGAGTTTCTAAGGCAAACTAAGGCATATAAACATCATTTAACCTATTCCGAGCAAATCCCACCGTAAATCCCTAATCAATTTAGCCTAATTTAATCAAAAACCCTAAGTGGATTGAACTGAGTAATTGAGCATGTTTAATCAGAATTATGTGATAAGAAATGTGGATTAGAAGTTAGCATATTGATGAATTTACCTTAATTTAGCAGATGAACAGGATCAAGATGGATTTAAGCAAGAGATTTGATTGTTTGGATCGTGTGTGTGTGTTTATGCAACAATGGCGGCAAAAGATCAAATAAACAGTGAAAGGAAATAAGTGAGGGGCGGGGTGTTTGATTTTTGACTTAGGTCAATTTTGACTAGTTTCAATAAATCACACTTTTAGTCCCTACATTTTCTAAACTTTTCCTTTTTGTTTCTAATTTTTTCATTTCACCTAACCCTTGTTTCACTTACACTTAACTTAACAAACACAATCTATTAGCATATCCTCAAAATCTAAAAGCCATGTCTATCACTTAGAACGAACACAAGTCGTTTTCTAAAGCAAAACCACTCAATTACCATGAAGCCCTTAATTTTCACAATCACTTTTGAAGATCAATTTTAATGACGAAGATGATTTTACTATTTTCTCCCCCTTAAACGATGACCCGTTTTCTATTTAAAGAGCTGTAGTCATTGTTTAAAGAGTCAAATAGTGATGAAAGCATTTCCAATTTATCTCTTGAAAAATTTTGATTCGTGGTTTTAATAAGATTTCTCTTATTTTGACAAATTAATGCACTGAGACGTACACAAATTCGTGTCAGACCAAGTTATAAAGTAAACTTGATCCCTTTGCATGATTTGGCTTGTAAATCACGCCCGAGAAAATTAATTCCCGTTCTGAGCCAACGTTTTCCAAGGAAATACGTGACTTTAATATGAAAACCGGGTTGCAGTCTGAAATAACTACAAGCCATAATGGGCATGTTTTAAAAATGTACAACTTTTATACGGACTCTATTTATGGCACCGTGTCAATATTGATCGACATTTCTAAGGCCGTAAATATTACCGTACTAAAAGACATGCCCGTTTTAAACGAAAAATATTTTTGGTTTTTCTTGATTTTATAATTTTTATGGTTTTTCTTGGTTTTATATTTTTTATGGTTTTTCTTGGTTTTATATTTTTTATGGTTTTTGTTGGTTTTATATTTTTGTATTTTCTTTTGTGGTTTATATATTTACGATAATATACATGATCACAACCAAAGGATACTCTGAATAGTTTACCACGACTATTCAGCTGATTCTTCTGCCAACTCTTTGAGAGTCGCTGGAGTGAATGATTTCATGCCAAGCTTGTCGATCAAAAACTCGATTCGTCCTCGATCTAAGGCTTTGGTGAACATATCCGCCAGCTGATACTCAGTAGTGACAAAATACAGCTCGATCACTCCGTTCTCCACCTGCTCCTTGATGAAATGGTAGCGAATGTCTATGTGCTTGGCCCGGGAGTGTTGAACATAGTTGCAGCAAAGGGCAATGGCGCTCTTGTTGTCACAATACATCGGGATTTTGTTAAATCCAAGACCGTAGTCAGTTAATTGTGATCTCATCCAAAGGACTTGAGCACAACAACCGGACATGGCGATGTATTCAGCCTCCGTGCTTGATATTGCAGCGCTTTTCTGCCTTTTTGAAGACCAACTGATCAATCTATCTCCTAGAAGTTGCACAGATCCAGAAGTGCTACGCCTCGTATCTTGACATCCAGCATGATCGGCATCTGCGTATGATATTAAAGCAATCGAGGAATCTTTCGGATACCATAGACCACGATGAAGTGTTCCTTTTAGATACCGAAAGATCCTTTTAACTACATGTAAGTGCTTTTCGGTAGGCCGAGCCTGATACCGGGCACACATGCATACAACAAATTGCAAATCAGGCCTGCTAGCAGTCAGATAGAGAAGGGTGCCAATCATTCCACGGTAAAGTTTCGGATCGACAATAATCCCATCCCTATCTTCATCTAACTTGGTTTTCTCAACCATTGGAGTGTCTACGGGGTCACAATTCTCAAAGTTATATTTCTTAAGTGATTCTAGAGCATATTTGGATTGATTTATAAAGATGCCTCTGGGATTCTGAGAAATCTGTAATCCTAAGAAAAATGAGATTTTTCCCATCATCGACATCTGAAAGCGTGTGGACATTATCTTCTCAAATTGTTTAGACAATTCTATGTTAGTGGCAGCAAAAATTATATCATCAACATAAATTTGTACCAAAAGCATGTCGTTGCCGTCTTTGAGAGTGAATAGAGTGGGGTCCACTTTGCCTTTGGAGAAGCCTTCCGACATGAGATATGTTGACAGGAGATCATACCACGCGCGTGGAGCTTGTTTCAACCCATAGAGAGCCTTCTTAAGCTTGTACACATGGTTAGGAGACTCCATACTCACGAACCCATCCGGTTGACTAACATAAACCTCTTCCCTTAGTTCACCGTTCAAAAATGCCGTCTTCACATCCATTTGATAGACGATCATGTTCATATGAGCAGCAAACGCAAGGAATAGTCTAATCGCCTCCAATCTAGCCACAGGAGCAAAAGATTCCTCAAAGTCTATACCCAAGGCTTGTTTATATCCTCTAGCGACCAATCTTGCTTTATTCTTTAATACCGAACCCATCTCATCAAGTTTAACCTTATAAACCCATAACAAAGTAAGGATGTTAACCTTGTCAGGGCGAGGAACCAATTCCCATACTTCTAGTCGTTTGAATTCATTGAGTTCCTCCTGCATAGCTTCAATCCAAGATGATTGGGTCATAGCCTGCTGCCAATTTTTGGGTTCAACTTCAGAGAGAAATGCATCAAAGTAACAATATAGTGCACTCTCTTGTAGTTGATGGCGTGTAGAGACTGGTCGATCTAGATCTCCAATAACATTCCTAATTGGGTGATCTTTTGTCCATTTAGTGCTATGGTTTTCAATCCTAGGTGGTCTGGAGTGAACAATAGATGGAGCTTCTTCTGAGGTAGACGCGGCTGAAGGGTTTTCAGGTATCGCTACACCAAAGAAAGGAAGCTCTTGCAAGTGAGCATATTCCAAGTCGTGATCAGTAGTATCCTCTTCTACATCATTAGGCACAAGTAGGGGTGATGATTCAGGTGTAGTTTGTGAATCACTTGGTGAAGGTGCATCAGGTTCAACTTGAATTGTAGATGCATTAGATAAAGGTTCATTAACTTGAGCAACCACTTCAGGTATTGGAGCAATTACTACAGGTACTAGAACTTCATCAGTCGGGGGATCGAAGAATTCATCAAACAACGGTTGAAACAGTTTATCCCACTCGGGCCTTGATGGTGGTAAAAATGATGTAGAAGTAGGATTGTTGGGAACTAATCCGGAACTTATAGCACCGGGTCCCATCTCATGAAGCGCGGGTTCAGAGCTGTGTTGCTCAGAAGCCATCGCTGTCAGCTCGTCGAAATCTGCGTCCATAGTTTCTACAATCTTGCCAAGACGACGGTTATAGATTCGGTATGCTCTTTTGGACGGTGAGTAACCAATGAAAATACCTATGTCGGCTTTTGGTTGAAGCTTACCCAAGTTCTCACTATTGATGTTTGGATAACACAGAGCACCAAACACATGGAAAAATGAAACATCGGGTTTGCGGTCATGTAGAAGCTCATAAGGTGTTTTTCCATGGCGTTTCCGAATGATTGAACGGTTTTGGGTGAAACATGCAGTAGAAATAGCCTCTGCCCACAAGAACAATGGAGCGTTCGCATAAATAAGCATGGTCCTAGCAGCTTCCATAAGTGTACGATTCCGTCTTTCAACGACACCGTTTTGTTGTGGAGTGCGTGCAGCGGATGTTTCATGTGATATACCAACTCCTTCATAATAATCACGAAGAGTCTGGTTGACGAACTCAGTACCATTGTCTGTACGAATACGGCGGACAGTGGTATTCAAACGTACCTGAATGAACTTCAGAAAAGTGATGATAGCCTTCGGAGCTTCATCCTTTGTACGTAGAAATCTAACCCATGTAAACCTTGAGAAATCATCCACAATGACGAGAATGAATTTCTTACCTCTCACACTTTCAGTTCTCATCGGTCCACAAAGATCCATATGCAAAAGATGAAGTTTTTCTTGATTAGTGTCTTCAGCTTTGGGTTTGTAAGATTTCTTGGTGCTTTTCCCCCTTGAACACGCGGAACATAAATGATCCTTGTGAAATTTAAGCTTGGGAAGACCACGAACTAACTCGTTTTTAGCCAGATGATTAATAGCATCAAAATTAAGATGAGATAATCTGCGATGCCATAACCATGACTTGGTCTTCGAAGCTTTAGAGAGAAGACATACTGGAGAAGCGGCCATCATGTCTTGTAAGGACAAAGTGTAAAGATTTGCACCACGAGATCCCTTCAACAAATCTTTTCCTTCCAAGTTGCGGATGAAACAAGTGTGTTGTCGAAAAGCAACCTCAAGGTTGGAATCACAAAACTGTCCTACTGAGAATAAGTTATGACCAAGACCTTCAACATAGTATACCCTAGAAATCGTCACGTTTCCAATCTGATATTCACCATACCCCATAATCTTTGCTATATGATCATTCCCAAATTTAACCGTACCAAGAAACTTGCTGACGAAATTTCGGAGCATCGAGCGATTTCCGGTCATATGTTTTGAACAACCGGAGTCCAAATACCACAGGATGATTTGGACCACCTGAAAATATCACCACACAAAGACAATGTAGAGGTATCGGAATCTGAGTGTTCCTTGTTATTAGCAGGTACAGATTTAATAATCTTAGATTTGCTAATTCTAGGTTTCTTAGATTTCCTAGCCTTTTTCTTCTTAATTGGTGGTGTAGATTCTAATTGGCTCAAATCCTGAGGTATTTCTACACTGATAGGCACTATAGTGGGGGCTGACCTAATTAAAGGGCGCTGTTTCCTTACTTGAGTGCGAGTGTTCCTAACTAAAGGACGCTCAGACCTAACCTCAATAGATGCATTCCTAGTTAAAGGGCACATTTTACCATCGAGAGTAAAGGTCCTACCAGTGGGACGCCATTGCCAGCCAACTTGGGCACGAGTTCTACCCGTTGGCTTCCATTCAAGACCATTCTTAATAGCATTCATTTCATTAACGTGATCAATCAGACACAAATCATGACGCTGGGAAAACATACATTCATTACAATTCCAACAATTTAAATCAGAATTCACGAATGGTTTAGGCTGCAGCACAGGCGCAGAGCTTTTAGTCTTAACATGATTCGTTTTATTTAAAACTGAACTAGCATTCCTATTGTGGACTTCTACTTTCTTCTTTGTGGCACTACTAGTGGCGGGCTTGATCTTAGCTTTCTTGAGTGGCGATCCTTTAGCCTTAGTAGTCTCTTTTAATCCTGTAGAAGGCAAATTGGGAATATTAGCAGCAGATTTTAAAGGTGTCTTACTTGATTGTGCCAATGACGGTTTCGCTCCTGGAGTCTTATTAAATGGAGTGACAGCAATGGGCCTATTATTAAGTAGTGCAGAACCTGGTGTACCTATGTATTGTAAATAAGCCAAGCAATATTGAACTCGCTTAACATATTCATGAGCCGAATAATAGTCGCTACTTAAGGGATCTAAGGCATAAAGATCGTCTAAAATATCCCTAAGAAGATCGACATGCTTAATGGCATTCTTCATATAATCATCATAGGTAAGCTGGTTTCTCTTATGAAGCGGATTCTTATAAAGCACTACTTTCTTGGTTGTTGGAGCACTAGTGGACGGTGCAGAGTCGGTAGCTAAGTTATCAACAACTTCTTGTCGGGTGAGAAGAAGTGTCTCCTTTAACTCAGCCAAAACCATATTTTTGTCTATGAGCAGGATGTTCAAGTCAGAGATTTCTTCGCACTTTTGGTTCAGTTGTTCAACATAATATTGTTGCTGTGTCGCATTAAAAGCGAATCGATCTTCTAGTGAACCATAAAGAGCGGATAGTCCCTGCCTTGTCCGATCCATCTCCCCTAGAACAGTTGATAGTCTAATTTCTAAGACCTGGTTTTTAGACTCTGCGGCCTCTAGTTCCATTCTTAATGTTTCCTTTGATGATATCTCTCTCTTCAATCTCATGATTTCTTCCTCTAATGTCTTAACAATTGCAATCATCTTGTCACTTGTCTCAACACCGTTTTCACAAACATTTGATATCAAAAGATTTTCATTTTGAGTTTGTTGTTTTAATTCTAAAGATATACAATGTTGTTCTAGTTGATTAAAGCGTTGAGAAAGTAAATTATAAGAATCTTGTAGCTTTAAAAACTCAGCGTTAGATTCGTGACAAGAATGATTATCTACCTCATTTACAGTTTCAGCAACATTTACAGAAATATCACAAACATCATCACAAATATCCTCACAAATATTCACAGCATCACAATTCATCATAGCGGATGTAAGCTCATTCGAATATTTAACATTTACAATAGTAAGCACATCACACGAGATTACTTCGGACAAGAATCGGTCATATTCGGTTGAAATCTTTTCCTTTTCAATTAGTTGCAGTTCGTAAGCGGTGTCCATTTCATAAAACACTTTTTGAACTTCACCAATTTCAAACTGAAGATTTTCCTTAAGAGATGCAAAACTTCTTTTTAGACTTTCGACAAACGGATTGATCTCAGTTTTAAACACCTCGTTCATGTGTTCGAAAGCCCATTCTCCGGCATTTAAGCCATTTGAAGTCGTACATTCCAAGATGACCTTGTCAAAGTTAGTAAAGTATCGGTTAATCTCTTGCAAGTTTAACCATACAGTGCTAACAGGTGGAAGATTCTTTGGAATTTCCTTAGGACCTTCCATGTTGACAAGTGTAGGAAATGTACTAGGGCTTTCTTCCTCTATCATGTAGGTTGGTGCTGTAATGAGATCTTTGTCCATATGGAAGCGAACTCTAAAATCAGTTTTAGCAAGCTCCTTATTCATTTTAAAATAATCACAATCGGGATATTTTGCTGAATTGTATGACCGATCCTCATCAACTAGAACCTTACTTGTTCGATCATTGGGAAAAACGATCGGGTCTAAAGCCAATCCTAATTGAGTTGCATTATAAAGTCTAGGACTATGTCTTAAAGCTTGTTTTGCATATCGTGGATTAGGGGGAAGGCCTTTTAGACGTGATAAGTTAAACTCTTTAAACGAAGCATCAAATAAGTGAACTAGTTGTGAAGCAGCGTATTGTCTTAACAACAAGTAGTCTAGACTTCTAATCTTATTAGTAGCATTAATCTCCATTTCAGTCTTCTTAGATTCGAGTAATTCAAAATCAGTTTGAAGTTTTTGAAAATTAGTGACCACTAACTCCTTTTCTCTAAGTTCACTAGACAAATTTGCTCTTAAGTTTTCGATTTCTTGCAAGTGACCCATTTGTTTGTTTCTAAAGTGATCATATTCGAGATTTGTGAGAACACTAGACGAAGGCACTAATTCCAAAGTTTGTACTTTCTCATTGCTTAAGGCAAGCTCATCAGACAAATTCTTATTCTTAGCTAAGGTTTCTAAGAGTGCAGCATTCATTTGGCTAAGTAGTGTAGCAGGAACCATGACCAAATCTTGTTGAGCAGGAGTAGGCGTATGCGAACTGGGTCCCGGTTGTGATTCACTCAAAGTCTGGGAACTCACATTGATATTGCTATCATTGTTTGTCTCCTCATTTGAAAGACTCACCACCGAAGATTCATTCGAATCAGCACTCTCTTGCCCAACTTGATGTGGTTGAATACTAGCATCAGTGGCATTGTCAGTGTTATTAATAAGTACCTCAGATTTCTTATCTGGCCCTAAGCTGGAAAAAGTTGCCATGAAAGCAGCCTTTGCAGTTTGAAAGTCATCACAGTCGGAATCATACGCATCAAGATCATCGGCTTGGTAAGCTGCATTCTGCGTAGTGACAACGTCTTGTTCAGCAATCCCTGGGTCAGCAAGAAATGCAAGCTCCTCTTCATCAAGTTCCCTTCCTTGCGCCTGAGCATTTACCAGATAGATCTTTTCTGCAAACCACTGTCCATCCCTTCTCCTCTTGGGTTTCTTACAATCCCTGGACATATGACCCTCTTCCTTGCAGTTGTAGCATGTAATCATTCTCAACTTGCCTGTATTAGTCCGTGGAGGGTTGTTGACCATTGGAGCAGGAGCAGGATTGGCGGTGCGAACATTGGTTGATGTGGAAGTTCTCCCCTGATATGGCTGAATTGGCTGAACCATTACTCTGCCATTCTCAATTGTAGCTTGTTGGCGAGAATTGGATGAATTCCTCAACTGATTGTTGGTAGGAGCTGATCCTCTGAATCCTCGTTTGCTTAAAGTTCTTGTGAGGTAAGCAGACATAGTAGTTAGCACTTCAACTGGGTCAGCTCCTTGTTGGAATACAGGAACTGGGACTTCCTCATCATCACAATAAAGTGCTTGATCTGGATAAGCTGCATAATCAGTAGAAGGAATACTCATTTGATCAGGGTAGCTTGTTGGATATGCTGCATTCTCTTGATAAGAAGAATATGATGGCTGAGCATAATGTGCAACATTTGCTGGATGAAGTTGTGAAGCATACTGTGGTGAGGGTGCATTGAACCGATATTGTTGCTGATGTGAGGTGGGTGGTTGTGGTAGAATCGAGTATTGGGGAAAGGCTGGTGTCATGTAAGGTGATTGATGATAAGCTTGATGTCCCAAGATATAGGGTGTGTTGTTGTGAGACAAGCTTGGTTGATTCGCCATCAATGCTAAAGAATCTGGGTGCATACCACGAGGAGAACGGTGCATAATCACATGCTTCTCATGCTGCTGAAGGAAGGCATAGATTTGATCTAAGTTGCACTTATGCAAATCCCGGGTTAACTTCACATCGGTAATATACTCACCCCATTCAGCTTGAGGTAGAGTATTCAAGAATTTGGTGTTAACCTGGAATGGTGCGATCACAAGATTGTATACATTCAGATCATTCATGAGTGTGGTGAATCTGAAGTAATAATCATGAAGCGTTTCCCCTGGGTTGTAGGTGAATCTATCAAACAAATCATACAGCTGACACTCCCTTTCTTGTTTGGTGAGAGACGTGCCTTGTAGCAACACCTTAAGACGTTCCCATAGATCCTTTGCCACCGTATACTGACTCACCATCCTATAGATGTCATGGGGAAGAGCTTGGAGAATTGTTTGAAGAGCTTTTTCATCTGCATCTGCAACAAGTTGTTGAGCTGGAGTAAGTTCTTCAAATTCTCGTGGTCTAGTCACGTTATCAACCGTAATGGTACCATAGTCGAGTGGACCATTCAAAATCGATTTGACCATAAGCCTTCCGTATGTCGGTTTCCCCTTTAGATATTGCATCATTCGACCTTGCCATGCCTCAAACACCTCTTTAATAAGCATCGGTGGACGGCTATCAGTTCCCGTTATGATTGATATATCCGTAAGAGATGTCATCTGAGGCATTACTGAATTTGGATTCATTTTGTTTTTCTTCAAAGAAACAGAGATTATCGGTTGATCGAGCAGTGAAGTAAAGCTTGTGAATTGTGTTGTGTTTTTGTTGTAAGAAACCAAGATTAAATCCTCTAAAAATCGTCGAAAAAACAAGCAAAATAACCCTTGATTCGGAACTTTTTGTTGATTCGGAAGTTTGATTCGGAAGATTACCTTGATTCGGAACTTTGTGTTGATTCGGAAGATTACCTTGATTCGGAACTTTTTGGATTGATTCGGAACTTCTTGGTTCGGAAGTTATTGATCCGGAACTTTGGCTTGATCCGGAACTTCTTGACTCGGAAGTTCTTGGTTCGGAACTTTGGCTTGATCCGGAACTTCTTGACTCGGAAGTTCTTGGTTCGGAACTTTGGCTTGATCCGGAACTTCTTGACTCGGAAGTTCTTGGTTCGGAAGTTTCTTGATTCGGAACTTCTTGACTCGGAAGTTCTTGGTTCGGAAGTTTCTTGATCCGGAACTTCTTGATCCGGAACTCCTTGATCCGGAACTTCTTGATCCGGAACTCCTTGGTCCGGAACTTTTGCTGAATAAACAGAAACTTTGTCCGATGAACAGTAGAACAGTAAAACTTACGATTAAGCCCAGATTTTGACCAAATAACCCAAAAAGTTTTGTGCTTTCGACTAAAATAAGTAACAACTAATACTTATCCACTAATCCCAATCACAAAAACATCAAAAACACCAAGAATCAAGATGATTTTTCTTAAAGAACACTAATACAATCAAAAACTAAAAAACCACACAAATCACCACCTTAAATCACCCCATAGCTCTTGATACCAAATGTAGAATATTGATAATCAATGAATCTATGAAGGGGTTTGTTAATTTCTAGAGAGAGAAAGTTAGAGAGAGAAAGTGAGAGAAACTATGTGAATTTTATTAAGTGGAAATTAAATTAATGATAACAACCAACCCCTTTCCTTAGTGGAAAGGGGTATTCATAGTTCCAAGTCATAAGTGGACTTGGGCCGGTCCATGACAAGCCCATGGACCGGTTCTTACTTAAGTTAATAAGCAAATAATAACTAATTACTAACTACGAGCTATTACAACATAAATCATATTGTGGAGTGACCGATACTTCTAATATACGTTAAAACGTATTTCTAACAATGATGATGACGAACCCATATTGGCAACACTCGCTGTGTTACGAAGGTTATAAATCTTAGATCTATTCTCGATAGTCTTTAAAGCCTCATCGGTTGTTTTGCACAAAAAATTACCACCCGCGGCGGCATTCAAATAATATCGTTCATGATCATTAAGCCCATTGTAAAAAGTATCTATTTGATGTAATTCCGAAAATCATGGTGTGGACATTCATGTAACATTTCCTTAAATCGTTCCCATGCCATTGAAAAACTTTCATTATTACGTTGTGTAAACCTTGAAATCTCATTTTTCAAATGTGTTGTTTTAGATGGTGGAAAATTGGTTCACAAACTTAGAAACGAGATCACCCCATGTCAAAATCGAATTTGGTGGTTCTTTCTCAAGCCAAATTTTAGCGGGTCCATCTAACGAGTATGGAAACAACATCATCTTAATGGCGTCATGTGGAACATCCTTAAACTTGCTTGTTGCGGTGAGTAGGGGTGTCGAAAAAGTTGACCCGACCCGAACCCGACCCGAACCCGAACCCGAATAATCATATTCGGGTCGGGTCACTCGGGTCAAAAAGTGTATTCGGGTCAATTCGGGTCAACCCGAATTGACCCGAGTTCTAATTAGGCTCGGGTTCGGGTTATATATTTTTTATCCTTGACCCGACTTGACCCGACCCGACTTGACCCGAACCCGACCAACCCGACTTGACCCGAGTTTTTAACACATTTTACCTTGTAAATTTATTTAAATAAGCCAATTTTTAATTTTTTTACATATACTCGGGTTGAACCGAACCCGAGTTGACCCGACCCGAATTGACCCGACCCGAATTGACCCGAACCCGACTGACCCGAGTTCTAATTAGGCTCGGGTTCGGGTATGATTTTTTTGAGTCTTGACCCGACTTGACCCGACCCGACTTGACCCGAACCCGGCTGACCCGACCCGATTCCCACCCCTAGCGGTGAGACAATTAAAATTCCTTATATGGTAATGCGGGTTGTCTTTCTCATGACCTCTGTTAAACCTATTCAATCCATAACACAAGATTTAGAAGAGATATTTAGAGAGAGAAAGAGAAGAAAAGTAGAGAGAGATACAAGAGAGATTTTGGAAGGTTAATGTTTACTAGAGAGAGAAAGTAAAATAAACCAACACCCTCTTCCACACATGGAAGAGGGTATATATACCCTTGGCTTGTTGGGCCGTGGGTTTAAGTGACTTGGGCCGGGCTTGGCTTTGTTTTGGGCTTACGCCCCTAACTTATATAATATTAGCTTAAAGTCCAAGCCTGGTTTTCCCGATTAACCTATTACTATACAAGACCAATAACGACAAAGATGACCTATTACATTCTTGTTCGACTATATAAAATATAGGGCTAACAATCTCCCCCAATGTATCGGTCATCTTAAAAAGCTTAAAAAGCATAAGATGGTTGAGTGAATACATTCTTGTAGAGGAGATCTTCCTGCTTTGGTCTTGTATCTTGGTCTTGATCTTGTTTATAACAGCTTTGTTCCTTCATGCTTTCGTGATCTTTATCTTGAGCCTTTGTCATTTGACTTTGAGTGCTTGAGATCTTCATCTGTACTCCTTGTGACTAAGATGACCTATTATATTCTTACATTCTTAGGTATCTTGATTATCGCCATCTTGTGCTCTTGTGACTTCTGAATCGACATTGGTTACACAACTACGCCACCTTCTTAATATGCAGTAACATATACAGACACGGATGAAATGGCTTTGAACATTTCACCCTAACTCGGTAGCGTTTTACCTCCGGTCGGTGAAGACCGTTAAACGGTATTAAACACCGTACCTGTGATCAAGTAGATTCGATTAAGAACCTCCTTGACAGGGTTTCCCGACGGTAGTAGCCAGTTCTCTTTACTCGACCGTCTCAAAGCAAACTGCGAACGTAAAGAGTGAATCATAAGGATAAATTATCCGTCTGATTAGAGTCGTCAATTCAGATTTCCTGGAACAAGTTTGATTCTAAAAGAATCGCACCATTGTTGCTTTCCAGTTTGTCACAAGCTTGATTCATAGAGAATCTTGCGAGTTACCTACCGCAGTGCTGTTTGATGTTGACACTGCAAGGATTTCCATTCGTCACTGTGAACACTAATGAGTGTCACTCTGAATGTTCTGGCAAGATCACACGGATTTTGTGAAGAAACCTGGAATCAAGTTTGAATCAATTAAGAATCGAAACTTAGTTGCTTTCCAGTTCTCACAAGTTTGATTCGTGTAGAATCGCACAAGTTACCTACCATGAGCTTGTTTAATGCTGGCTCAAGCAGGATTTCCATCTTCATTGTGAATCGTATCACTCAGATGTTTTGGCAACATCACAAGGATAATGCGTAGGACTCGATTGTGTCCTAATGAGATGATAAATTAATCTCTTTTGGCTCTAGACTCAATAAGTGCATTTTGGTAATCAGAGGCTGGAGCAGACTGCATCGTTCCGTCGTGGATAGATACGTGTTGATCTCCGTGACAATGAGACAAGTTTCTTTTGAGAGAAACTCGAATGGCTGAGAAAGGGTTGTGCATCGCATCACTGGGTCCATGACACTTGTCTTCAAGATATGTGTTAACCCGGTTTCTGCCTAAGTTGCATAGAATATTCAACTCCTTCAATGCTTACCAATACGTCATCACTAGCACCTTGTTGTGATTGTTCCAGTGCTAACTTAAGTAATTGGTCCGCATTCAGCTTCATTCAACTCCATCTTTCCTAAGGACAACTATTTCTAGCTATGGAATGTCCTTGGGTAGATCCCTCCGGTTCTGGTTGGATCATAGGACTTAGTTTCCTATCCTAAACCACCTTTTGACTCCATCGTTCCGTCGTGGATAGTAGGTTGTTTTGGGTATAGATCGTAACCATAAACCATTGAAAACCATTCAAAGTGTTTGATAAAAAATCAAAACTTTTAACACTTGAAAGTTTTACATTTCCGAAAAGCTCCCCCTACACACATGCATCGATATACGAAATAGTTTGGCATGTGAAGGAAAGAGTTGCACTTGAGTCTTTAAGATCACTTGTTGCGATATATTACATTTTAATCACATTTTCTCCCCTATCTCTAATATAAAAACATAATATTGGAGATATCAATTGATTAAAATATGACATTTTCTAAAAACCGATTGGGAGAGAAACATGTGTGCACGCATGAATCATGGAACATTAAGTCGGGTTACTCCCCCTTAACAATATATGTGTGTCTTGAGACAAAATTTGACAAATTTTTGGAAAAACGACACCACAAAATATGTTGAGGTACGGAGATGAGATGCCTTGTCCGATATAATTTATTACTTATGACAGTTTTAAACCATTTCAGAATGTGTTGGATACATAAAATATGACAATTTCAGAGATGTACCCAACAACATTAAAGGCTTGATTTTAAAACGCTCCCCCTCAAAAATTGATCAAAATAACATATGACAATTTTGAGATATAAAAACCACATATGAGGAAGGGAGTGTTGAACACACAGTTTTGAAAGATTTAGAAAAACCTTTTGAGAAATTCTTGAAAAATTGTGTTCAACGGTTTTAAAATAATCAGGATAGAAGACTTCTCTTCTATTGCTTAGGGAAAGCGCACTGAAACGTACATTCCCCTTTCGGTTCCGTTTTTCATGAGCTCAAAACTTTGATTGTTTTGTGACTAGCTCATGACCGAGAAAAATAAATTTCCCGTTGTGAAGGATAAGTTATCATCCGTGATAAACTTTCCTTAAGTTGAAGTTCGAGTTCTAAGATGACATTTACTTAGAAATCGTTTTTCATGAACTTAAAAACTTTGAATGTTTTTATGAGAAGCTCATGACCGAGAAATATGAATTTCTCGTTGAGAAGGATAAGTTATCGTCCGAGATAAACTTTCCTTAGTTGAGGTCCGAGTCCCAAGCTGTGATGCGCTTAGAAGTCGTTGTGAGAGAATACCAAGCAGCTTCATTTGCCAAAACCTCCAAGTCTTCTGGAGTCATATACTTCATACCAAGACGGCCAACGAGATACGCAAACCTATCTTTCGAGAGAGCTTTTGTAAACAAGTCTGCCAGCTGGTACTTAGTTCTGACAAAGTATAATTCCACGATGCCGCGTTCCGCTTGTTCCTTGATGAAGTGATATCTGACATCGATGTGCTTGGTGCGGGAGTGCTGAACCGGATTGCAAGATATGGCTATGGCCGACTTTGAGTCACAATACATAGGTATTTTATCAAAGTGGAAGCCATAATCCGTGAGTTGAGTTCTCATCCAGAGGACTTGAGCACAACACGCGGATAGAGCCACATATTCTGCTTCAGCTGATGAGAGCGAAGTGCAATCCTGCTTCTTTGATGACCAGCTGACAAGCTTGTCTTCCCCTAGAAATTGTATGCTACCAGAAGTGCTTTTACGACTATCAAGACAACCTGCGTGATCAGAATCTAAAAAAGCCGTTAGATGAAAACCGGTTTCCCTCGGATACCAGAGTCCCATGTGAATGGTATTCTTAAGGTACCGAAAGATCCGTTTAACCTCTTTGAGGTGCTTTTGAGTAGGTCTGACTTGATATCGTGCACAATAGCATGTGGCATGATGAATATCAGGCCTGCTGGCTGTAAGGTACATAAGTGACCCGATCCTACTGCGATATCGCGTTTGATCTATGGGATATGAGTACAAGTCAGCGTCTAGGGATGTGGTCGACAATGGAGTACCAACGCGAGCACATGAGGTCATACCATGCTTTTTAAGTATCTCTTGAGCATACTTATCTTGGTTAATGAAGATACCACGTGGGGATTGATGAATCTAGAGGCCTAAAAAGAATTTTAGCTCCCCCATCATTGACATTTCAAATCTGCTGTGCATTAATTTTTCAAAACGTTTTGAAAGTTTTTGGTTCGTAGAACCAAAAATAATGTCATCAACATAAACTTGCACCAGCATTATGTCATCCCCATATTTATTAGTAAAGAGAGTAGGATCAATAGAATCTTTGGAGAATCCTTTGGACACCAAGAAGTTTGAAAGTTCTTCGTACCATGCCCTTGGAGCTTGTTTAAGTCCATATACAGCCTTCTTGAGACGATAAACTTTGTCAGGATGATGAGGATCGATGAATCCTTCCGGCTGATTCACATACACTTCTTCCTTCAAATGTCCGTTGAGAAAAGCAGTTTTAACGTCCATCTGAAAAACCGTGAAGCCCTTATGTGCAGCATAAGCAAGGAATATCCTGACTGCTTCCAAACGAGCGACTGGAGCGAATGATTCATCGTAGTCTATGCCTTCTTATTGACGGTATCCCTTAACCACAAGACGAGATTTGTTTTTGATGATGGTTTGTTCTTCATCCAGTTTGTTTTTCCAGATCCATTTGAAATCTAAAATTGACATTCCATAGGGTCGGTCAACAAGTTCCCAAACATTTAGGCATTGAAACTGATGAATTTCGTCTTGCATTGATTCAATCCACGCATGATCAGTCATGGCTTGTTTGATGTTTGTAGGTACAGTTGAACTCATGGTGAGTGCATACATACACACATCGCCATCGGTTTCGAGTTGTCTGCGTGTTCGAACCGGTTGTGAAGGATTTCCAATGACTTGCTCCAATGGATGATCACGTGTCCAATGGTGAGTGGATGGATATGGTTGGTAGAATGTATGCATGTTGGACGGATCCACATGTTGAGTAGAAGACTCTCCGACTTCGTGTACCGGTGTACCGAACGGATTGATAAATTCTTCATCGTCAGGTTGTGCATCGACTGCTTGATTGTTGTTTCCTCCTTCAGCATTGACGGTTGGTGATGTTGGTTGTATGACAGTTTCTTGAGTTTGTTGAGTATCCACTGGAATTGTCTCTTGAGCAACGGTTGCTGAAGTAGATGTAGTTGTGTCTTGTTGACTTTCTGCGGGTGCATCAACAGTATTGACAGCGGAAGGCTTTGACAAAACTTGATTGTTTCCATAGTAATATTCATCAAACATTGGATCATATAAATCAACCAACTCATTCATTTGTGTCGTATCCGTCGAGTCTGTTGTAGGAGTATTTTCTTGACATTCTTGCACGGGACGTACACTGTTGTGTGTAGGTGTCATTGCTGGAAATTGAGGAGCGGGACTTGAGCTGTTGTGATCAAGTACCATTTGTGGAGATTCGTCAAAGTTCACATGAATTGTTTTGAAAATAATCTTTGTTCTTTTGTTATAGACCCGATATCCTTTCGACAATGTCACATACCCCACAAAAATACATGCATCACCTTTTTCTTTCATCTTGTCGAGATTCTCACCGTCTTTAAGAATGTAGCATAAAGATCCAAATACGTGAAAGAATTTGATAGTAGGTTTCCTGCCATTGATGATGTGGTAAGGTGTCTTTTCATGTCTAGGGATAACGAGAGAACGATTCTGAGTATAACATGCAGTTGCAATTGCTTCAGCCCAGAAGAATAGCAGTAATTTTGAAGCAGAAAGCATTGTTCGAGCATCCTCAACCAAAGTACGGTTTTGCCTTTCGACAACGCCGTTTTGTTCAGGAGTTCGAGCAATAGTCGTTTGATGTTCGATGCCTTCTTCTTGAAAGTAAGATTGCAAGTTCTTGTTCAAAAATTCAGTACACCTATCCGTTCTTACGGTTAAGACTTGAGCTTGAAGATTGCGTTGTATCATCTTGAGAAAGTTTTTGAGAAACTCTGGTGTTTCATCTTTGGACCTTAAGAAGAAAGTCCATGTGTATCTAGAGTAATCATCAACAATCACGAGAATATACTTTTTCCCGTTAATACTCTCTACACGCATGGGACCACATAAATCCATGTGTAGAAGTTCCAATCGTCCTTTTGAGCTTGGGGTAGTCTTTGATTTGAAAGACTTCCGTTTTGCTTTCCCCAACTCACAAGAAGAACAAAGATGGTCTTTGACGAATTTTAACTTTGGGAGACCGGTCACAATATCATTTTTCAAAAGCAAGTTGATGGTGTCAAATTTGAGATGTGACAATCGTTGATGCCATAACCATGCTTGAGATGATGAAGCTTTAGCCACTAAGCAAATTGGATTTGTTGAAGATGTGTCTTGAAGAGTTACTGTGTAGAGATCAGAACCACGAGAACCTGTAAGAAGGTCATTCCCATCGTAGTCTCTAACATAGCAAGTAGATTTTCGAAAAGCCACTTCCAAATCCGCATCACAAAATTGACCAACCGAGAATAAATTGTGATTCAGTCCCTCGACGTAATAAACCCGTTTTATAGTGATATTCCCTTGAACCAAGTCTCCATATCCGAGTATCGGTGCAAATTGATCATTTCCAAACCGTACCGTACCCAGAAACTTCTCCACGAAGTTAATGAGAAGCTTGAGATTGCCCGTCATGTGTTTTGTGCACCCGGAGTCCATTATGAATAGGATGATTTCGACGAGCTGCAGAAGAATTAGAAGACAATGTAGCATTTGACAAATGGGAGCCCTTGATAGAAACGGGTTCCAAAATAGTAGTGGACCTAGATTCTAAAGGCAAGCTAACATTCATAGACCCAATTAGAATAGTGGTTGTCTTAGGTACCCATTTGTATCCGGGTGGTGTAAATCTTGAATACCCCCGTGTACATGTCCTAATCATGTTCTCATAAAGCTTCTTTAACCTGCTTTATTTACGTAGAGTAGTGGATTCTAACGCACTTAGTTTCTTATGTGGTTGATCAGTGGATTGGTTCAAAGTTCTTGTGGGTTCACTAGTACTAGTGGGCACATGAATAGGCTTCCTAGTTCTAGTATGCACGCCATTATGATTAAGAGCACAAGCATCATGATTGAAAGTACGAACACATTTTCCACATTCAACACAAACAAATTCAACATTCGAGGTCTTAGCATTTAAACTGTCATTACATGCAGTTACAGACGTTTTATTCTTAGAAACTTAAAATTCCTACGGTGGTCTTCTACTTCCAACTTCTTTCCTTGACTATTGTTAGGCATGACCTTATCTTGCATTCTATTGCTCTTAAGTTGTGGTCCGCTAACACTGGTAGTGGGGATTACTCCTGTAGAAGAAGACACACGTTGATTAGTTTTCCTAATATTCTCAGGTAACTGCGATGTTCTAGTTTGAGTGGGCTTAGTGTTCATCTTATACATTCCAGGTGCTATCACATTGCTACTCTTATCATTTCCTATCTCAGGCAAAGTCTGTGGGAATTGTCCCAAAATAGATGATTTGGGGCATTTAACCGCATTCGGTTGACGAACGGCGGATGGTTTACCCAAAACAGACTTTCCTTTCATTTTCTCAATGAGTTTCTATAACTCACTTACGGCTATGTCCCTTTCTTTTAGCTGAGCTTTCAAATCATTTATTTCAAAATCTTTTTCATTTAGTAGACGAAACGAAGAAGCTGACATTTCTTGACACTTTTTATGATTATGAGATTTTTCGCCTTTTTGTAAAGCAAGTTCAAGAGAAATGGAGTGTTTCTCAAGTTGAGAAAAACTTTTCGAAAGTTTGTTATATGACTGAATTTGTTTTGAAAGCTCTACTGCAAGATTGCGACATTTCTCGTCCGATTCTGACACTAGACATGCTACATGACAATATTGATCAAGATCGGTATACACACCAAGTATAGCATTCATATGGTCAGCATAAAAGTATTCCTTAGAAAGTCGATCAATTTCGTTAGAAAGTTGGTGTTCTTGTGTTTTTAATTTAGTTTGAAGAAAGTCAACTTCATCTTCAATAGATTTGACATAGCTTAAATCAGTTAACATTTCCTCAGTGAGAGCATTATAAAACATTTCCACATTTTTTGAAAGATCATCAATTGTTGGAACAATGCATTGTTGAATGACGACTTCTACTTGTGGGTTAGGTTTAATATTCCAAATGGTATCCCTAGAAACTTTTTCATAGTCGACGACACCTTTGTACAAATTTAAAACCCCTTATTTTATAAACTCAAATTGCTGAACACTTTTGCTTTTCTCATCCCATTTACGTTTTTCATCAGAAATTTTTTTTCTAACAAAATTGATTGCTTTTTGAAACTCCTTTTTAAAGAAACTTTCTTTTGGGGTTCATCACTTGGTGGTGGAACACTATTGTACATATTTTGTTCTTTGGAAAGTTCTTTTTGAGGAACAAACTTAATATAATTATCAGAATCAGAATGGTTTATTAAATCACTTAAGTTTGATCGACTTTGTTCTTGTTGACGAATGATTTCGTCGCAGTCAGGGGAAAGCATAAGAGCAAGATTATCAACATAACAACCGATATCATAAAGAGCAGGCTTGGTACTTTGAGCTTTCTTGAGATATTCAGGCTTGACAAAACTCGTTTTCATATTTCTATTGAGCATATTCATAGTTTGAATAGACTGACCTGTTTTGTAAACAATGTTGTTTAACGTGTCGACTCTCTTTTCCAAAGCAAGAATTTTTTCAATATCCTTTTCTTCACGAGTTTTATAAAGCTCAGTTTGTTCTTTGTTAACCGACTCTAATTCAGTAATTTGGAGTTTATGTAGCAACAGTTGTTCTTCAAGTTCCGATATCTTCTGTTTTGACATATGAATTTCATGTGTTACTTCAGAACAATATTGTTCGTTGAGCACCTTACGTTCATATACCAAACCATTAGCTATTGCAACCCGTCGATCAGCTTCTTTTACACAATCACACTCTTTAAGCCTGTCTATCTCCTCGGCTAAGGATGTGTTTGCTTGCTTCAAACGTTTATTAGCCTCTTTGTTTTCCTCAATTTCATGTTTTAAAGAATCAATAATAGACGCAAGCAAATCACGGTCCTCATCCGAGTCAGTATCCTGAACAACTTTTCCGTCATCATTACACATATGTTGTGAATCCGTAGAGATATTGCTATCCTCCGTGTCCATTACATATGTGTCATTGATGCTTTCGGGTTGCTCAGGATGCCGTCATTCGTTATCATGTGATGGTACCTTTTCAAGTGGCTCAGAATCATAGATGGGTCCAGAAGTATCATCAGTCTCTGGGATCACTTCTTGAATCTTTGCCATGTACACATAATGTGCCTCTAACTCTTGATCATCAGCCTCATCATCAGTGTCATCACGCCAGTCAACTTCATCTGCTGTGAGTGGAATTCCTGCTTCTTCTTTCTTACACAGCAGCATCTTTTCCTTGTGATACCCTGAGTCCTTAACCCGTTTTGGCTTCTTTCATTCCCTAGCCATGTGCCCAAATCCCTTGCAATTAAAGCATTGAATCCCAGTCTTCTGCACAACTGGAGTGCCTACAGTGTCTCTAGCCCCAACTTGATTCAGCATCCTCTGATTATCATACCTAGCATCACGATCATACCTAGGTGCATGATCAACTTCCTTATATCTAGCATTAGATGATGATCTGAGGTTGTTGTTGGTAGGTTTGTAGATCTTATTATAAGTTGTGGTGAGTAAATACATGAGTTCTTCAATCTTCTTGTCCCTTGAAGTTTGTTCATCATCACTGTCTCCATCTGACTCGGTGTCATACTTTGGAGGTGGAGTGGGGAAAATTGCTTTTGCTTTGTGTTTAGAAGCAGCTAGAGGTTTGGTGGATGAGCTTGATGACTTTGAGGAATGAGTAGGTGGTTGTTGACGGGGAACGGGTTTTGTTGAAGTAGCAGCCACAAAAGCAATAGAATTAGCAGACCGTTCTGCCTTTTCAGCCCTTAGTTCATTCACTTCATTCTGATGTTGTTTTAAGATATCATAAAGTTTGTGATAGGAGATGGTATTGATATCTTCCCTTTGTTTAACCAAAGTCACAAACCTTTGCCATTCTGGTTTGAGTTGAAGTAGAAACTGAACATTGGCATGATGATTGGAGATGGTGCACTGATTTCTGACAAGCTCATTCATCATTTTGTATAATCTCGAGTAATATGAGTCAATGGATTTACCATCTTCAGATGTGAATTTTCCAAACTCCCAAAGTAGATTAGTCTCGAGATCTTGAACATTGATCGACTCACCTTGCTTCAATCGATGAATTGCATTCCACATTTCTATAGCATTAGGACATGCATCAACTGTGGAATAGATATCGTTATCAATTCTAGTGAGTATGAAGTTTACAGCATCAGCTTCAGCTTGGAGGAGTTTCTTTTTCTCAGCAGAACATGTGTCAAAGTCCTCCATAGCTCGTATAGTTGATGAAGTACCATCCTCTGCCTGTGTTGTAATTGGTCTGAATTTAAAAACTGGAGGTGGATTCTCAAGGCAGTGACGAAGAGCAGTTCAGTTTTCTTTTCCGTCGAGAAATCTGAGAAAACGAGATCTCCATTGAACGTAGCAACCGGCAGTGAACACAGGTGGATTACCGTTGCCACCTTGTTCTAAACGAATTTGATTAGCAGTTTCAATGTTGATGTTGTTGTTAGACATGGTGAATACTTGTGGATGAATTGCAGATCTTAGTGGATTTGTTGTGATGATGTGTGGTTAAATTGAAATTCCGAAAATTCAAAAAAAAATTTCTCAGCCCGACAATAAATTCCTCAGTCTGACAAAACGGTAAGCCGAAAAATTTTGTATCGCCAAATTTTGAATTTGAGTTAGAAATAGCCAAAAACTAGTAGGGAAAAAAATTGATTTTACTTGACCTAAAAATTTTAACTCTTTTTTTTTTAAAAAAAAATAAAAATAAAAAATCTTCGTGTAAACTATGTTCCGAAACTAGTCTAGATAGTGGCTAAGTCTAAAAATTACTCAAACAAAATATCCATCGGAATGTCCATCGGAATACATGTCGGAATGTCCAGATCGGAATGTTCTATCGCAATGCACTGTCACAATGTTAGATCGGAATGTTCTATCGCAATGCACTGTCGCAATGTTAGATCGGAATGTTCTATTGCAATGCACTGTCGCAATGTTAGATCGGAATGTTCTGTCAGAATGTGGCTGTCGGAATGTTTAGATCGCAATATGGCTAGAACAAAATGGACAGAGTAATGACTCAATATCCCTTGAAACCGTCGGAATCCCAGATCGCAATGTACGATCGGAATATCTCGTCGGAATAAGGTATCGAAATCAGGGTGATCGCAAAGTAGAATCCTTGGATTATTGCGATCGAGCCTCACACTTTGTACTTTCCGATGGTAACCTTGCTTGAATTTCGGAATGTAGAAAAAACAAGAAATTTCGCAACTTTTGATCCAAAAGACTTGTGTTTTAGCCAAAACCAAGATACCCAAATCACTACTACTAGTATGTAGATGATTTGTATCAAGAATAGACCATGAAAAACACACAAAAAAAATTGGGACGTGAGATATAAATCAAAATAGCCACGAAAAAATCAAGAACACCACACACGAATCTTCAATCACCTATCCACTATAGGCTCTTGATACCAAATGTTAATACCATTTAATCCATAATACAAGATTTAGAAGAGATATTTAGAGAGAGAAAGAGAAGAAAAGTAGAGAGAGAAACAAGAGAGATTTTGGAAGGTTAATGTTTAATAGAGAGAGAAAGTAAAATGAACCAACACCCTCTTCCACACATGGAAGAGGGTATATATACCCTTGGCTTGTTGGGCCGTGGGTTTAAGTGACTTGGGCCGGGCTTGGATTTGTTTTGGGCTTACGCCCCTAACTTTAACAATATTAGCTTAAAGTCCAAGCCCGGTTTTCCCGACTAACCTATTACTATACAAGACCAATAACGACAAAGATGACATATTACATTCTTGTTCGACTATATAAAATATAGGGCTAACAACCTCTAAACTTATTTGCTTGCAACATCGACATTAAACCCGTCTTAATCTCGAAATTCTCCGCAAGGATAGCGGGAATAACAATAGCTTCTCCAAAACCCTCGGTGGGTTCTTGAAGCAACTCCATCATAGTACGATTAGCCATGACGACTATTGGTTCTGCTCGTTTTGCTTTATTACGAGTTAGCATAAACTTGACGAAGAATGGGAGGTGAGCAAAGAAGATTCTTTTTGGTGTTTTGTGGATTTTCAATTTTTTTTTTTGTGTTTTTGATTGTTTTTAATTTTTTTGGATTTTGTGTGTCTTCGTAGACAACAATCTACCAAATATCTCCTCGAATCAAACTCTTGATTAAAGAAGCCTCAAAATAATGAAAACGGTCACGTGGAGTGAACGCCTTCGAATGACTTTAGAACTTTGGTGAAAACCAAATTGTTCAAGAGGGTTTAATCACAAAGAAACCAAGCAAATATATATGATACGTACTAATACTTTGGGCAGAAAAACCCTCGATTAGTCTTTCAATCTCAAAATACTCACAAGCAAGCGGGGAAACGAGGCGACGCGAAGCACTTAAGAGCCTTTTTCCTTAGGGTATATTTTATAATACCCGCCTTATACCCACCTTATAGTTTGTATTTTTCAAAATCGAGCTTCACGAAAGTATTTATCTATTTTTGCCTTTTTCTTTTTGTTTGAGATTCGAATACAATAATTAGGAGATCAAATCCCAATTAAGGTTGTGTTTGCACACTTTTGGAGATATTTTGTATTTGTTGTGATACTTATACAATATAGTAATAATAATTTCACAAGAAAAACGAAAAAACTGATAATACGTATTAGTAGAGTTCTACTAATACAAATACTATTTATGGCTAATATTAAAAACAAAATGACAAATTAATCACGACACACCTCCCCAGCAGCGGCGCCAAAATGATTGTAGTAAAATACGACCTTTTAGGGAAAAGGGCTAAAACCGGTAAGTATTAAACAAATGATTTAGGAAAATCAAGTGTTAATGACCCAATTAAGTTCGTTTCCCAAAGAGGTATATACGTGTGAATAATTCAAAATGATTTGAGATTAATATGAAAAATAAGGGGATGAGAAAATAGAATGACGGATACGTGAAAATTATTACTACGACGACTAAAATTAAAAACCGTAAAAAGTGCCAAAATAAAAATTAATTCTAAAAACTCCCAAAAAATTACCAAAAATCAAATTAAATAAAATAAGAGTTTACAAGTGATCAAAACTTTTTCAAACCTTTTAATTAATTAAATATTAATTTTTAAATGCTAATTAAAGCCCTACAAATCAAAATAATTATTAAAAAGCCCAAATAAAGATTTTTCACTTTGTAAACCTCTAAAATGACTAAATAAGAATAAAAACTATTTTTATGAATTTTAAAACTAATTAAAACTATTTAAAATCATTAAAAACTATTAAAACCTTAAAATAATTCTAGAAATTAAGAAAATGATGATACAATTAATCTAAGAGTTGCAAAAATCCTATTTTAATGTATTAGATTTAAGAAAAATATAAAAAGTGCAAAAATGTGAAAATTGAAATTTAATAATAAAATAATATTAAAATATTATTAAAAATCAAAAAATTATAAAAAATTATAAAAAATTGTAAACTAGTTTATTTTAACCTAAATAAACAGAAAATGAAAGTGAAATTATCAAAATACCATAATAGGCCCCCAAATGGGCTAAAAACAAAAACAGTCCAATTAAATGCGCTTTTTGGCCCAAAAAGTTCAACTAGGCCCAAATGACCTGAAAAAGCCCTATCTGACTCAAAATTTGATTCTGAACACAAAAGTCTGAGGCCCAAAAGCTGGTTTTGAGCTTATCACAGCTTAATGGTGTAAAAGCTTATTCTTATTGGGCCAATAAGCCCATTAAGCAATAAGCCAATGCCATAAGCTCAGATTTGACACACAACCTTCTTTTGAGATGCCTAAGAGATCCGTGATAAGATATTTTGAAAAAGCAAACCCAATAAGCCAGAAATAAGCAAAGAACTTTTTCACTAAATGACAAAATAGTCGGGTTAGAGTTCTAGGACGTTTCAGAAGCTGATTCTTTTTGCAAAAGCTCACAAATAGCTTAGCTAAGAATAATCACCAAGAAAATTCATAAAAAGCCAAGTAGAATAAGCTGTGGGAGCCAATAAGCTGGCTAAAAAGGCAAAATAAGCTAGTTTCCTAGCAAAAGCTTAACCAAAAGACTTGTAACTTCTCAAATATGATATTAAGCTGAGAAAAATGACACCTATCACAAAAGCCAAGTTGTTGCATGTACCAATAAGCAGTTCTGAAAAATAAGCCAAATTGTGCTTATTTGACCAAAAGTCAATGTCCACCAAATTTTACCAAATGATCAGGGATTGATTATAAGCTTGTTTTAAGCAACTTTTGTGAAGAACTCAAGGTTGAGCCCTTGTGAATCAAGTGGTCATTTGACCAAACCTTGACAGATTTTGGAAAAATCAAGCCAATAGCCAGTTAGCTTATAAGCCAGCAATTAAGCAAACCAAATAGCAAGAAGCACTCACAAGCAACACAATAACAAGATTCAAGAAGTTAAACAACTAGGCATACACTAGAATAACAAATGCAAGCCTACAATGAGGTGGTCACTTTGCTGATGCAAATGACCACTTCAGTCAACTTTGATAAGCTTTAGCACCCACAATAAGCCACCAAATCCAACAAACAGATATTGTACACATAGCTTATCACCTAAACTCTTCCCAAACCAAATTTCGGACCCTAGATCCAACAAATAAAGATTTTATTGGATCTGATGTGTTCGACCAATTTCAAACCAATATTTTCAGATTTTTCCAAAACTTTGAAATCCTTTTCCAAACCACTTGAGACTTAACCAATGACCAAAACCAGTTGCAAATGACTTGTTTAGACTATCCAAACCCTAAGAACCAAGGGCACAAGGCCACAAGGCCTTATGATCCCAAAAACCAAACAACCTTGTTTTAGCCCCTTTTCAAACAAACTTTTGATTCCAACACACAACCTACTGATTTTATGGTTCAAATAACTTACCTAGGTGACAACTAACAGATACCAACAATAAAACACAAAGCACAAACACAAGAACACCAAATCACATGGCAAAATTCATAACAGTCATGAACATAATTTTTTTAGAGGAAACTTAAATAGAGCTTATACCTATCCCCCACAATTTCCTAGGGAGATCAGCTATGCTCCTTGGACCACTCTGAACAGCTAGAGAGTGACCAAGGTCCTTAAACAAAGGAGATGATATGAGGCCTTGACTGATGGTTCAAAGCAGAACCTCAATGACTTGATTTCTTCAACACAAACAGCAAACAGACCAACCAAGGGCTTAAATCCCTTCACAAGCTTGGTGTCAACAAGCTTGCAAGAGATTTAGGCAAATGGATGGGGTTAGTATAGTCAAATTAAACCAAACAGGAACAAGGTTTTCAACTTTTTTCAAACTTGAAAACTTGTTCAAATCAAAACGTGCTTCAATCCAAAGATCAAAACACCTTTATAACATAAAATGGAACTCATCTTCACTCTTAAACAACACCAACTTTCAAAAACATAAAAAGGAATTACAATTTTTTCAAAATACCAAACTTTTATAAATTTTAAAAAGCAATTACAATGTTTAAAGAGTAAAACTGGAACAAGGCTCTCTCACATGTTGAGGAGTCCTTATATAGGCCATAAGGGCTGAGATTACAATGAAAACCCTAGCTAAGAAGTCCCTAAAATGCCCTTGAATACTTCTAGACATTTGTTGTTGTTGAGCTGTCCAAATGCATCTAAGTCGTTCATTTTAGCTTTGTGACCAAGCAAGGAGTGTGGGCTGTTGATTTGGCCACGTGTAATTCCTTGGAGAGGAAGTTGGATTTCGATTGGTGGACGGGTTGAATGGTGGGGTCCTTTGGTTAGTAGGATTGAGGGCTTTTGGTGTGGGATGGGTTTCTGGGCATGTGAATCAAACGTGTGCCTGGGTAATTTGTTTTTACCCTTTGTTTTAAGTGAGGTGGTAACTGGGTTCTTAGGGTGAATAGTAACTCCATTTGATCCGTTTTTTGTGGAGTGTGTATGTGTTTGGCGCAATTTCTTTTTGAATGTTTCATTTGTCCAACGTTGGCCCTTGTCTTTTGGTGAAAGTTGTAAAACATGTTTTTCAGTCAACAAACTTAGTTTCCTTTGTTATTTAAGTTTCTAATTTCACACATTTGCCCCAAAACTTTGGTGAAAGGGTTTCAAGGGTTGTTTTTGCTATTTTTGAATAGTTCAAGGACTGATCTTGGACATTTCTCATCTTTGAAGGTCTTTATTGGATCTTTGACTTCGTGAGGGACCATTGTTGACAATTTAGAATTGTTGAGGGACTAAACTTGCCAAATCTTCAAATTTGAAGGACCTTTTTGTAGTTTTGACAAACTTAAGGGACCAAACTTGTAATTATGAATATACAAGGGTATTAAGTGTCATTTCTTCATAAATGAGGGATCAATCTTGTACATCTTCAAGTCTTCAAGGTATATTCTTTGAGAAATCCATAACTAGGGCCTAGTTCATTGTACGGCTTTGTTTCTCGTGTTCGTTTTTCCTTGTTTCTTGTGATCTTTTGTCTTTTTCACGATATCCATACCTAAAATACAGAAGTAAACAAAAACAAGCATATATATGGTATTTTTATGACATTTTATGCATTTAAAGCCCGAAAAGAACGATGAGATCATGTATAAATGCCATCTCATCACTCCCCCATACTAAGCCATTGCTGCGCCCTCACGCAATGCTAGAATAAAGTATCTAAGCATCTCCAAAATTCAATTTCATTAACCTTTATTGAAAAGTAAAAACTTGCAACAATACTACGAAGATGTGTAAAGACATAATGTATGATTTTCATCACGAATGTGACTTTTAGGGTCAATGAATAGAAACAAGTGAATGTCCCACAGAGTAAAGTTCGTCATCCTTGATTGTCATACATTCCATGCTAAGTGCAAAAACGAGATCATTGTTTGTACAAGTCACAATGCTAACACTACTCATACGTCCAAATTGTGTAATACTTTTTCTTCCCGCAATCCTAGTTATTATGAACGAAAATGGGTTTCTAGAATTTTTTAACTATTTGTCATGGATCACAAGTGATTAATATTGACTTATTTGAGTATTTATTAGTTCGAAAATAAAGTAGCACGATTTAATCGATAGTTAGCCGAAGGACAAAATCTTTTAAAACGGCTTCTCGTGTATCTCCTTAAGTTCATATCTTGACATAACTCGTTTCACGATTTGAGACCTTTCTCGGACCGATATTTGGCATGTACTTCATACTTCAAATCTTGGGAAGACGTTCTTGAAATTATTGTCTTCTCATTCGTATTTTGGAATTTCTTCACTTGACGTTTTTTAGAGACTCTTCATACTTGGACCACGACTTCATCATTTTTCTTCAATTATTATTTTGGATTTTGATATACAACGATCCGCCTCCTTTTCGGACTTGGATATATTTATCCTCATACCTTGTTAGGGCCTTTTTGGATAGACTTTCTCCATGATCTTTTGGGGAGTAATTTTTTTTCGTCGTGTGTCTCGATCCTTCATATTGATTTAGGGATAATGATACTTCACATCATCTTGGATCTTTAGCAACAAAATAAAGCTCCTCATGCGTTGTTAGGGCCTTTTTGGATCTTCACCAATCTTCGCATCCCGCTTCAGTAAGTTATGTCTTGGCTATGAACTCTATTCAACCCCGAGCAACTTTTAAACGATCTTGTGCTAGAACCCTAAGTAACTTTTCAAATCGTACAACCTTACTTATTGCAATTATTTTTATTCCTAATGCATTGATCTTATGGGAGAAAAAGCCACAATTAAAAACATATGAGTTTTTGAAAGAACATTTTCATGTTCTACGTTTAGCATGATCACTTGTGTAACTCTATCATTTCTCGTTCTTCACTATTTAAAGACCTCTAATTAAAGAGACTCGTGAATACTTAGCCATGCAAGTCAAAATTAAGCCAAATTTGGATTAGCTTTCATTAAGACTATATCAAATCGAAGTTTTGGGTTTTTAAGCCACCTATAGGATCTTGCACTTTCTTGGACTTTTTCAAGTTTAAAGAATGCGTTTTATAGTTCCCTTGATAAGTGACTTTCTAGGATCAATTATAGGAACTTGCGAAAAGTTCTTGTTGTTAGCCCGCATGAGCTAAGACTTTCGCGTTTTAAAGTTCCCTATATAAAAGTCTAGCAAAACTTGATTCAAGCGGGTTAAGGAATGTAAAGGGCTCCAAATGCCCATCAAGTCAAAAATTAACTCTTATTCTACCAATCGGAAAATATACATTTGTGTCTTAAAAACACTTATGAAAACTAAGAAAAAATTTAAAATTTGGCCATTTTTAGCCTTATTAGCAACAAAACAAAACAAAACGTTGAAAATGGGAAAACGTGAGGGCGTAGCAAAGCAAGTATCAATTCACCCCCCCATACTAAAATTAAACATTGTCCTCAATGTTTCGAGTCTAAAGGTGGAGTACCCCCATACTAGAGACGAAGAGTCTAATGCTTAGGATCTAGCATGGAAAGGGTGATTAACAATATATCTAAAGCCGTTTATAAATTATGCTAAAAGATAATTGTTAGAACAATAAAGGATAGGTCATGGATTCGTGAAAAACTCTTCAAGCAAACGATCGAGGCTCACGTAAACGAACGCGAGAGTCTTCAATCATAGCAATGATGATGATCTAGATAACACATTCACAAACAACCACGATACAACGAGTTGGAAGGGTACAAATCCCCTCTCATTATTTATTAGAAAGCATAAAAAGGATAAGCATGGGATCTCCCCCACGAGGCACCTCGTTTTTGATTACCGAGTCATGAGCTCGACTCGATCCCCTCAATGCTAAT
Organism: Glebionis coronaria; assembly: GCA_025667525.1. Lineage (NCBI taxonomy): Eukaryota > Viridiplantae > Streptophyta > Magnoliopsida > Asterales > Asteraceae > Glebionis > Glebionis coronaria. The sequence continues at coordinate 410,299,460 of CM046879.1, forward strand.
TATCATTGGGGAAAGTGACTTGGTCGAGGTCGTCCAACGAAGGAACTTCCCCACCAAAGTAGTGCTTAAGCCTATGTCCATTCACCTTGAAGTTAGGACAATCATTTTGAGCTAGCTCGATGGTCCCATAAGGAAACACTTGTGTTATGGTGAAAGGAAGCGACCAACGAGATTTCAATTTCTTGGAAAATATCTTTAATCGAGAGTTAAAAAGTAACACTTGATCACCAACATTAAAAACCTGGTTTTTTATCTTTGCATCTTGAAACTTTTTAGTCTTTTCTTTAAAAATCAATGAATTTTCATAAGCATTGTCTCTTAATTCATCCAATTTATTTAATTGTATTTTCTGGTGATCTCCCGCGGTCTTCAAGTCATATTTTGCATGCTTAAGGGCCCAATATGCCTTATGCTCCAATTCAATGGTCAAATGACAATTCTTTCCATAAACTAACTTATATGGAGTACAACCGATAGGTGTCTTATAAGCGGTCCTAAAGGCCTATAAAGCGTCATCGAGTTTGTCGGACCATGAAGCACGGTTTTCTCCAATCGAACTTTCTAAAATCCTCTTCAAAGCTCGGTTTGAAACCTCGACTTGCCCACTCGTTTGCGGGTGATAAGCCGTAGAAAGACGATGAGTAACTCCATATATCTTTAAGACCTTCTCAAATTGGTCATTACAAAAATGGGTTCCACGATCGCTTATAATAGCACGAGGGGTTCCAAACCGAGAAAATAGTTGCTTCAAAAACTTCACTACCACACGAGCATCATTAGTAGGTAAAGCCTTAGCTTCCACCCACTTAGAAAGGTAGTCAACGACGATGAGGATATACTTGTTACCATGAGACGATGGGAACGGCCCAATAAAGTCTATGCCCCAAATGTCGAAAATCTCACACACTTGACTTATATTTTGTGGCATTTCATCACGTTGAGACGATTTTCCTTGACGTTGGCAAGAATCACACGACTTCACAAGTGCGTGTGCATCGCGATAGATTGTAGGCCAAAAGAAGCCGACATCAAACACTTTCTTAGCCGTGAAATTAGCACCGTGGTGACCACCCGTGGGTCCTTCGTGACAAGCTCTAAGGATGTTAGAAGCTTCGATACCAAAAACACAACGTCGAACGAGTTGATCCGTACAAACCCGAAAGAGATAAGGGTCGTCCCAAAAATAGAACTTGACGTCACGAAAGAATTTTCTCTTTTGTTGTGTCGTCATACCCTTGATTATGAAGTTGACCGCATGGTAAATTGTCGGCAAACCATGGGGTGGTTTCTTTAGAATTCACTACACCGAGAGTCTCTAGAGGAAATGTTTCGGTGATTTCCTTGTTCTCGAAAACATATTTGTGAGGTTCTTCTAGATGAGAGAGATGACCGTCCGCTAGATTCTCGGCTCCTTTTTTGTCAAGCACGGTGACATCAAATTCTTGGAGGAGGAGCATCAAACGAAGCAATCTCGGCTTAGCATCTTGCTTAGCTAAGAGATACTTGATAGCCGAATGGTCGGTATACACGATGCTTTTAGTTAAGATGAGATAAGGTCGAAATTTCTCAAAAGCATAGTCCACGACAAGGAATTCCTTTTCCGTTGTGGTGTATTTTAAGTGAGCCTCGGTCATCGTATTACTAGCATAATGGATAGGACGGAAGTGCTTTTCATAACGTTGCCCTAAGACGGCCCATATAGCATAATCACTTGCATCGCACATGATTTCAAAGGGTAATTCCTAATTAGGAGCAACAAGAATGGGAGCTTCGATAAGTTTCCTTTTAAGAGTTTCGAAAGCTCTAACACAATCCTCATTGAAATTGAAAGGAGCATCCTTCTCGAGAAGGTGTGTCATAGGTCGAGAGATTTTCAAAAAGTCTTTGATGAAACGACGATAAAAACCCACGTGGCCTAGGAAACTCCTAACTCCCTTGACGGTTTTGGGATGAGGTAACTTGGCGATGACGTCTACCTTAGCTTTATCGACCTCAATCTCCGCTTTCGAGACCTTATGTCCTAAGACGATTCCTTGTTTACACATAAAATGACATTTTTCCCAATTAAGCACAAGGTTGGTTTCCTCACAACGTTTTAACATTTTCTCGAGATTAGATAAACACGACGTGAACGAATTGCCAAACACCAAAAAGTCATCCATAAACACTTCCATCGACTTCTCGATCATATCATCGAAAATAGCCATCATACACCGTTGAAACGTACCCGGTGCATTACAAAGTCTGAAAGGCATCCTACGATAAGCAAACGTTCCATAAGGACACGTGAACGTAGTTTTCTCTTGATCACGAGGGTCGATAGGGATTTGAAACTAACCGGAAAAACCATCTAAAAAGCAATAGAATTCATTTCCCGCGAGTCGATCCAACATTTGATCCATGAAGGGCAAAGGAAAGTGGTCTTTACGAGTGGCGTCATTTAACTTTCGGTAGTCAATACACACCCTCCAACCGGTCACAACACGAGTGGGAATTAACTCGTTGTTTTCATTGGGCACAACGGTCATTCCTCTATTTTTAGGGACACAATGGATTGGGCTCACCCATGGGCTATCAGAGATAGGATAAATCATTCCCGCGTCAAGGAGTTTTAAGACTTCCTTTTTTATGACATCGTGAATTTTGGGGTTTACCCTTCTTTGATTTTGAATTGCGTGTTTGTAGTCCTCCTCCATTAAAATCTTGTGACTACAAAATTTTGGGTCAATACCCTTAATGTCGGAAATTTTCCACGCAATTGCCCCTTTATGAGCTTTAAGAACTTTCAAGAGCGCGGTTTTTTCATCATTAGCAAGACCTTTTGCAATAATAACCGGCAACTTGTCATCACCTTCCAAGAATGCGTATTCAAGGTGAGATGTAAGATCTTTCAATTCAAGGATATGCGGTTCTTCAGTTGAAGATTTTTGCTCGACACTCATAACTTCCATCGGCGGAAGAAATGGTGGAATAGAAGTATCATTAACAATTATCACCTCATCTTCATTGTCGATTTCATTTGAAGTAAAATCGCCTCCTTGGAATGGAGTGAGATTTGGTGTAGAATTAGCAAAAATCGGATCCAAAATAGTGGGATTGCCACTTGACGAGCATCAGAAAAACCTAACACTTCTTGTGAAAACTCATCGCAAACCACATCAACTAAGTCGATGTGATTGATGGTAGCGATTGCATAAACATGAGAAGGTGTCGAGTTTTGAGTAGCGTTTATAACAAGTTCCTCTTTGTTGAATCTCAAAGTAATAGTTCTTGCATGAACGTCGATAAGCGATCTCGAGGTGTCTAAAAATGGAGGACCTAAAATTAGAGGAACTTGAGGATCCGCGGGGATGTCAACTACTATAAAATCAACGGGATAGTAGAACTTCCCCACTTTCACGAAAACATCCTCGGCTACTCCACATGCTAAAATCGTAGAATGATCGGCCATCTCGATAGACATGTTCGAAGGAGTAAGAGCCGGGAGCGAAAGCGATTTCCAAATGGAAAATGGCATCAAATTAATGCTCGCACCAAGATCGGCCAAGGCGAGGCATTCTTTCATATCTTGTATATCACAAGGAATGAGAAACTTCCCGGGGTCACCAACTTTTTCCGGTATGCGGTTAAGATATACCGAAGAACAATTAGCTAGCTTTGAAAGCTTTTCCTTATCGTTCATCATACTTTTAAAAGTGGAAGCGAAACGAGGCATGTACAACAACGCGTCGGCTAAACTTACATTAAAATGAACTTGTTGAAACATTTTTATAAAAAGCTTGATTTGTTGTTTGTTACGTTCTTGCAATTTCTCTTTGTTTCGTCTCGAAGGGTAAGGTAAGGGTGGTGTGGGTTGGACATTAGGCAACGGCCTTGGAATCTCGGGTTCCATAATTGGTATTGGTTCAACCGTAGGTGTGGTATGAGCGGTACTTCGTGGGCTTGCAATATGCTCCTTTTCGACCATCACCTGGGGCTCTTTCTCGATTTCCTTCTCCGTAGAAGTACTTGGTCGAGAGATTGTTTCCTTGAAAGTTTTACCACTACGTGTAGTAATAACCTTCATTTCTCCCTTCGGGTTTGCAATGGTATCACTAGGAAGACCACCCGAGAAAGAGGGTTTACACATGATTGCTTCAAACATTTTTGCCATTCGGTCTTCAAATTTTGATTGCCTAGCATCCGCTTTTAACAATTCTTGCTTAATCTCATGTTGTCCTTGTTCCATCTTTTGTTGATTTTGTTGAAGACGTTGAACGTTTACTTCCATTTTATTAGCATGAGTCTTAAGTTCATTAGCAAGTTCGTTTTAAGCTCGTTTTTCAACTCGGATCTTAAGCTAATCATGTTGCATATTATCAAACTTAGCATCGTTTTCCTTAGCATAATTCAAAAATTCTCCTTGTAGATTTTTGGTGTGATCATTTTGAAAACCTTGTGTAGTAGTTTGAAAATCACGGTTTTGGTTTTGATTTGAAACTTGTCTATTCCCACTTTGATAATTCCCTTTGTTGTAATTACGTGAATTGCCTTGATAACCACCATTTTGATTGTTGTTTCGATAATTGTTAGCATTTTGATTTGATGGAGCTTGATTTGGGCGGGAACCTTGGCCGTTTTGGTTGTAAGTTCCCGTTGCTACGTAAGCACTCGAAGTGTTACCACCAACGGTAATGCACTCGGAAAGATCATGAGATCCACCACAAGCATCTTGTGCTTTTCAATGAGTCATAAGATTCGAAAATCTATCAAAAAAGCGATTTTCCTCATTTGCTTCATCATGTAAGGCATTCATGTTACGAGATGATGACGATGATGACGAACCCATATTGGCAACACTCGGTGTGTTACGAGGGTTATAAACCTTAGATCTATTCTCGATAATCTTTAAAGCCTCATCGGTTGTTTTGCACAAAAAATTACCACCCGCGATGGCATTCAAATAATATCGTTCATGATCATTAAGCCCATTGTAAAATTTATCTATTTGATGTAATTCCGAAAAATCATGGTGTGGACATTCATGTAACATTTCCTTAAATCGTTCCCACGCCATTGAAAAACTTTCATTATTACGTTGTGTAAACCTTGAAATCTCATTTTTCAAATGTGTTGTTTTAGATGGTGGAAAAAATTGGTTCACAAACTTAGAAACGAGATCACCCCATGTCAAAATCGAATTTGGCGGTTCTTTCTCGAGCCAAATTTTAGCTGGTCAATCTAACGAGTATGGAAACAACATCATCTTAATGGCGTCATGTGGAACATCCTTAAACTTGCTTGTTGCGGTGAGACGATTAAAATTCCTTATGTGGTAATGCGGGTTGTCTTTCTCATGACCTCTAAACTTATTTGCTTGCAACATCGACATTAAACCCGTCTTAATCTCGAAATTCTCCGAAAGGATAGCGGGATTCACAATAGCTTCTCCAAAACCCTCGGTGGGTTCTTGAAGCAACTCCATCATAGTACGATTAGCCATGGCGACTATTGGTTCTACAAAGGGTTCAACAATTGGAGTTTGTTGTTCAATCAAAGGCTCTTGATTTCCTTGACTTTGACGACGTTTACAAGCTCGTTTTGCTTGATTACGAGTTAGCATAAACTTGACGAAGAATGGGAGGTGAGCAAAGAAGATTCTTTTTGGTGTTTTGTGGATTTTCAATTTTTTTTATGTGTTTTTGATTGTTTTTTATTTTTTTTTATTTTGGGTGTCTTCGTAGACAACAATCTACCAAATCTGTCCTCGAATCAAACTTTTGATTAAAGAAGCCTCAAAAGAATGAAAACAATCACGTGGAGTGAACGCCTTCGAATGACTTTAGAACTTTGGTGAAAACCAAATTGTTCAAGAGGGTTTAATCACAAAGAAACCAAGCAAATATATATGATACGTACTAATACTTTGGGCGGCGAAACCCTCGATTAGTCTTTCAATCTCAAAATACTCACAAGCAAGCGGGGAAATGAGGCGACGCGGAGCACTTAAGAGCCTTTTTTACTTAGTGTATATTTTATAATACCCGCCTTATACCCACCTTATAGTTTGTATTTTTCAAAATCGAGCTTCACGAAAGTATTTATCTATTTTTGCCTTTTTCTTTTTGTTTGAGATTCTAATACAATAATAAGGAGATCAAATCCCAATTAAGGTTGTGTTTGCACACTTTTGGAGATATTTTGTATTTGTTGTGATACTTATACAATATAGTAATAATAATTTTATAAGAAAAACGAAAAAACTGATAATACGTATTAGTAGAGTTCTACTAATACAAATACTATTTATGGCTAATATTAAAAAACAAAATGACAAATTAATCACGACACACCTCCCCGACAGCGGCGCCAAAATGATTGTAGTAAAATACGACCTTTTAGGAAAAAGGCGTAAAAGCGGTAAGTATTAAACAAATGATTTAGGAAAATCAAGTGTTAATGACCCAATTAAGTTCGTTTCCCAAGGAGGTGTATGTGTGTGAATAATTCAAAATGATTCGAGATTAATATGAGAAAGAAGGGGATGAGAAAATAGAATGACGGATACGCGAAAATTATTACTACGACGACTAAAATTAAAAACCGTAAAAAGTGCCAAAATAAAAATTAAATCTAAAAATTCCCAAAAAATTACCAAAAATCAAATTAAATAAACTAAGAGTTTATAAGTGATCAAAACTTTTTCAAACCTTTTAATTAATTAAATATTAATTTTTAAATGCTAATTAAAGCCCTACAGATCAAAATATTTATTAAAAAGCCCAAATAAAGATTTTTCACTTTGTAAACCTCTAAAATGACTAAATAAGAATAAAAAATATTTTTATGAATTTTAAAACTAATTAAAACTATTTAAAATCATTAAAAACTATTAAAATATTAAAATAAATCTAGAAATTAAGAAAATGATGATAAAATTAATCTAAGAGTTGCAAAAATTCTATTTTAATGTATTAGACCTAAGAAAAATATAAAAAGTGCAAAAATGTGAAAATTGAAATTTAATAATAAAATAATATTAAAATATTATTAAAAATCCAAAAATTATAAAAAATTCTAAAAACTTGAAAACTAGTTTATTTTAACCTAAATAAACAGAAAATGAAAGTGAAATTACCAAAATACCTTAATGGGCCCTCGAATGGGCTAAAAACAAAAACAGTTCAATTAAATGCGTTTTTTGGCCCAAAAAGTTCAACTAGGCCCAAATGACTTGAAAAAGTCCTAACTGACTCAAAATTTGATTCTGAACACAAAAGTCTGAAGGCCCAAAAGCTGGTTTTGAGCTTATCACAGCTTAATGGTGTAAAAGGTATCCTTATTGGGCCAATAAGCCCATTAAGGAATAAGCCAATGCCATAAGCTCAGATTTGACACACAACCTTCTTTTGAGATGCCTAAGAGATCTGTGAAAAGAAATTTTGTAAAAGCAAACCCAATAAGCCAGAAATAAGCAAAGAACTTTTTCACTAAACGACAAAATAGTCGGGTTAGAGTTCTAGGACGTTTCAGAAGCTGATTCTTTTTGCAAAAGCTCACAAATATCTTAACTAAGAATAATCAACAAGAAAATTCATAAAAAGCCAAGTAGAATAAGCTGTGGGAGCCAATAAGCTGACTAAAAAAGCAAAATAAGCTAGTTTCCTAGCAAAAGCTTAACCAAAAGACTTGTAACTTCTCAAATATGATATTAAGCTGAGAAAAATGACACCTATCACAAAAGCCAAGTTGTTGCATGTACCAATAAGCAGTTCTGAAAAATAAGCCAAATTGTGCTTTTTTGACCAAAAGTCAAAGTCCACCAAATTTTACCAAATGATCAGGGATTGATTATAAGCTTGTTTTAAGAAACTTTTGTGAAGAACTCAAGGTTGAGCCGTTGTGAATCAAGTGGTCATTTGACCAAACCTTGACAGATTTTGGCAAAATCAAGCCAATAAGCCAATTAGCTTATAAGCCAGCAATTAAGCAAACCAAATAGCAAGAAGCACTCACAATCAACACAACTAGGCATACACTAGAATAACAAATGCAAGCCTACAATAAGGTGGTCACTTTGCTGATGCAAATGACCACTTCAGCCAACTTTGATAAGCTTTAGCACCCACAATAAGCCACCAAATTCAACAAACAGATATTATATACATAACTTATCACCTAAACTCTTCCCAAACCAAATTTCAAACCCTAGATCCAACAAAAAAAGATTTTATTGGATCTGATGTGTTTGACCAATTTCAAACCAATACTTTCAGATTTTTCCAAAACTTTGAAATCCTTTTCCAAACCACTTGAGACTTAACTAATGACCAACACCAGTTGCAAATGACTTGTTTAGACTATCCAAACCCTAAGAACCAAGGGCACAAGGCCACAAGGCCTTATGATCCCAAAAACCAAACAATCTTGTTTTAGCCCCTTTTCAAACAAACTTTTGATTCCAACACACAACCTACTGATTTTATGGTTCAAATAACTTACCTAGGTGACAACTAACAGATACCAACAATAAAACACAAAGCACAAAAACAAGAACACCAAATCACATGGCAAAATTCATAACAGTCATGAACATAATTTGTTTTAGAGGAAAATTAAATAGAGCTTATACCTATCCCCCCACAACTTCCTACGGAGATCAGCTATGCTCCTTGGACCACTCTCAACAGCTAGAGAGTGACCAAGGTCCTTGAACAAAGGAGATGATATGAGGCCTTGACTGATGGTTCAAAGCAGAACCTCAAGCACTTGATTTCTTTAACATAAAGAGCAAACAGACCAACCAAGGGCTTAAATCCCTTCACAAGCTTGGTGTCAACAAGCTTGCAAGAGCTTTAGGCAAATGCATGGGGTTAGTACTGTCAAATTCAACCGAACAGGAACAAGGTTTTCAACTTTTTTCAAACTTGAAAACTTGTTCAAATCAAAACGTGAATCAATCTAAAGATCAAAACACATTTATAACATAAAATGGAACTCAACTTCACTCTTAAACAACACCAACTTTTAAAAACATAAAAAGGAATTACAATTTTTTCAAAATACCAAACTTTTATAAATTTTAAAAAGGAATTACAATGTTTAAAGAGTAAAACTGGAACAAGGCTCTCTCACATGTTGAGGACTCCTTATATAGGCCATAAGGGCTGAGATTACAATGAAAACCCTAGCTAAGAAGTCCCTAAAATGCCCTTGAATCCTTCTAGACGTTTGTTGTTGTTGAGCTATCCAAATGCATCCTAGTCGTTCATTTTAGCTTTGTGACCAAGCAAGGAGTGTGGGCTGTTGATTTGGCCACGTGTAATTCCTTGGAGAGGAAGTTGGATTTTGATTGGTGGACGGGTTGAATGGTGGGGTCCTTTGGTGAGTGGGATTGAGGGTTTTTGGTGTGGGATGGGTTTTTGGGCATGTGAATCAAACGTGTGCCTTGGTAATTTGTTTTTACCCTTTGTTTTAAGTGAGGTGGTAACTGGGTTCTTGGGGTGAATAGTAACTCTATTTGATCCGTTTTTTTGTGGAGTGTGTATGTGTTTGGCGCAATTTCTTTTTGAATGTTTCATTTGTCCAACATTGGCCCTTGTCTTTTGGTGAAAGTTGTAAAACATGTTTTATAGTCAACAAACTTGGTTTCCTTTGTTATTTAAGTTTCTAATTTCACACATTTGCCCCAAAACTTTGGTGAAAGGGTTTCAAGGGTTGTTTTTGCTATTTTTGAATAGTTCAAGGACTGATCTTGGACATTTCTCATCTTTAAAGGTCTTTATTGGATCTTTGACTTCGTAAGGGACCATTGTTGACAATTTAGAATTGTTGAGGGACTAAACTTGCCAAATCTTCAAATTTGAAGGACCTTTTTGTAGTTTTGACAAACTTAAGGGACCAAACTTGTAATTATGAATATACAAGGGTATTAAGTGTCATTTCTTCATTAATGAGGGATCAATCTTGTACATCTTCAAGTCTTCAAGGTATATTCTTTGAGAAATCCATAACTAGGGCCTGGTTCATTGTACGGCTTTGTTTCTCGTGTTCGTTTTTCCTTGTTTCTTGTGATCTTTTGTCTTTTTCACGATATCCATACCTAAAATACACAAGTAAAAAAAACAAGCATATATATGGTATTTTTATGACATTTATGCATTTAAAGCCCGAAAAGAACGATGAGATAATGTATAAATGCCATCTCATCACTCCCCCATACTAAGCCATTGCCGCGCCCTCACGCAATGCTAGAATAAAGTATCTAAGCATCTCCAAAATTCAATTTCATTAACCTTTATTGAAAAGTAAAAACTTGCAACAATACTACGAAGATGTGTAAAGACATAATGTATGATTTTCATCACGAATGTGACTTTTAGGGTCAATGAATAGAAACAAGTGAATGTCCCACAGAATAAAGTTCGTCATCCTTGATTGTCATACATTCCATGCTAAGTGCAAAAATGAGATCATTGTTGGTACAAGTCACAATGCTAACACTACTCATACGTCCAAATTGTGTAATACTTTTTCTCCCCGCAATCCTAGTTATTATGAAAGGAAATGGGTTTCTAGAAATTTTTAACTATTTGTCATGGATCACAAGTGATTCATATTGACTTATTTGAGTATTTATTAGTTCGAAAATAAAGCACGATTTAATCGATAGTTAGCCGAAGGACAAAATCTTTTAAAACGGCTTCTCGTGTATCTCCTTAAGTTCATATCTTGACATAACTCGTTTCACGATTTGAGACCTTTCTCGGACCGATATTTGGCATGTACTTCATACTTCAAATCTTGGGAAGACGTTCTTGAAATTATGGTCTTCTCTTCATATTTTGGAATTTCTTCACTTGACGTTTTTGAGAGATTCTTCATATTTAGACCAGGACTTTATCATTTTTCTTCAATCTTTATTTTGGATTTTGATATACAACGCTCCGCCTCCTTTTCGGACTTGGATATATTTATCCTCATACCTTGTTAGGGCCTTTTTGGATAGACTTTCTCCATGATCTTTAGGGGAGTAATTGCTTTTCGTCGTGTGTCTCGATCCTTCATATTGATTTAGGAATAATGATACTTCACATCATCTTGGATCTTTAGCAACAAAATAAAGCTCCCCATGCCTTGTTAGTGCCTTTTTGGATCTTCACCAATCTTCGCATCCCGCTTCAATAAGTTATGTCTTGGCTATGAACTCTCTTCAACCCCGAGCAACTTTTAAACGATCTTGTGCTAGAAGCTAAGTAACTTTTCAAATCGTACGACCTTACTTATTGCAATTATTTGTATTCCTAATGCATTGATCTTATGGGAGAAAAAGCCACAATTAAAAACATATGAGTTTTTGAAAGAACATTTTCATGTTCTACGTTTAGCATGATCACTTGTGTACTCTATCATTTCTCGTTCTTCGCTATTTAAAGACCTCTAATTAAAGAGACTCTTGAATACTTAGCCATGCACGTCAAAATTAAGCCAAATTTGGATTAGCTTTCATTAAGATTATATCAAATTGAAGTTTTGGGTTTTCATGCCACCTATAGGATCCTGCACTTTCTTGGACTTTTTCAAGTTTAAATAATGCGTTTTATAGTTCCCTTGATAAGTGACTTTCTAGGATCAATTATAGGAACTTGCGAAAAGTTCTTGTTCTTAACCCGAATGAGCTAAGACTTTCGCGTTTTAAAGTTCCCTATATAAAAGTCTAGCAAAACTTGATTCAAGCGGGTTAAGGAATGTAAAGGGCTCCAAATGCCCATCAAGTCAAAAATTAACTCTTATTCTACCAATCGGAAAATATACATTTGGGTCTTAAAAACACTTATGAAAACTAAGAAAAAATTTAAAATTTGGCCATTTTTAGCCTTATTAGCAACAAACAAAACAAAACGTTGAAAATTGGAAAACGTGAGTGTTAGCCCTAAAATGTGTGCGCCATTTGTGGAATTACATTAGATTCAGATAGGCAAAACATGGAGGGACTACTTTTGACATGTTGTCAAAGTGACCTCTTGTTTAGCCTATATATACCCCTCCATACTTCCATGGAGGGGTGAGGATTCTTCTTATTGTGTATTTCACTTCTCTCTCTAAATACACACACTCATTTCAAGCTTTATATTTCTCTCTCTAAAAATGTCTAAATACTTCTTTTATCCTCCCCGACCTCCGGATCACCTCTTGTTAGCTTGAATCTTACATGTTAACATTTGGTATAAATCGCCACGGGGTAGATTGTGTTTGTTTGTTTGGTTTGAGTTTGATTCGGTTGATTTTTCTATCTAAAGCATCCTGAATTAATTTTTGTTTAGTATTTTCGGGCTTAAAATCTTGATATATATCATTTATATCGATTTGGTAAGGATTTAGTTTGGTTTTTGTGGTAAAAATCGCAAGATTTTGAGGTGTTTGGATTCATATTGAATAGGTGGCATCTGCTCCAGCCTCTGACCACTAAAAGTGCACTAATCGAGTCTAGAGCCAAGAGATCAATCAAATCTCGTTAGGACACATGGATGAAGATCAAGAGAGTCCTACGCTATATCCTTGTGATATTGCTAGAACACTCAGAGTGATACTACTTAGTATTCACAATGATGAGTGGAAATCCTTCTAGTGTTAACATCAAACAGCATTGCGGTAGGTCATATGCAAGATTCTTTATGAATTGAACATGTGTAAAACTGAAAAGCAACAGTGGTTTGATTCTGAAATGATTCAAACTCGTTTCAGGTTTCTACGCAATATCTTTATGGTCTTGCCAGAACATTCAGAGTGATATTCATTAATATTCACAGTGACGAATGGAAATCCTTCTAGCGTCAACATCAAACAGCGCTACGGTAGGTGACTTGTGAGGTTCTTATGAATCAAACTTGTGTCAACTGGAAAGCAATAATGGTAAGATTCTTAATGAATCAAACTTGTTCCAGGAATTTGAATTGACGACTTTAATCAAGCGGATATTTATCCAATTGAATCACTCTTTATGTTCGCAGTCTTGCTTTGTGACGGTCGAGTAAAGAGAACGGCTAGTACAGCCGCGAAACCCTGTCAAGGAGATTCTTAACTGAATCTACCTAATCACAGGTACGATATTTAATATCGTATAACGATCTTCACCGACCGGAGGTAAAACGCTACCGATTTAGGACGAATGTCAAAGCCATTCAGTCCGTGTCTATGTTTTGTCTCGAGAAGGTGGCATCACGGTGTACTCAGCAAAGTCAAAGATTCAAAACCACATGTTCATGCCCAAAGACTTATTCAACATTTAATAATGTGAGCATGTGGATAAAGACACAAGATCGTAAGATGGCAAAGACAAGTGAAGGATGATTTGAAGATCTCAAGATAAAAGACAAAGTCGAAAGACAATGACAAAGGCTCAAAGATCACAGCATGAAGGAACAACACTACTATTACACGTTCAAGATTCATTTATGACGAAATTCATAAATCTCCATTAGAATCCAAATAACGAAGAGGAATGACCTCACATTCGGGGAGATAAAAAATGTGATTAAAATGTGTTCTATAGACTCAAGCACTTTAACTCTTACCCACATGTGCAAAATGTCTACTTAAATTCTTTCGCATTTCAATGCACATGTGAAGGGGGAGTATTTTTGAAACGACAAAACTAGCAAGGTGTTAAATGTTTTTCAAACACTTTATTAGAATTTAAAGTGGTTTTCATGGTTATGATCAAATACCCACAACATCTTTAATTCACGACGTTATTGGTGTCAAAAGGGTGGTTAGGTTTAAGTCCTATGATCCAACCAGAACCGGAGGGATCTTCCCAGGGACAATCCAATGGATTATTAGAAGTCATTAGGAAAGATGGAGTAAAATGTGAACGTAGCTGAATGCCGACTAAGTACTGATGATAGCACTGGAACAATCACAACAAGGTGGTATTAATGATTTCTTTGTAAGCATTGAAGGGGTTGAAGAATGAAAAAGAAATGTAAGGATAAAGGGTCTAAAGAAAGAAGCCCTCCATACAACTTAGGCAGAAACCGGGTCAACACATCATGAAGATAACTCATCATAGACCCAGTGATGTGAAGCACAACCCTTTCCTAGCTACTCAGGCTTCTCTCAAAAGAAGTTTGTTTTATTGTCACGGAGATCAACACGACTTCTATCAACTATCTCGGAGTGAGAAAGTCAATAGAAGTCGTGTTGATCTCCGTGACAATAAAACAAACTTCTTTCGAGAGAAGCCTGAGTAGCTAAGAAAGGGTTGTGCTTCATATCACTGGGTCCATGATGAGTTGTCTTCATGATGTGTTGACCCGGTTTCTGCCTAAGTTGTATGAAGGGCTTCTTTCTTTAGACCCTTTATCCTTACATTTCTTTTTCATTCTTCAACCCCTTCAATACTTACCAAGACATCATTAATAGCACCTTGTTGTGATTGTTCCAGTGCTATCATCAATACTTAGTCGGCATTCAGCTACGTTCACATTCTACTCCATCTTTCCTAAGGACTTCTAATAATCTATTGGATTGTCCCTAGGAAGATCCCTCCGGTTCTGGTTGGATCATAGGACTTAAACCTAACCACCCTTTTGACACCAATAACGTCGTGAATTAAAGATGTTGTGGGTATTTGATCGTAACCATGAAAACCACTTTAAATTCTAACAAAGTGTTTGAAAAACATTTAACACCTTGCTAGTTTTGTCGTTTCAGAAATACTCCCCCTTCACATGTGTATTGAAATGCGAAAGAATTTAAGTAGACATTTTGCACATGTGGGTAAGAGTTAAAGTGCTTGAGTCTATTGATCACATTTTAATCACATTTTCTCCCCTATCTCTAATATATAAAATCTTTTGATATTAGAGATACCAAATTTGATTAAAACATATTTTGAAAAATAGTCTTGAAGATCTTCGGGAGAAAAATGTGTCAAACTTTTGCATGAAGTTTTGGAAAGCTCCCCCTCAAAAATTGATCCAATGGAATTGTCATTACTAGGATATGATCCATATTAAACTTTTGAGGATAGGAGTTGTTGAACACACAATTTTTGAAAGATTTTTAATATCATTGAGAACTTCTTAAAAAATTGTGTTTAACGCTTTTTGAAAAATCAATTCTTTTTGTCGAAAAGGTTTTTCTAAAGCATAAAATTGAGTTCATAGACTTTGAATGTCTTTACGAATCCACTCAAGTGTAAGAAGATTTAAATTCTTTTGCTAAGGGTAAGAGCACGAAATCGTACACTCCCCCGTGAATATAGTTCCGGGTTGCAATCTGAAAGTGATTACAAGCCATTATGTTGAGCTCAAAACGTTGAATGTTTTGTGACAAGCTCAACCCAAGATAGATTGCTCTACCCGTTGTTGGAAATATTGTCCAAAATAGACAATTTCCTTTTAAAAAGATAGAAATGACATGTTTTGAAAAATATTTACAACTTTCATTCGAGCTTTATGTACACACCCGTGTCGTTATTGAGCGACATTTCTAGGTACGTCCATATTATCGATACTGAAAGACATGTCGAGAAGAATATTTTTGGATTATCAAAGATTTTTTAATTTTATTATTCTCTCAGATCTGGGTTTTTGGTTTTGTGGGATGAAGATAGATGAAAAAAATACATATATATACCAAGATCCACTTTTTTGGAGAAACCAAGAAAATGGGTCAAAACCCTTTTGCGATGGCTATTTACGATCGCATTGATTGCGATGGACAGATTTTGATATACATTGCGATGGGTTGACTCATTGCGATGGACAGATTTTGATATACATTGCGATGGGTTGACTCATTGCGATGGGTTGACTCATTGCGATGGGAGGTTACGATGACATTACGATGGGTGGGTCACACATTCTATTGCGATGGGAAAGTTTTTACTCATTGCGATGGATGGTGTACATGACATTACGATGGTGCAATTTTTCCAAAAACATTGCGATGGAGACTCATTTGAAAAAACATTGTGACATAATGACCAAACCTGATTTAAACCGAGACCATAAGACTTTTACAAATCGACTCCATATACTCCCTTCGACACATGCATCATCTAAGATTAAACAACAATCATCTTACATCTCAGACCCAACAACATACTCATCTCACATCATCTCAGATTCATTTCATGGAACATATCGAAATTTATTGACCATATAAGATCCTACACGAAAAATCAATCATCATCGATGTTTGTTGAAGTCATAGCTTCATTTAATTTTCGAATATAAAGCTCGATCCATAACAATTATGTTATGATCTAACTTTGATTCGTTTAAGGTAATCTCATGCATGTACCAAAATACCTACCCGAGATCCTATTTAACGGGACCTTGAAGAATACTCGAATATTTATCTGTTGTCATCTCGTGAGTATTGGTTCAGAGTAGCAGCCAAGATAGGAAATGGGAATTTGGTGTTCATGATGATTCGTATAGATAAAGGGGGTTTATGGTTTGATTTTGTTTGTTTATCAGGATGTTGATTATTCGAATGTAGTTAAGATGAGAGATGATCAGATCTGATTTTGTCTTGAGATGATAATCTTTGTTGACAGTGATAATGAGAGATAGATATGGAGGCTATTAGTTAGGTATTGGTAAGTTTAACCTAGTTTTTAGGGTACGATGCTATATAGTTCAAGGGTGGATCGGGTATTTTTCTTGGTCTTGGGTTAAGCCTTTTAAGGGATGAGTAATGCAATGTTAGAAAGGCTGCATGGATATTTTGGAATGTACCGTATATTATTTTGAAGTTGATTTGGGATGGGCTTGAAGAAAATTGATTATATTATTTTTGGGCTGCTTTGATATAATTGATATAACGGATACATAATGTGAGACAGTTGGGACAAAGTGATATATAATGGACCGGACAAGTATTTATCGAGCTATGATGATATTCGTGTTAAGCCGGTTATCCACTATTTCTCAAACGAAAGTGCTTAAACGACAAAGAAAATTATTGGTTTTAAACCTAATATTTATCGATCCGCGCATCAGTTGGGCATGTGATTGACGCTGGGCTTAAATGACAAGTTATCTAGACAAATTGTCCTTCAACAACATTTTAATCATTTGTTCTAGTTAACGACATTCACAACACACAAACACACAAAAGCAAACAAAACACTTAACGCTAAAACGATATAAGATTCACTTAAACGACAACGGCTAGTTTTGATTCAACAAAGACAAGTGATCACGAAGTGGATTTGGTATTCTTTATTTGAAGTTCAAGTGGAATTTCACGAAGGCGTCTACTTATTTCATCATCGAGCCTTCCTTCTATTTTTCTACCCCTTTTCTTCAAACCCAGTCTATCGATTGATGACTTGCTTGGGCGATAAAATTTATGATTGAGACTTGAATTATCTAGTTTCCACTGTCAAGGGGTGGATGGTCGACGACATGGATAACTATCATTTTTGGGTGTCACACGCAGTTGCTCGTGTGGATAACTTCAAGAGGTATAAGAGACTTGTTTTTGCACCGTTCTTCAATCGACATAAGTGCAAGCTTAAGTAACAAATTTGGGGGATTGTACTTCAGTTTCAAGTTTGGAATATCGGGTTTACTTCACATGTGGTCACAACAAATAGCCGAATGAATTCGAGGTTGGTTAGTTAGACAGAGAGAGATGGAATCAACAATCAATTCTCATGGGATATTTTTGAGCTACACAACGACAATGGTACTTCATAGTCTAAGCAAAAATATTTCAAAGTTTCTCAACGACTTTCAAAACTTTTCAAGACATTTTCTTAAGACTAAGAACTTCTCGAGTATATGGACGTCCACGATAATGATGCTTCCGAGAGTTCGAAATCATCATGGTGGAAGATCGTGTACTTTGAAGTAATCGGGTCAACTTCCAGGGGGAAGTAGTGTACATGGAATGGTATCTACTTACTTTATAGGATTTTTTATGAAGTATTCTGCAGGCGTGAGAAGAATTGTTGTTGATTTCCTGCATGTTACCCCAAACGGATTATCACCAAAACATAAACGACATGAAACAGTATAAAAGCAGTGTTATTTGGTGTGGTTCTTCTATAAATTTCCGCTGTGCACTTAAACCGATGAGCTAGAAGATTGTTCAAACTACATCAAAGTGTCAGAATCTGCTTAAGATACAGATATTGGTTTGGGGGAAGCTAATTCAGAAACTTCGTCAAAAAGAAGTCTATGAAGAAAGTTTTTTAAATACATGCTGCATGAATTGGGGGGAAGTTAATCCAAATCATGCTTATTACAATTGTTCCACAACAAGCAAAGACAAATAGGATTCAAGCTGAGGTACAAGTTATGAAGACAAGAAGAATTAAAAGACATCCTCAGCATTGGAAGTGCCTTGGAAGACTTTTTTTTGTTGTATTTTTACTTGTTAGGAACATTGTAAGTAATTTCGTATGTCTCCACATTGGGGGAAGATTGTTAGCCCTAAAATATGTCCGCCATTTACGGAATTACATTAGATTCAGATAGGCAAAACGTGGAGGGACTACTTTTGACATGTTTTCAAAGTGACCTCTTGTTTAGCCTATATATACCCCTCCATACTTCCATGGAGGGGTGGGGATTCTTCTTATTTTGTATTTCACTTCTCTCTCTAAATACACACACTCATTTCAAGCTTTATATTTATCTTTCTAAAAATGTCTAAATACTTCTTTTATCCTCCCCGACCTCCGGATCACCTCTTGTTAGCTTGAATCTTACATGTTAACAAAAAGGTTACTTAGCTTCTAGCCCAAGATCGTTTAAAAGTTGCTCGTGTTCGAATAGAGTTCATATCCAAAGCATAACTTATTGAAGCGGGTCGCGAAGATTGGCAAAGTTCCAAAAAGGCCATCACAAGGCATGAGGAACTCCATTTTGTTGCTAAATATCCAAGATGATGTGAAGTATCAATATTCCAAAATCAATATGAAGGATCGAGACACACGACGAGAAGCAATATACTCCCCTAAAGATCATGGAGAATTCTATCCAAAAAGAACCTAACAAGGTATGAGGATAAATATATCCAAGTCCGAAAAGGAGGCGGATCCTTGTATATCAAAATCTCAAATAAAGATTAAAGAAAAATGATGATGCCGTGGTCTAATTTTGAAGAAATTCCATATATGAAGAGAAGACCATTAATTCAAGAACGTCTTCCAAGATTAGAAGTTTGAAACACATGTCAAATATCGATCCGAGAAAGGTCTCAAATCATGAAACGAGTTATGCCAAAATATGAACTTAAGGAGATTACGAGAAGCCGTTTTAAAAGATCGTGTCCTTTAGCTAACTATCAATTAAATCGTCCTAATTTATTTTCGGCCTTAATAAAATATCAAAATAAGTAAATGATGTATCCTCATGATCATTAATAGAAAAGGAAATATAAGAGATACCAATTAGGAATAAGGGAGTCTAAGTACGTAATTAACACTCATGTGTAATGATTGTGTTACTAACTTACAATAACAATGATCTCGTTATACGCTTAGCATGGAATTGGGTAAAAATCGAGGATGACGAACGTATGTCTATGAGGCATTCACGTGTTCTTATTCTATGACCCTAAAAGTCACTTAATCATGATGAAAACAATACATTATGTCTAAAACACGTGTAGTAGTTTATTTAAGTTTACGTTTCAATAAATGTCACATAAAAATGAATTTTAGAAGTGCTGCGATACTTAATTCTAGCATTGCGTGGGGACACGGCAATGGTTGGTGGGGGAGTGATGAGACTGCAATTATACATAATCTCATCGTCTAAATCGGGCTTAAAACGCTTAAAATATCATTAAAATACCCCAAAATATGCTTGTGTTTGTTCATTGTGTATTTTAGGTACGGATATCGTGAAATCAACAAAAGATCACAAGAATAAAGCAAAAACGAACACGGGAAATGAACCCGCACAAAGAACTGGACCCGAATCATGATTTTCCATTGAAGTCCTTGAAGTTTTGAAGATTGTCAAGATTGGTCCCTCATCTTTTGAAGACTTGTCATTTTATACCCTAGTAAATCCTCAAAATTACATATAGGTCCCTAAATTCGCAAGAACGTACACGATTGGTCCTTGGAATATGATGAAATTACAAGAAAATCCCTTAGAACAAGTTTGGAAAAGTTTTTGTGGCCAATATAAGAAAACAAAAACTTTGATATAAAGGGAATATTAGTTTATGGGCTGTTGAAACTTATATGACAAAGGAAAGGGAATCGGAGGACTAAATGTGGCAGGCATCCAAACTACCATCACCCTATCACCACTTGACACATCACCCACTACCTCCCTACACTAACCATAGCCCTACACATCACCACTCCCACGCCATGTCACATCCCACTCACTCAACTCATTAACAGATTTATTTAAAAATCTGTTTAAACACAAAAATTAGTGGGAAACATACACTGTTTATCACCTCCCCCTAATCCACCCCTAATCATCCCCTATAAACCCTAATATGTATAAATAACAAATCAAAGGGGAAAACTCTAATTACTTCTAGATTAGTGATTCACATCACTTTAACCAAAACCCACTACCCAAATACTCCACCAGCTCACATGTGGACCCCCCCCCCCCCCCCCTTGTACCTCCCCTACACCCGTCACAGTCCTCAAAACCCCAAAGGAGACCAGATAAATAGATGGATGAATTTGCTTGCTCCTTACGCCCTTTTTAACAGTCAAGATCAAAGTAATAGCCTGTCTCTTCACATGTTGCCATGAAGACCAAATTCAAAATCTGTTGACTACAAGGGCAATTTTGGAGTTTAGCCGATTTGGGTTTTTGCTTTCTTGTATTCTAGAATCCTCTTTAGAGTATTATATAAAGGGTGCTAGCCTGTTAGCATTTCCCTTTGTTCCAGTTTTTTTTGTAAGAAATTTTTAAGTTAATAAAATATTTAGAGTATTTTCTTTAAAAGCTTGCAATTGAAACTGAGTTCCATTTCCAGTTTTTCTAGTGTAAACATTTACCTTTTATGCATTGTTTGTTAAATTCCATCAAAGTTTTTGTTCAAGAAATTTTTTGGCAAGAACATATTTTTTACCCACGAATTTTGAATCCAAGTTCAAAGGGAAGTGAAAGTGGAACTTTAAATTTGGGCTCAAAATAGTGTTTCCATTTTGTTTAGTTATCAAATTTCAAAGTAGGTTTTAAAGATTTGGTTTCAAAAGTTGAGTATTTCAAAAAGCTTCAAAATCTTGTTTTCTTTTTATGTTTAATGTATCAAACGCCAAGCCACAAGCTTCTGACAAAAGCTTGTGACTCGGCTTTTGCTATACTACTTTGCTTGTTATCTGTTTGTTTCATATGTGTAGGTTTCAAACTATTCCACCATCATCATTTTTTTTACTTTGCTGTAGAAGATATTTGCACCCTCTTGGTCTGCTGTAGACAATCCAACATGGCTCTCTACACACCCTCATAAGCTACCATAAGCTCACAAAAAATCACAAGGGAAGGCATCAGCTGGTAAGGCTTGTCCCCCCTTATTCATTTTTTGCTAGTTTATAGATTATTGTGGTTTTGTGTTAACCTGTTTGCATGTTAGTGTGATTGTTTATGCTAATTTGTTGCTTTGATCTTCGTTACATACATTGTAGATATGATTGGATTTGTTTTTAAAATTTTTGTTTGAAAATTTTTGTTAAGCTGATTATTAAGGGGTGTTTGGGTCTGCTATATGCTAGCTTTGGGTGACACAAAGGTAGGATGTTTTCAGTTTAAACACACCCCAATAGTAAGTGGTAAGGCATATTGATAGTTGTCTTGAAGTTTGTTAGCTTAAAAAGGAATTTTGCATGTTAAAATTTGGTAAAAATCAGTAAAAAACAGTTAGTAGGGAAATCTAGGTTGTTTTGGTATATTGTGAGTTCTAATATTTATAGCTGTTAGAGTATATGATAATCTGGGGTTGTTGATAGTTTATTTGTGATTTGGAAGTGTTTTGTGGAAGTTGTGGTGGTTTGAAACTCACTAGAAAATCAACTATATCAACAAAAGGCCCCCAGACCCCATTTAAAGTTCATCAGTAACATTCATCTGCTTCTTTGTGTGATTTCTTGCCTTGGACTCTGTGTTTTTCTTGTTTATACTGACTCCCCACATTCCACTGAGTGTGGGGGTGCCTCTTGTTCCAAAAGAAACCAATTAACAAAGCAGAAATCGTCCAATTTGGTTTACTGTGAAGGAGCAGTGGGAACAAAGTTCCCACTGATAGTTTATCTGTTGCCACTGCCATACAAAAAGACAAGACTCCTTGACCTGTCACTTTCAGTTTACTCTTTTTTTTTCTTTAGTGGTTGTTTTTAAGTATTTTCACCCATTTTAATTATCATAGTCTTAATTATTTATTTAAAGATTTCTAGAAAAGTTAAATTTTATTTTACTGTTTATTTGGTATTTTTTAGATTTAATTAGTTTTAAATAGTTTTTAATATTCTGTCGTTTTTCTTTTAGTGCAAAAAGTCATATTTTTCAGCTTTACAAAGTTTCTTAGTTTCAGTAAATTATTTTAAGATTTTTAAAAAAGAAATTTCACTGTTCACTTTATTTAATTATTTTCTAGAATTAATTTAAGTTTAAATAGGATTTTAATCAAACTGTTTTGTCTTTTAGTGGTAAAAAAAAATACTTTTTTCAACTTTTTCAATTTTTCTACTATTTAGTTAAGTAAAATAGGATTTTTGAAAAAGTAAATTTATTTTTAGCTTATTTTATTATTTTTAATCATTATTTTAGTTAAAAAAAGTATTTTTAGCATTTAAAAAATAGAAAAATAGTTTTAAATTTAGCAAAAATAATTTTTAGTGTTTAATTAATATAAGTGAGATATTAGTTTGATAAAATAATATTTTGTGCTTTTTGTTAATTATATTTAATTTTAGGGCTTTAATTAGCATTTAAAATTGAATATTTAATTAATAAAAGGTTTTAAAATTTATTTATTGAATTTTTATTCTTATTTATATTATTTTAGGCTTAGTTTTAATTTTTAATTATTTTTAGCTTTAATTTTTAATTTCGTCGCGTTTTACGTATTTACGTCATCGTTTTTACGTTTTACATCGTAGTGTAATCGTAGTGTAACTCGTCTTTAATTTTCTTTCTTCTCAAACCCAAAAACGACACTAATCCAAACTTGATTTTATTATATTGGCCTAACATACACACCTCCGCCGAGAACGAACTCGCATTTATTCGATTCGTCGGTTTTCCTAAACTGTAGAGTTTAATACTTGCCGCATACGCGTTTTTCCTAAAACGTGTACGATTTTACCTACATCAATTATGGTGGGTGAGTAGATACTTCACTTTGCTTACGTCACCACGCAATCCAATTTTCATCTTTTTGTTATTATTTTGTTGCAAAATAAGGCTAAAAATGGCCAAATTTTAAATTTTTTCTTGTTTTTCATAAGTGATTAAGACACGAATGTAGGTTTTCCGATGGTGAGAATAAGAGTAATTTTTAAATCGACCGTGCGTGTTGAGCACTTAGCTTTGATTCTTTAACTTTTTAGGCTAAGTCTCTTAAATTAGGACGAGAAATAATAGAGTTAATTGTAAGTTACGTAATCTTTCACGATCTCATGTGTAGTAATTATTAGCTTATTCTCCCCACGCTTTGGTTTATACAAATGAAATAAGTAAGGTCGTACGATTTAAAAGGTTACTTAGCTTCTAGCCCAAGATCGTTTAAAAGTTGCTCGTGTTCAAATAGAGTTCATAGTCAAGGCATAACTTATTGAAGCGAGATGCGAAGATTGACAAAGTTCCAAAAAGGCCCTAACAAGGCATGGGGAACTCTATTTTGTTGCTAAAGATCCAAGATGATGTGAAGTATCATTATTCCAAAATCAATATGAAGGATCGAGACACACGACGAGAAGCAATATACTCCCCTAAAGATCATGGAGAATTCTATCCAAAAAGACCCTAACAAGGTACGAGGAAAAATATATACAAGTCCGGAAAGGAGGCGGATCGTTGTATATCAAAATCCCAAATAACGATTGAAGAAAAATGATGAAGTCGTGGTCCAAGATTCGAAGAGAAGACCATTATTTCAAGAACGTCTTCCAAGATTTGAAGTTCGAAACACATGCCAAATATCGGTCCGAGAAAGGTCTCAAATCGTGAAACGAGTTATGCCAAGATATGAACTTAAGGAGATTACGAGAAGCCGTTTTAAAAGATCGTGTCCTTTAGCTAACAATCAATTAAATCGTCCCACATTATTTTCGGCTGTCAATGATGCATCCTCATGATCATTAAGACAAAATAAAATATAAGAGATACACCTTAGGAATAAGGGAGTCTAAGTACGTAATTAACACTCATGAGTAATGATTGTGTTACTAACTTATAATGACAATGATCTCGTTACACGATTAGCATTGAATTGGGTGAAAATCGAGGATGACGAACTTATCTCTATGAGGCATTCACGTGTACTTATTCTTTGACCCTAAAAGTCACTTAATCGTGATAAAAGCAATGCATTATGTCTAAAACACGTGTAGTAGTTTATTTAAGTTTACGTTTTCAATAAATGTCATATAAAATTGAACTTTGGAAGTGCTACGATACTTAATGCTAGTATTGCGTGGGGACATGACAATGGTTTAGTATTGGGGAGTGATGAGACCGCAATTATACATAGTCTCATCGTCCAAATCGGGCTTAAAACGCTTAAAATATCATTAAAATACCCCAAAATATACTTGTGTTTGTCTATTGTGTATTTTAGGTATGAATATCGTGAAATCAACAAAAGATCACAAGAATCAAGCAAAAACGAACACGGGAAATGAAGTCGCACAAAGAACCAGACCCGAATCATGATTTTCCATTGAAGTCCTTGAAGTTTTGAACATTGTCAAGATTGGTCCCTCATCTTTTGAAGAATTGTCATTTTATACCCTTGTAAATCCTCAAAATTACATATGGGTCCCTAAAATGACAAGAATGTACAAGATTGGTCCTTAGAATCTGATGAAATTACAAGAAAAGCCCTTAGAACAAGTTTGGAAAAGTTTTTATGGCCAATATAAGAAAACAAAAACTTTGATATAAAGGGAATATTAGTTTATGGGCTGTTGAAACTTATATGACAAAGGAAAGGGAATTGGAGGACTAAATGTGGCAGACATCCAAACTACCATCACCCTATCACCACTTGACACATCACCCCACTACCTCCCTACACCAACCATAGCCGTACGCATCACCACCCCATGCCATGTCACATCCCACTCACTCAACTCACTAACAGATTTATTTAAAAATCTGTTTAAACATAAAAATTAGTGGGAAACATACATTGTTTATCACCTCCCCTTAATCCACCGCTAATCGTCCCTTATAAACCCTAATCTGTATAAACAACAAATCAAAGGGGAAAACTGTAATTACTTCTAGATTAGTGATTCACATCACTTTAACCAAAACCCACTACCCAAATACTCCACCAGCTCACCTGTGGACCCCCCTTGTACCTCCCATGCACCCGTCACTGTCCTTAAAACCCCAAAAGGAGACCAGATAAACGGATGGATGAATTTGCTTGCTCCCTACGCCCTTTTTAACAGTCAAGATCAAAGTAACAGCCTGTCTATTCACATGTTGCCATGAAGACCAAATTCAAAATCTGTTGACTACAAGGGCAATGTTGGAATTTAGCAGATTAGGGTTTTTTCTTTCTTGTATTCTAGAATCCTCTTTAGAGTATTATATAAAGGGTGCTAGCTTATTAGCATTTCCCTTTGTTCTAGTTTTTTTTGTAATAAATTTTTTAAGTTAATAAAATATTTAGAGTATTTTCTTTAAAAGCTTGCAATTGAAACTGAGTTCCATTTACAGTTTTTCTAGTGTAAACATTTACCTTTTATGCATTGTTAGTTAAATTACATCAAAGTTTTTGTTCAAGAAATTTTTTGGCAAGAACATATTTTTTACCCACGAATTTTGAATCCAAGTTCAAAGGGAAGTGAAAGTGGAACTTTGAGTTTGGGTTCAAAATAGTGTTTCCATTTTGTTTAGTTATCATATTTCAAAGTAGGTTTTAAAGATTTGGTTTCAAAAGTTGAGTATTTCAAAAAGCTTCAAAATCTTGTTTTCTTTTTATGTTTACTGTAGCAAACGCCAAGCCACAATCTTCTAACAAAAGCTTGTGACTCAGCTTTTGCTATACTACTTTGCTTGTTCTCTCTTTGTTTCATATGTGCAGGTTTCAAACTAGTCCACCATCATCATTTTTTTTACTTTGCTGTTGAAGATATTTGCACCCTCTTGGTCTGTTGTAGACCATCCAACAGGGCTCTCTACACACCCTCATAAGCTACCATAAGCTCACAAAAAATCACAAGGGAAGGCATCAACTGGTAAGGCTTGAACCCCCTTATTCATTTTTTGCTAGTTTATAGATTATTGTGGTTTTGTGTGAATATGTTAGCATTTTAGTGTGATTGTTTATGCTCATTTGTTGCTTTAATCTCTGTTACATACATTTTAGATAGGATTGGATTTGTTTTCAAAATTTTTGTTTGAAAAAATTTGTTAAGTTGATTATTAAGGGGTGTTTAGGTCTGCTCTATGCTAGCTTTGGGTGACACAACGGTAGGATGTTTTCAGTTTAAACACACCCAATAGTAAGTGGTAAGGCATATTGATAGTTGGCTTAGAGTTTGGTAGATTAAAAAGGAATATTGCATGTTAAAATTTGGTAAAAATCAGTCAAAAAAACAGTTAGTAGGCAAATCTAGGTTGTTTTGGTATATTGTGAGTTCTAATCTTTGTAGCTTTTAGCGTATATGATAATCTAGGGTTGTTGATAGTTTATTTGTGATTTGGAAGTGTTTTGTGGAAGTTGTGGTGGTTTGAAACTCACTAGAAAACTAACTATATCAGCAAAAGGCCCCTAGACCCCATTTAAAGTTCATCAGTAACATTCATCTTCTTCTTTGTGTGATTTCTTGCCTTGGACTGTGTGTTTTTCTTGTTTATACTGACTCCCACACTCCACTGAGTGTGGGGGTGCCTCTTGTTCCAAAAGAAACCAATTAACAAAGCAGAAATCGTCCAATTTGGTTTACTGTGAAGAGCAGTGGGAACAAAGTTCCCACTGATAGTTTATTTGTTGCCATTGCTACACAAAAAGACAAGACTCCTTGACCTGTCACTTTCAGTTTACTCTTTTTTTTTTGTCTTTAGTGGTTGTTTTTGAGTATTTTTCACCCATTTTAATTTTCATAGTCTTAATCATTTATTTAAAGCTTTTCAAAAAAGTTAATTTTATTTACAGTTCATTTGGTATTTTTTAGATTTAATTCAGTTTTAAATAGTTTTTAATATTCTGTCTTTTGTCTTTTAGTGCAAAAAGTCATATTTTTTAGTTTTATAAGTTTTCTTAGTTTCAGTAGATAATTTTAAGATTTTTAGAAAAGAAATTTCACTGTTCACTTTATTTAATTATTTTTTAGAATTAATTTAAGTTAATATAGGATTTTAATCAAACTAATTTGTCTTTTAGTGGTAAGAATTATTTTTTTCAACTTTTTCAATTTTCCTACTATTTAGTTAAGTAAAATAGGATTTTTGGAAAAGTAAATTTATTTTTAACATTATTTTATTATTTTTAGTCATTATTTTAGATTAAAAAGTGTTTTTAGCATTTAAAAAATAGAAAAATAGTTTTAAAAATTTACGAAAAATAATTTTTAGTGTTTAATTAGTATAAGTGAGATATTAGTTTGATAAAATAATATTTTGGGCTTTTTGTTAATTATATTTAATTCTAGGGCTTTAATTAGCATTTAAAATTAAATATTTAATTTATAAAAGGTTTTAAAATTTATTTATTGAATTTTTATTCTTATTTATATTATTTTAGACTTATTTTTAATTTTTAATTATTTTTAGCTTTAATTTTTAATTTCGTCGCGTTTTACGTATTTACGTCATCGTTTTTACGTTTTACGTCGTAGTGTAACTCGTCTTTAATTTTCTTTCTTCTCAAACCCAAAAACGACACTAATCTAAACTTGATTTTATTATATTGGCCTAACATACACACCTCCGCCGAGAACAAACTCGCATTTATTCGTTTCGGCGGTTTTCCTAAACCGTAGAGTTTAATACTTGCCACATACGCGTTTTTCCTAAAACGTGTACGATTTTACCTACATCATCGCCTTCACATGTTCATACTAATAGTTAAAGTCTTGCGTAACTCTGATGAATATTCGAAGGACTAACTACAACTGTATTTGTATGGGAGATTGTTAGCCTTTCGAAATCAACAAAGTATGAACTCGGTTCAGAAGTCACAAGAGCACAAGATGGCGATAATTAAGATACCTAAGAATGTAATAGGTCATCTTAGACACAAGGACACAAGATGCTCAAGGATAGATTGAAGATCTCAAGCACTCAAAAGTCACATTTCAAAAGCTCAAGATAAAGATCATAAAAGCATGAAGGAGCAAAGCCGTTACAAACAAGATCAAGACCAAGATACAAGACCCAAGAAGGAAGATCGCCTCCACAAGAATGTATTCACTCAATCATCTTATGCATTTTAAAATTGACCGATACATTAGGGGAGATTGTTAGCCCTATATTTTATATAGTCGAACAAGAATGTAATAGGTCATCTTAGTCGTTAATGGTCTTGTATTGTAATAGGTTAGTCGGGTTAACCGGGCTTGGACTTTAAGCTAATATTGTATAAGTTAGGGGCTCTAAGCCCAAGTCAAGCCAAGCCCAGCCCAAGGAAACAAGTCCATGAGCCCAACAAGCTCATGGGTATATAAATCCTCTTCCACGTGTAGAAGAGGGTGTTAGTTACCATTTTACTTTCTCTCTCTAAATGTGAAAACCTTCCACCATATCTCTACTTTCTCTTACTACTTTCTCTCTCTAACTTCTATCTATTTCTATCATATATCTAGTGTTATGGATTGATTGGGATTAACACTCTTTTCATCAAAAAGAATGCCAAGGATATCATCTTAGTACAAGTATATGTGGATGACATCATTTTTGGTTCAACCAAGAAGTCAAGGTGTAGAGAGTTTGAAGATTTGATGAAAGAAAGGTTTTAGATGAGTTCTATGGGAGAACTTACTTTCTTTTTAGGACTACAAGTCAAACAAAGGAAAGATGGAATATTTATCAGCCAAGATAAATATGTTGTTGAAATCTTAAAGAAATTTTCAAGTATAGATGCAAGGAGTACAAGTACACCTTTTGAAGCCAAAAAGTCTTTGTCAAAAAATGAACATGGTGTAGATGTGGATCTTCACTTATACAGGTCTATAATTGGGTCACTTATGTACCTTACTGCTTCTAGGCCAAATATTATGTTTGTCGTGTGTGCTTGTTCAAGGTTTTAAGTTAATCCAAAGGTTTCACATCTACATGTTGAGAAAAGAATCTTCAAATATCTCAAAGGTCAGCCTAACTTAGGTCTATGGTATCCTATAGAATCCAACTTTGACCTAGAAGCCTACTCAGATAGTGATTATGCTGGAGATAACCATGATAGGAAGTCCACAACAGGAGGTTACCAATTCCTTGGAAAAAGACTTATTTCTTGGCAATGTAAGAAGCAAACCATTGTTGCTACTTCTACCACTAAAGCTGAATATGTGGCTGCTGCTTATTTGCTGTGGACAAGTGCTTTGGATTCTGAATCAGATGTTAGATTATGGTTTCAATTTTATGAATACCAAAATCTACATTGATAATGAAAGCACTATTTTTATTGTCAAGAATCCAATATTTCACTCCAAAACCAAGCATATTGAGATAAGACATCACTTTATAAGAGATGCTTATGACAAGAAACTTATTCAAGTTTTAAAGATCCATACAGATAATAATGTAGCTGATTTGTTGAACAAGGCGTTTGAAACAAAGAGGTTTGAGTTCTTGGTAACACATATTGGTATGCTCAACCAATAGTTGCTACATATGTTAAGGGTAGGATGTAAGTGTACAATAATCATGTCTATTATAATGTATAGTGTATGCAGTTGTTTGTGATGTGATTACAGGTTTGATAGATCAAGGTAAAAGAGACTACAACAATAGTGGACTACATGTACTGGTGATTATCTTTGAGGTACCGTTTTTAGACCAAGTACCGCTAGACAAAATTGAAGTACCGCGTATACACCATGTACCGCTATATGATCGTTGTTACACGTACCGTTGGAGGGTCTATTTTGTAAAATTGAAGATTACTTCGCGCTTGGGCTTAATTCCCATATATAAATGAACCCCAATTACATAATTGATTCACTTTATCTTTTTATTCTTAACCTCGATTCTGTAACCCTAATTCTCGTCTTCGATCATAAAAAACAACAATGGCTGCTCGACAAGTGATCTCTAAGCACAATCAAGTCGCAATGCTTATTCAGAATACCGATTCACAAGGTTTTCATCAAATGCTTGACTTCCTTTTCAGAAGTCACATACAATATGCTTTAACTGTAAGTCCTACTGTTTATAATTTCTATAGTTGAGCAATTTTGGAGGACTGCCTCTTCTATTACTCGTCATGGTGCACCCTGTATTAGAGCTAGGGTGAATGATAGAAATGTTTATGTCTCAAAAGTCTTACTAAAGGCATCATTGCGGCTGAATGATGCTGATTAGTATGTTTCCAGACTCAGAGATTCATGACGGCCTTGCAACCATGGGATATGAGGGTAGTCGGGAAATCCTTACTTTCTTTAAAGGGTTATTTTCACCATAATGGAGATTACTCTTTCACACTATTATTCACTGTTTAAGTCCTAAAAGTACTTCATTTGATCAAATTTCTGCAACAACTGCTTTTGTTAGTATTTGTTTGGCAAATCAAAGAGTTTTTAACTTTTCAAAAATGATTTTTGATGGTATGATAAAAAAACTTAGATGCCACTAACAATTATTTTTATGTACACTAGATTTATTCAGGCCTTAGTAAGTGACCAAGTCCCTGACCTATCCACATCATCAAAACCTTAGGATGTCCCTACATTTACCAAAAGAACCTTTTCTTTCTTAGCTAAGAAAGGTACAACTTTTACTAGGACTATAACACCATTGTTTGCTCATATGTTAGCTGATGAGGCTAACACAGAGCATGATGATCCTAGTTCTGCTAGTGAATCTCAGCAAACTCCCTCTCACCAAAGTCCCCAACCCTCTGAAGAAGTACACACTTCTTCATCTCATCATGACCAACCAGTCTCTGATGAGATGATCCATACACCTGCTGCCTCTCTAGATGCTAGTGGTTCTCCACAAGCTAGGGAAACAGAGGTATTGGATATTGCCACTTTGACTACTTTATGTAGTTCTTTATCCAAACAGGTCAAAGATTTGCAAGATGCTAAGATTCTGCAAGATCAAAAGATTGAGAAGTTGAATGCCAAGATCAAGAAGCTAAGGAGGAGAGAAAATCCATGGATCATGCATCACAATTCAATTCATAAGGCTCAGTTGAAGGAGCAAAAGCAGAAGCTAAGAGAGTTCAGAAGGAAGCTGCTAGCGTCAAAATGTTGAGTAAAAAAAGAATGTTCGATCATAGGTTTATATTGTAACATTTATTAGAATGTTGTAATAGTTAGTTAAAATAGTCGTGACATTACGGGCTTGATGGATAACTTAAAAGGCCTCTTTCAAGGTACTAAGCATTTATTCAAGCCCGACCCAAAACAAATATAGTCCAATAGAAAGCCCGCATGTGGGTGGACTATATAAGCACCCTCCTAGCATGTTAGGAGGGTTGGTAGTTCTCATTTTCTCAATCTAATATTCACATAGTTAATCATCTCTCTCTCTACTTTCTCTCTCTAGAAATTCATCTCTTTTCCATCTCATTTCTTTAAATCTATCATTACATAATTGAGGACAAAAATTGGTATCAATCGCCATGGGGTAGATTCGTGTTTAGTTTGTGGTTATTGTTTTTTATTCGTGTGATTTTATCATCAAATCATCTCGTCTCAATGTTTTCGAGCTCTAAATCTCCATAAACATTGCCTACAAGGTTGTGGTAGGAATTTGTGTTATTCATTTTGGTGATTTTCACGAAAAAATTGGAAGTTTTAGCTTGATTATTGGGTCAAAAGTTCGTCATATCAAGTTTTTGGTATGTTCAAGTATTCGGAATGAGGGTTTAAGTATTCTGGCATTTTTCCCTCCATATTGCTTATTCCGACTTGTGTACCCAGAATTATTCCGACTTCTGTCTTGGCTTTTGAAAATTATTCTAACTTCTACACTTGTGCATTCCGAATTATACAACTTGGATTCCGAACTTCTGATTTCAACACATTTCGACTTGTAAAAAGTGAAGGGATTCCGACTTCTGTCTCGATTTTTGAAAATTATTCTGACTTCTACACTTGTGGATTCCGAATTATACAACCTGGATTCCAAACTTCTGCTTAGAATACATATTCCGACTTGTGTATCTGATATGTTTCCGACTTCTAAAAAGGAAATTATTTATTCCGAATTCCGAAAAGGAAAACGGATTACCACTTCTGAAAAGGAAAACAGATTCCGACTTCTAAAAAGGAAAACAAATTCCGACTTTTCATTAGGATAACGAATTCCGGATTAAACCAAGTTAATTCGGAATTGATTCCGGATTAAAACCTTGTGACTCCGGATTAAAACCTTGTGATTCTGGATTGTTTACAAATAGGATTCCGAATTGTGATTCCGGATTGTTTAAAATAGGATTCCGGATTGTTTACAAAAGTGAATTCCAAATTGTTCACTAAAGTGCATTCTGACTTTTTGTGTTATAAAATTTTCAAAAACGTGATTTTGAAAATTTTTATCGCGAGTTTTTTGGTCTAAGAATTTTTAGTTTCTTACGAAGCCATTGTTTAGGGTTTTTCACAAAGTTTCTCGGAATATCAACCACAACCTACTCACAACAACATCTACTAAAGATCCTATTCACTTCATTTTTGAGATGGATTCTACTACTGAGTATCGTGTTACTAATAACAACATCATGGTGGCGGGTAACAAATAGAGACCACCAATGCACAATGGCAATCACGATTTCTTCGAAATCTTGACACAAAACCTAATGGTGATGTTCTTCACCATTGCATCACAGACGGACCCTATACTCCCACTACAATCACCATTCCAGCAACTCCAGCAACCGACTCGACGCTAGGTGCTGCTGAGAAGACTATTAAGGAAACATATGAGAATACTTCGAAAGATAATCGTGCTTGGATTGATGCAGAGAAGGAAGCAATCTATCTAAACCATATAGCCAAAGAGCATATGAACGTTTAGATTGGATCTTAGACTCTTAACTTTGGTTAGAAGTTTAAGTAGAGGAGATCACCACACATTGTCATTCAACCACTTTGTTATTCCGCAAACAAAGTGCGTTGTAGATTCTTGATTGAGTTTTGATAAAAGTCTATACGTTGAAAAGTTATATTGGTATTGTTGTTTTAATTGTTCTTAGTTCTTATCAATTGTTAAAACAACTCACTTGAGTCTTGGTAACGAGTAATTACTTAAGGTTGATAAGTAATAACGAGTTACAAGGGACCAACAAGTGGTATCAGAGCAGTGATTAGCTAAACTCTTATTTTTTTCATTAAACTGCTCATTTTAAAGTTTTCAAATCAAGATACAACATGGCTCAAGTAATACCACAAACCCTAGAGAATAGGGGTGGCCAACTCAATGTTGCTCTTGTTCTAAAGGTAGCAAATTTCACTAATTGGAAGAAAAGGTTCCTTTTCCACATGGTTGGAATCGAACCCCAATTCCTTAGAATTATTGAAAATGGTCCATTTGTTCCCATGGTTGGGGACAATAAAAAACCTGAAGTACAATGAACTGATGATGAGAGAAAAGCTGCTAACCTAGATCAGCGTCTCAGAAGTCTCATCATGTCTGTACTCCTAGATGACCAAAGGAATTATGTTGTGAATTGTAAAACAGCCAAATCTACATGGGAGGACCTTATATTGTATCATGAGGTACCCTCTGATGTGAAGAAAACAAGGGTTATGGACTTAAAGCTTCATCATAACACTTTTAAAAACAAAGAAGGGGAAACCCTTACTCAAACTTTCACCAGATATAAAGCTCTAATGAATGAATTGGTAAATGATGGTGTTGAGCTTTCAAAACTTGAAATCAACACAGTTTTTGTCAATGCATTGCCAAAGAAGTAGCTCAGTTACTGTCAAAGCTTGAGAAATGCCAATCACATTTAAAATTGTGATACGGCCTCTCTTTTTGGGAAACTAAAATATAAAGAAAACCTAGTTGATAAGATTTATGAAGACTCAAGCAAGAGTATAACATTAAACATTGTTACACCTTTGTCAACAGCCTTCTTCAGTGAAGCTGTCATCTAAGACTACCAAGATAGTCCTGGTGATGAAGAGAACACAAGAACTAGTGAGGAGTATTTGAATGACCTCAAAGAGGAATTTCATGAAAGAGCACTTCTAGACAAGTTTAGAAGGTTCTTTAAGAAAGGAGGCAAGTTCTCCAGCACCACAAAAGCTACATCTAACACTGTTTGCTATAAATGTGGAAAGGCTAGTCATTTTGCTAAGGATTGTTTTTCCAAAACATCCATTCATTCTTATCCCTCACCAGCTCAATCAAGACCATCTGGTCAATCTTCATTTCAACATAAACAAATTGCTTCCACTTCTTTTCAGCAAAATGGGGCTGAACTTTGACCAGCAAAAGACTTTGAGGCAAAGTATAAAGAAATCAAGGCTAGAATGGCTCTTATGAGCACTGAAGGTTCTTCCCTTAAGGCTTCCAAGCAAGATAAGAACAAAGGGCTTATTGCTGAAGCTTATGAATAGGATGAAGAGGAAGTCTCTTCAGATGATGATGAAATGGTAAATGTGAAAGTGCTAATGACACTTGCTGATGATGAAGGTTCTAACTCAAATGTTGTAGCCAAAGAAAGTGCTCGAAATGGTGAATGGGTCAACATCACTATCAAAAAGGTACAAACTCTTCTAGAATTAGAAGATAAGGATGACATTAAATTTTTCTTTGATTACCTGTGCATTGATCTAAAATTTGTTAAAGAACAAAGAAACAATCTGCTTGAAAAGTATCATAAAATTATTCTTAAACTTGATGATTTTGAAAGTAAGCTAATAGAGCTAAAAGAAGCTAAACTTGATGTACTTACTTTTCAACAATGGAACAAAGAAATCCTGGATGAAAACAACTCCTTAAGGGTTGAACTAAAAGAAGCAAAAGATATTGTTAAATCTTGGCTTAGAAACTCTGGTAGGGTAAATCAATGTACCAATGAACAAATTCCTGCTCAAAAAAGGAAAATGCTTGGTGCTGAAG
The DNA here is from genome assembly GCA_025667525.1 of Glebionis coronaria. NCBI lineage: Eukaryota > Viridiplantae > Streptophyta > Magnoliopsida > Asterales > Asteraceae > Glebionis > Glebionis coronaria. Next base: position 410,334,850 of record CM046879.1, read on the forward strand.
GATCCTCCAGCACCAACTCCAATGATATTGTCTTTGTCAAAGCCTCAAATGAGGATGGTAGCTCGACCCTGATGTTGTAAGGTCAGGTGAATAGAATTTACCAAATCATGACACTGGACGTATCCTTCTCCCTGAGTTTCAGGCAAATGCTGACTCATCAACACCTGTTGAGTCTTCAGTTACTGAAGATGACCCAGATGATGATTTAGAGAATGGAGTAAGTACCCCACTTCCTCCTTTGGAGAAGTTGGCTGGTGCTGATGTGACAATCCGTCAATTTATGGTTGATATTTTATTCTCAAATATTAATTAAAAATATTATTTTAATGTTATATTATGAACTCACTTATTTTTGGGAAGTAATTTGGATTTACGTCTTGAAGTAGCATCGACTACGTCTAAACCGGAGGATTCAATATTACGTGCTTACGTTTACATACACCGTTTAGGTGACAGTCCGACATTTCAGAAAATAAATTTGTCCGTGAATATTATTTTAAGATTTTAAATTTGTGTTGGTTCATAAACTCACAAGTTTACGAGAAGAGATTAGGACTTACGATTATAATTTAACGTCCTTTACGACTAAACCGGAAACCTTAGGATTACGTATTTACGTTTTCGAACTCCGTTTTTGATGAGACAATTTTTATTAGATTCGTTTTGTGCCGTTGATTCATAATTTATAAAAACGTTTTTCATAAAACAACCCGAGGGCACACAAATCGAGGAAACTAGAATCGAGGAATACCCGTAAATTAGCGGGATGGGACAAATTAATTTATTCCACCCCACTATCTATGGGACGGCCCAAAGGAGGACACCACATCAAAGATGTGGCATCCTTACACTAAGTTTAGCTTACACTTGTAAGCATAGCTTCATTTTGAAGCTACTCTTCCCACTAAACAAACAAAACCACTCATACTTCCCATTAGCTTCCATTTTCACATGCAAAACCACTCTCAAATCCTCTCACTCTCCTCTTTGTGTCGTCCACTTTCCCCCCTAAACACCTATTTTGATCAAAATTTACCCTGAAATCTTATGTTATTTCTACATATAATGATGCCCTTTTGAAGATATGAAGATTGGTGCAAGTTTTAACATCCAAAAAGTAGTTTTCAAGGGAGTCAAGGGCTGATTATCATCAAGGTGTTCATGTAGATTAGTGGTCTTGAAGATGGTCTTGGTTTATCATAAGTTTCTCCATCAAAATCCCTGTATTAATCACAACCTACATCATCTTGGTGGTATAAAGATTGTTGTCCCCATCCTCTTGTTATTTTGATTATGTAATCATGTATTTTCTTTTTAATGTATATATGTATGATGAATATGATGATAAAAATATTGTGTGGGGATTTAGTGTTGATAATCATGGGTAAAAAGATGAAAAACTATATGTAAAAATGGTTAATCTTGCTTAATTTAGTAGGCTGAATAAAACAGTAAATAACCATGTGATGAACTGATAAAATGGCATAGATTAATGGATATACAGTAAGTAATATGTCTTGTACACATGTGAGAGTTGGCCATGCAATGGAATCATTAAAATGAGTGATCAAAACAAGTTTAGAGTGCAAATCTGAGTATACTGTTTTGGACGAATTTTATAAAATACTTAGAGGCTGATTCAACAGTATCCATAGTAGAGTTAAATGGAGCACATATCATGTAGTTTATGTCATAAAAAATTGGGCTTCTATCTCCATATAGAACTCTAGATATGGCTGTTTTGGTGAAAATGAAATTTAAAATCAGATTTGTATAATAAAAACTTATATAATATAAGCACTCACTTATATATTTATAAAATATATACACATGAAAAACCACTAACTTACAAATTTCATTTATATAGATATGTATAAGGTTAAATAAATGGAATCTTTATAAAAATGGTAGTTGAATAAGATTTATAAGTTATAAAAACTATAAACAAGATTTTTACGACTTTTTCGGCTATTACCGTAAAATTAACGTTTTTGTTAAATAAAACTTAGACGGTTGGACCCGTCTAATGTAAATTTTTATAAACTCATATACTGATATATAAACATATATAACAAGTAAAAACCGATAAAACCCGAACTATAAAACATACGGACATTAACGGGCTAAGTTAACGTTATTGGACTAATAATACAACAAAATAAGCTAAAACACTTATAAACTTATTTATTGGACTTAACCCATTTGGGCCCAACATGTAAAGTATAAATATTGATAATACAAGTATGAAATGGATTAATACAAGTTAATGAACTTATAATAGGCTTATTTCACCTAAAGCACGTAAATAAGTAAAACTAGTAAACTAGTAAGAAGTTACCAAAACATAAACACTAAAATGAGTAAAAGAGAATATGTAAACCCACTTGATCATCATATATGTATAATCATCGTATGTATACATAATTGTTATTTTTATAAAGTCATTGGACAAGAGTCTAAGACGAGTATTATTTGTCTAGGTTTCCGTGATTGAAGCACGTACCGTACATCCGAATTGCCGATAACCCGCCTTCCCATATCAATGTGAGTTCATAGCCTCGCACTCTTTTAAATATTTTTATGAAATGTTTTATAAACCCGCGAGGGATATAACATGTTAGTTTTTATAAAATAGGACACTAGTTGTCCCGATTGTTTGTTTATTGATTTGGACCCGAATGATTGTATGACCCGATGAATGATTATATGACCCGATGTATGAGATAAAATGGATTATTAAAGTTAGGTTATGTCACTAAAAGTCCCATTAGCATGAATTGTGAACTACCGGGATTTGGTAGACGCTTATGCATATAATAGTACTATTTGGGGACGATCACCCCAGTTCACGCCTTGATGGTTGATCCCCGTCGTGCCACATTGATTGGTAAGCGAATTTATGTATGAGAAGATTTACACAAGCGTGATTATTGTGACGACACGCTAATTTAGATGGGCAAATTGAGTTTCGGGCTAGCTACCCGTTGTTTGTTGTAGTAAGGTAACAATGTCATGTGGCTTATAATAATCCAATTAACTAAATACTGCTATACGCACCGAATTACGATATATTGCCTGACTAGCAATACGGGGTCATATTATTGATGTTATGTTTGTGTTTTGGTTTTACATAACCATATTCATATAACGGTTTTTATTTAACTCTACACAACGTTATAAAACGTATTGTATGGTATTTTTACGACGTTGGTTCGTATAATGGTTTTGAAGGCGAAAGCCTATATTGTGATTTTGACAAGGATTTGTATAAAATGTTTTTGGCTTATTTCATGGTCTATTATAAAGATTTGTATAAAATGATTTTCGGTAATAAATATATACCGATGATATATTGATGGTTTATTAAACTCTATGAATTCACTCGGCGTTATCGCTGACCTTTTCTTTTAACATGTTTCGTCTCAGGTACTTGAAGGTAACTCTCGGGAAGACAACAAGAATTCATGGCCCGCACTTAAATAAAAATTTCCATTCAAATCTTTTGTAAAATTGTATGAAATGTCTATGACTTGGGACCTATGTAAACTTGATATTTTTGAATGGAAATGCTTTATTATTAAACGACGCGATTTTTAAGCATTGTCTATGATGTGAGTAATGTGCTATCCCGTAACACCAACGAGTCTTCCGCTGTATTGAATTGTGTAAATTTGGGGGTGTTACAGTTTGGTACCAGAGCTCTCGTTATAGAGAACGAAAGATTTTTAAAACCAAGGTTTTGAATAAAACATTTCAGAATCTTTTAACTATAAACATTTTTCTAAAAATGTCTAAAAATCTTTTGATTATAACGGTGCCAAAGAATTCCCGAGTTACCGACAAGGCCAGACTGAGAAGTGTTATTTTAATATATATATATAACTTGGATATTATATATATATATATATATGATGTAATTTGATTACATGATTGTTTGATGATTATTATAATATTTATATGAGGTATTTATACGACGTAGATTGTCACAAGGAACCCTAACTTCCCTAGCAAATCAATCGAAGCTATTCCCGTAGGAATTCTAGCTATTCTAGATCTAAGTCAAGTTGTGGATATTTATGATCCCAACAAAATGGTTGATATTCGTAGCAATGTTGATAGTAGTTGATTATGATATTAAAGAAGAATTGGCGAGATTAAATCCGATATCGATGTCATGACGATCTTTCCTTATAGAGTGGAGTTTGACAAAACGTTACCACCTAGAGAGATGTCATTTGATTCGTTGTCATCCAATTCTTAAATTGAAATCGAACGGGTGAATGTTACACTTGAGGCTGTCATTGGAACCATTACCCAAAAGCCTCATGCCACTAGTACCTTTCCGAGAAGTCTAATTGAATGTGTGAATCGTTTCATACTAGTGACTCATTTGATAACTATTGATGAAGGAGCTATAGGATTGGAAATTAAGTGTTGATCATGTTGAGATTTTATTGCCCTATTAAGGTCTAAAAATAAGGTTGAAAGTATTGAAGAATGAGGTAGGATATCGCATTGAGTTTAAGTTGATTAAAACTTGAATAAAATAAAATTTAACCTGTATGGAATATGAGATTGTTAAGAGGAAGTCGTTAAGTCCTGTGATTGAATTATAAGATTTTAAATGATTGTAGGTTCGTGTAAAGGGTTGTTCTTAGGCCATTGTCCAATGATGAGGATGCCCAGTGTCCAATAAATAAACTGAAGAAATCTTCTTCTGAATTGGGACCGATGGATCTTCCGAGACAGGTGGGACACCTAATGACTCTTGTAGACTAGTATTCATTGTGGTATCTTTTAAAAATAATCCCTAACTTAACTGTGACATCAGTTGGTAGGATGAGTTCTTGGAATTGTATGACATAGTGACACGTAATGTGTTACGGTACAATTTAGACTTGTTTGTGATTAATGAAAAGACTACCTTTGATTGCTAAATTCTACATGTATCGATGATATCTATCTTTTCTTGCTTCTTCCTAATACTCGCATTAGTGATGCAACCATTGAGCAAGTGCTCATCTCGAATTGAGTTACGTTGTGGATTATTCTTTTTGAGTGACATCGAGGTCATGCACCTCATGATTAATTGCCTAAGCTCATTTCCTATTATATTGTAGTTAGTTCTTGGTAAACAACTTTTCATCACTCTTTTGCAGATCACTCATTGTTTTTATAAGATAAAACAATATCCCTTGAGAAAAATTAAATTTTCATCACTATAAGGATTATTTAAAGTGAGATTTATAAGTGATCGTTATCGAAATGAAGTTGTTTATAAAACACCTTGGAAAAACTAAATTGTTATCATTTCTTATGATTTGATTTCATTTGAATGACCTGGGTAACGATCCGAGGAGCTTTCGAATGCGTACTCAAATTATGAAAACATGGGATATATTCATATTCATTAAATGTTTCGTCTATATCTGATTTGAAATTCTCTCGCGTAGATATGCGTTGACCTTACTCTTTTAAGGTTAGTTATATCTCCTGATATCCTTGAATTTGTGAAGGATTATGAATTATTATTAGTCTTTTGAGAAGTTCACATCTTATCGACGACAATAAAACTAAAAAGTTGATAGTGCCAGTAGAATGGATTGATTGATTATGACATGACGACATTGTCTTAATTGATGGGAACTCGAGTAGAAATCCCCTAAAAGATAAGATGTTGATTATCAAAAGTGATCTAAATAATTCTTGATGGATGACTTGAAATTATACCATGAATGGTTGTGAATTAGTCATAGATATTATAATCTAGAAAGAACCTAATATGAATTTATTAAAAGATGTTTCTGTTATCTGAAACTTTAGGAGGTATTTTTTGGTGAATTAACTAGACTTTTGCCATTAAGGCAAGTAGAAATTGGTATTGATTATATTCCCGGTGTTGCACCTGTGGCGTGTGCACTGTACGTCAGCACCATCTGAATTAAAGGAATTACCGTACAACTAAGAAAGTTGTCGGAGAAAGATTTTATTCCACCAAGCTCGTCATCATGAAGAGCTATGGTGTTATCATTCCTTATATTTATAGATTACTGTGAACTGAGTAAATTGACAATCGAAAACGATATCCATGACTCGAAATGGAATATTTGTTCGATCATTTACAAGGTTCTAGCGTATGTTTTAAAGATTTGATTCATGGCATGGTTATCATTCACTTCGCATCTGCGAAAAAGATTATCTATTCCAATCACTACATCCAGAACTCGTAATGAACATTATGAGTTTCACGTGATGACGTTTGGATTGACTAATACACATGTAGCATTCATAAATTTGGTGAATCACGTGTGTAGGCTGTAATTCGATAAATTCATGCTCGTGATCATTAAGGACCATTTGTTTGTTTATAAGAATAAGAAGAAGTTAATAATTAATTATAGATTGCTCTGAATTGGCCGAACAATAAAAACCTGTACCTTAAATATTTAACATATGATTAAAGACTTAATCCTTTATATTAATTGACCGTGTGATTAATAGATAATGGAATCTATAATGACTCTTCAAAAATTTAGAACCCTTTTAAGACTTTGGGTTTTACCAAAAAGAAAGTGCAAATGTGTTTTGACAAATGTTTTATCGGAAAGAACTTTTGAGGGATTATTCCCTTATACCCAGAACATTTAACTAAACTCCTGTTTAGGGGTAAATGTTCGTGTATACGTCAAGACAACCTAAGAGGGATTGAGGAAACCATTTAAACCATGACTTAAAATTTGAAACGATAATTTACGCTTTTCAACTAAGAAAATTTTGACCAAAATATAAACAAAGATTTTTCGAACATTTACGAATCCTATTAATTATTTTCGATAAATCAACAAAAATCGTGTTAATTAAATTTAAAATTATTTTAAACATTTTCATATAATTGGACGGACTAAGAAATTTAAAATCTTTACGTTTACGTTTCATTAAAATTGAACATTTAATATTTAATTACTTGTAATAATTATCGACGCTTTAGACGTCGGATTGAGTAAAACGGATAAAAATGATAGTTGAGAAGAAACTAAAACTTAGAAAATATGAAGAAAGAAATTTTGAATGAATACGGTCATGATAATTATTTCATCAGGGAAGATGAATGTAGATACTGACACCTTATATAAAAAGGATAAAGAACCAATTACGATGTATTTCTTAATAATGAATGTGCAAAATAAATTGCCGAACAATTTTAAATATAGCCGATACTTATAAAAAGGATAATATAGATAATAAAAGGGATTCGTGGCTAACGTGAACCATTAGAATTAAGAAGCCGATGGCGTTAAAAGTGTAAAAGACCGCTTGTGGTTGTCTAAATATGGAGGATTGTGAGATATAGTTATGTTGGAAACTTGTAAATGTACGTATTTTATTCATGCCATTTCTAATTTAATGTATCTTTATCTGAAGAAGTTTTACTAATGGAAAATTATGAAGGCAGAGACCGCCTCATACATTAGTAAACGTCTAACTATTGCAAAGGTCATCATCTGAATTTGATTCGATTTGGATCATCGTCGAAAGACTGACCAAATCTGCTAATATCATTCCTGTTAATGATTGATTCTTGATGAAGAAATTGACTCTTTTGTATTTAAAGGAGTTGTGTAAACATAGTGTGCATGTATCGATCATCTCTATCAAGATCCTCGCTTCGCATTGAATTTCTAGAGATTTGCTCAAAAGTCATTAAGAACGAATCTTGATGAGAGTACTGTGTACCACCCCAATCGAAGGGACGAGGTAAAGTAACTATACAAAATACTAGAAGTCTTGTTTTATGTTTGAATGATTGATCTTTGGTAATGAACCGTATAATCGCTATCCTTTGGAAAGATTATCATTGATAATTATCGTATTAGGATCGAGATAGAATCTTGTTAAGATTTAAATATTAGAGCATCTGTAAGCAGGAGTTGGGCATGTCTTTTAGGTTTAAGGTTTCCTATGATGGTGAACCTAACCTTGCAAATACCCGACCCGCGAGACTTGAAATGATTGTTGAAATTAGGATCTGATTATTGACTGCCGGTAGTGGGCAGGAGGTTATGTGAATATGGAATGTAGATCTTGAAGTGCCAGATGGGTAGCTTAGTTATGCCAAAAATTTTAACCATGGAAAAATGAAATGATGATCTGAAAGATCATGGGATATAAGTCCCCGTTGTATGGGACCATTGAGATGATGTAAAAGATTGGTTTGAAGGGCATATAAGCTGGATCTACCCTAGGACTTCAAGAGCTGCGTGAATTATGTTTCGTATATCGAACTTGATAAAATGCCTATCAAGTGAAAATCTGACTATACCTTAATGAAGTTTAGATCGGCAAAAAGTTGCATTCATCAAAAACCCGTGAACATCATGGATAGAGAAAGTAAGTCAACATTAAGCCTGATCCTATATTAATTAAAAATATTTAGCAGATGTGGAGGAAATACCCACATGGCTTTAACTCTATAAGAAGTGAGTAGTAAGATGATCTTTGAGGACAAAGATCCTGTTTAGGGGTAAATGCTGTGACAATCCGTCAATTTATGGTTGATATTTTATTCTCAAATATTAATTAAAAATATTTAATGTTATATTATGAACTCACTTATTTTTGGGAAGTAATTTGGATTTACGTCTTGAAGTAGCATCGACTACGTCTAAACCGGAGGATTCAACATTACGTGCTTACGTTTACATACACCGTTTTGGTGACAGTCCGACATTTCAGAAAATAAATTTTTCCGTGAATATTATTTTAAGATTTTAAATTTGTGTTGGTTCATAAACTCACAAATTTACGAGAAGAGATTAGGACTTATGATTATAATTTAACGTCCTTTACGACTAAACCGGAAACCTTAGGATTACGTATTTACGTTTTCGAACTCCCTTTTTGATGAGACAATTTTTATTAGATTCGTTTTGTGTCGTTGATTCATAATTTATAAAAACGTTTTTCATAAAACGACCCGAGGGCACGCAAATCGAGGAAACTAGAATCGAGGAATACCCGTAAATTAGCGGGATGGGACAAATTAATTTATTCCACCCCACTATCTATGGGACGGCCCAAAGGAGGACACCACATCAAAGATGTGGCATCCTTACACTAAGTTTAGCTTACACTTGTAAGCATAGCTTCATTTTGAAACTACTCTTCCCACTAAACTAACAAAACCACTCATACTTCCCATTAGCTTCCATTTTCACATGCAAAACCACTCTCAAATCCTCTCACTCTCCTCTTTGTGCCATCCACTTTCCCCCCTAAACACCTATTTTGATCAAAATTTACCATGAAATCTTATGTTATTTCTACATATAATGATGCCCTTTTGAAGATATGAAGATTGGTGCAAGTTTTAACATCCAAAAAGGCGCTTTCAAGGGCGTCAAGGGCTGATTATCATCAAGGTGTTCATGTAGATGAGTGGTCTTGAAGATGGTCTTGGTTTATCACAAGTTTCTCCATCAAAATCCATGTCCTAATCACAACCTACATCATCTTGGTGGTATAAAGATTGTTCTCCCCATCCTCTTGTTATTTTGATTATGTAATCATGTATTTTCTTTTTAATGTATATATGTATGATGATATATGATGATAAAAATATTGTGTGGGGATTTGGTGTTGATAATCATGGGTAAAAAGATGAAAAATTATATGTAAAAATGGTTAATCTTGCTTAATTTAGTAGGCTGTATAAAACAGTAAATAACCATGTGATGAACTGATAAAATGGCATAGATTAATGGATATACAGTAAGTAATATGTCTTGTACACATGTGAGAGTTGGCCATGCAATGGAATCATTAAAATGAGTGAGATATGATCAAAACAAGTTTAGAGTGCAAATCTAAGTACACTGTTTTGGACGAATTTTATAAAATACTTAGAGGCTGATTCAACAGTAGCCATAGAGTAGTTAAATGGAGCACATATCATGTAGTTTATGCCATAAAAATTTAGGCTTCTATCTCCATATAGAACTCTAGATATGGTTGTCTTGGTGAAAATGAAATTTAAAATCAGATTTGTATAATAAAAACTTATATAATATAAGCACTCACTTATATATTTATAAATATATACACATGAAAACCCACTAACTTATAGATTTAATTTATATAGATATGTATAAGGTTAAATAAATGGACTCTTTATAAAAATGGTAGTTGAATAAGATTTATAAGTTATAAAAACTATAAACAAGATTTTTACGACTTTTTCGGCTATTACCGTAAAATTAACGTTTTTGTTAAATAAAACTTAGACGGTTGGACCCGTCTAATGTAAATTTTTATAAACTCATATACTGATATATAAACATATATAACAAGTAAAAACCGATAAAACCCAAACTATAAAACATACGGACATTAACGGGCTAAGTTAACGTTATTGGACTAATAATACAACAAAATGGGCTAAAACACTTATAAACTTATTTATTGGATTTAACCCATTTGGGCCCAACATGTAAAGTATAAATACTGATAATACAAGTATGAAATGGATTAATACAAGTTAATGAACTTATAATAGGCTTATTGGACCTAAAGCACGTAAATAAGTAAAACTAGTAAACTAGTAAGAAGTTACCAAAACATAAACACTAAAATGAGTAAAAGAGAATATGTAAACCCACTTGATCATCATATATATATATAATCATCATATGTATACATAATTGTTATTTTTATAAAGTCATTGGACAAGAGTCTAAGACGAGTATTATTTGTCTAGGTTTCCGTGATTGAAGCACGTACCGTACATCCGAATTGCCGATAACCCGCCTTCCCACATCAACGTGAGTTCATAGCCTCGCACTCTTTTAAATGTTTTTATGAAATGTTTTATAAAACCCGCGAGGGAGATAACATGTTAGTTTTTATAAAATAGGACACTAGTTGTCCTGATTGTTTGTTTATTCATTTGGACCCGAATGATTGTATGACCCGATGAATGATTATATGACCCGATGTATGAGATAAAATGGATTATTAAAGTTAGGTTATGTCACTAAAAGTCCCATTAACATGAATTGTGAACTACCGGGATTTGGTAGACGCTTATGCATATAATAGTACTATTTGGGGACGATCACCCCAGTTCGCGCCTTGACGGTTGATCCCCGTCGTGCCACATTGATTGGTAAGCGAATTTATGTATGAGAAGATTTACACAAGCGTGATTATTGTGACGACACGCTAATTTAGATGGGCAAATTGAGTTTCGGGCTAGCTACCCGTTGTTTGTTGTAGTAAGGTAACAATGTCATGCGGCTTATAATAATCCAATTAACTAAATACTGCTATACGCACCGAATTACGATATATTGCCTGACTAGCAATACGGGGTCATATTATTGATGTTATGTTTGTGTTTTGGTTTTACATAACCATATTCATATAACGGTTTTTATTTAACTCTACACGACGTTATAAAACGTATTGTATGGTATTTTTACGACGTTGGTTCGTATAATGGTTTTGAAGGCGAAAGCCTATATTGTGATTTTGACAAGGATTTGTATAAAATGTTTTTGGCCTATTTCATGTTCTATTATAAAGATTTGTATAAAATGATTTTCGGTAATAAATATATACCGATGATATATTGATGGTTTATTAAACTCTATGAATTCACTCGGCGTTATCGCTGACCTTTTCTTTTAACATGTTTTGTCTCAGGTACTTGAAGGTAATTCTCGGGAAGACAACAAGAATTCATGGCCCGCACTTAAATAACAATTTCCATTCAAATCTTTTGTAAAATTGTATGAAATGACTATGACTTGGGACCTATGTTAACTTGATATTTATGAATGGAAATGCTTTATTATTAAACGACGCGATTTTTAAGCGTTGTCTATGATGTGAGTAATGTGCTATCCCGTAACACCAACGAGTCTTCCGATGTATTGAATTGTGTAAATTTGGGGGTGTTACAGCTGAACCCTCTACTGGACCAAAATCAATCCAGTCAATCATCAAGTCTCACAAAACACACAAAAGTGGTTCTCCAAGCATGTCAAAATTGACACATCAAAGAACTCTTCAGCTCCTGCTGAAGGTTCACATAAGGGAACTACCTCTTCAGTTTCAACAAATAAACAGAAGAACGCTAGATCTGAGGAAGATGAGAAAATGTCTCTTGTCATGCAAGAGATCAATGATCTTAAAATATAACTCAGGCAACATCAAACACCAACTCGATTCAGGGATGAACCTTCAAACTCTCCACATTATAGATACAGACACAATTTAAAAAGGCTTGTGATTTATGTGGTTTAAACAACCATCTCACTGAAACTTGCCTAAAAGTGATTTATTGTACTAAATGTGAGAGGACTGACCATCGCACATGTGAACATACTAAATATATGCTTGCTAAAATTAGTGCTGATGCTCACAACACTGAATCATCTCATTCTAGGCGAAAAATGCCTTTCCCATCATGCATTCGTTGTGGTATGGGCAATCATCACTCTGATGACTATCACTAGTACCCTGTTTGTAACATTTGTGGAAGTTATGACCATGACACTCATGGACATAATCGAGTAATCTCTCTCAAAAGAGGCATCAAATCTTGGAACCCAAACTCTATTTCCAAATGTTGTGAAACTTGTGGAAGTAATGTCCACACTACATCTTATCACAATCATATAGAGTGGTTCAGTGACAGTTTATCGTAAAACGTACTTCCAACAATCTTCCCCTAAGGGAGGTCACTCCAAGTTACAAAGTCCTAAATAGTCTATAGCTCGTGATCTATGATAACAATGATGTGACTGAGAATTTCTTTGGAAAAATGTATTTCCAACAATCTCCCCCTAAGGGAGGTCACACCATTTTACAAAATCTTAAACCTAGCATACTATGCTTGAGTCTTCGAACTTGTTCTTGTGTTGTGAATATGCTGATGAGATCTTTGACTTTAGTCTTGACCATGTTTCCTTGCCTTGACCGTGTGCATTCATCACTTGTGATATTCGCCTCCTCGTAACTTCAAGTTCCACATACTTATACCTTGATGAATTATTGAATGCTTCAGAGTTTGGTACAACAGAAGACTTGACTTTTAGGCTTTCTTGAATTTGTTGAAGTGTTAAGTGCAGAAAGTATAAGCATGCGGGGACGACTTCTTCTCGGATGCCGCAATGCCACCTTCTTGTTACGCGGCATAAGACAATTAGCAACAAAACATAGACACGGATGAAATGGCTTTGAACATTTCAACCTAATTAGGTAGCATTTTACCTCCGGTCGGTAAAGACCGTTGGACGATACTAAGTATCGTACTTGTGGCAGGTAGTTTCAATTAAGAACCTCCTTTACAAGATTTCATGGGTAAACCTGTTCTCTTTACTCGACCATCCAAAGCTGACTGCGAACATAAAGATTGAATCATTTGGATAAATTTATCCGCATGATTTGAAGCCGTCAAATCCGATTCCTGGAACAAGTTTGATTCTTTAAGAACCGCACTATCGTTGCTTTCCAGTTGGTACGAGCTTGATTCGTATAGAATCTTGCAAGTTACCTACTAAGTGCTATTTGAGGTTAACACTAGAAGGATTTCCACTCATCACTATGAACACTGTAGAGTGTCACTTCTGAGTGTTCTGGCAAGATCACTAAGATATTGCGTAGAGGTCTGGAACGTGTTTAAGTTCAGTTAAGAATTAAACCACTGTTGCTTTTCAGTTATCACAAGCTTGATTCATAAAGAATCGCACAAGTCACCTACCATTAGATTTTTGATATCGCTCAAGAAGGATTTCCATCTTCATTGTAAATACTTTCGTATTACTCGGATGTTCAGGCAAGATCATGAATATTTTGCGTAGGACTCTGAAGATCTTTCTTGCTTTTCACAGTGTGTGAAGAAGCAAGGAATTATGAAAGTGTGTCCTAATGAGATATTTGATGATCTCAAATGGCTCTAGACTCGATCGTGCATTTTGGATTTTATAGTGATCGGAGGTTGGAGAGGAGTGCCACCATTTCAATATCAATATATTCGGAGTGAGTAAATCGATAGATAATGCGTTGTCTCCGTGTGATTAAAACAAATATCTTTTGAGAGATATCTGAGTTAGCTGGGTTGGGTTGTGCATTGCATCACTGGGTCCATGATGTATATCTTCAATATCAAGCATCATTAAAAATTATCTCAATAGCATATGAGTTGACCCCGTTTCTGCCAGGTTGTAAGGAGGGCTTCTTTCTTTAGACCATTTATCTTTACAATTCTTTTTCATTCTTCAACTGCTTCAATGCTTACCAATACGTCATAACTAGCACCTTGTTGTGATTGTTCCAGTGCTAACTTTAGTACTTGGTCGGCATTTAGCTACGTTCACAGTCTTTCTTCATCTTTCCTAAGGACTACTATTTCTAGCTATGGAATGTCCTTGGGAAGATTCCTTCGGTTCTAGAGGAATCATTGGACTTTAACCTATCCTACCATCCTTATGTCACCACAATCTTCACCGTCGTGAATAGAGATGTTTTGCGTAAGTGTATGTCACCATGAAATCCATTTTGATATCTAAATCCATTTTGCTCCCCCATAACATATGCCACGATATTCGAAAATATTTCGCACATGTTGGGATGAGCCAGCACATTAAGTAAACCATTATTGATCTCAATATTAAATCTCATTTTCTCCCCCATATTAAAAATATTAACCCAATCGATGTTTTTAATATCAATTGATTTAATGAAATTTTAAGAAAATTTGGGAAGAAAAATGCAAATCCAATTATCTTCATGATTTTCACAAGCTCCCCCTCAAATTAATGAGGGTGTACTTGAAACGTAAATTAAATACCTTTTAAACACAAGTGTAAGGTACTTATCACGTGCAAAGATCATATATGATAATGTATTCACAAGATTAGCAATTTACGAGGTTGGACCTGAATGATGGAGAACATCATATGATAGAATCACATGGTTCTTGTTCACGAATGTTGGTCACCTCTTCACGTCTGAAGTTATCTCTTGACACCATGTGTACGATTGATATCGTTGTATTGACACCAATTTGTGAACTTGGCACTTTCGGCATCAAAGATTCTGAATGTTGGACAATTGCTCCCCCTCAAATGTTGACCCGTGTTCTATTGAAAGAGTTATAGTCGTCGTTTGAGTAGTCGCATCGTCGAGTATGTATATATCAATTGTAAATTGCTGTGGATTGTGGAGATGATAACTTCATAAAAACAAGATTTATCTTGTTTTAACAAATAAATGCGCAACGGAAATTTGTAGAAGAACCACACCAAATAACACTGCTTCTATACTGTTTCATGTCGTTTAGGTTTTGGTGATAATCCGTTTAGGGTAACATGCAGGAAATCAGCAACAATTCTTCTCACGCCTGCAGAATACTTCATAAAATCATATAAAGTGAAGTAGATACCATTCCATGTACACTACTTCCCCATGGAAGTTGATCTGATTACTTCAAAGTACACGATCTTCCCCCATGATGATTTCGAACTCTCGGAAGCATCATTATCGTGGACGTCCATATACTCGAGAAGTTCTTAGTCTTAAGAAAATGTCTTGAAAAGTTTTGAAAGTCGTTGAGAAACTTTGAAATATTTTTCCTTAGACTATGAAGTACCATTGTCGTTATGAGGCTCATAAATATCCCGTGAGAATTGATTGCAGATTCCATCTCTCTCTGTCTAACTTACCAACCTCGAATTCATTCGGATATTTGTTGTGACCACATGTGAATTAAACCCGATATTCCAAACTTGAAACTGAAGTACAATCCCCCAAATTTGTTACTTAAGCTTGCATTTATGTCGATTGAAGAATGGTGCAGAAACAAGTCTCTTAACCTCTTGAAGTTATCCACACGAGCAACTGTGTGTGACACTGAGAACTGCAACAAAGCTCCCAAAAATGATAGTTATCCGTGTCGTCGACCATCCCCCCTTGACAGTGTAAACTAGATAATTCAAGTCTCAATCATAATATTTATCGCCCAAGCAAGTCATCAATCGATAGTCTGGGTTTGAAGAAAAGGGGTAGAAAAATAGAAGGAAGGCTCGATAATGAAATAAGTAAACACCTTCATGAAATCCCAGTTCAACTTCAAATAAAGAATACCAAATCCACTTCATGGTCACTTGTCTTTGTAGAATCGAAACTAGCCGTATGTAATTTAAGTGAATCATATATCGAATTGTTTTAGCATTAAGTGTTTTGTTTGCTTTGGTGTTGTGTATGAATGTAGTTCTCTAGAACAAATTATGAAATGAATTGTCATTAAGGGACAAAATTTGTCTAGACAACTTGTCATTTATGCCCAACGTCAGTCATATGCCCAACTGATGCGCGGATCGACCTCCGCGGTGAGGTCGTCGAAAATATTAGGTTTAAAACCTATAATTTTCTTTGTCGTTTAAACACTTTTGTTTGAGATATAGCGAATATCCGGCACATCGAAAATAAAGTCATCATAGCCCCGCTAATACTTGTTCGGTCCAGTGACAAAAAAATCCAACTCTTAACTCAACTAATGCCATCTATCGTCATTCAGCATTTAACAAAAAACAGCCCAAGTCTATTAACGAGAACTCAACAAGTGTAGAAATTGCCAGCCCACTAGAATAGGTTATACCCAGATATGAAGCCCAATATTGTGTCTAATATGGGAGACGTGGGATCTATATTGTAACACCCCATTTTGATAAATGGAATGTCACGCGTAATTATGGCGTGTCATCAAAGCATGCAAGGTAATATGTAGTAAAACATACATGACCATAGGGAAAACCGGAATCAAACATCGGTTCCCAAACATAAGCCCAAAACATAACAAAGTAAATGAACTGAAAGAAAGACTAAACAAGCATAAATATATGAAGGAACAGGAGAAGAAGTCTATGGCAGCTTCCATCCTATGCATGTCCTCCAAATGCTCGAGTCCTGGGTACCTGCCGTTTTGGGACATGGAAAGGAAAGTAACGGCTGAGCAAAACGCTCAGTGCACGGATATACAATATAGCATGAAATAGGATAAGCATGAAACATATAACAGCGGAAGACTAGGTTCTGAGTAGACTGGTTAAGTATCGAGAAAACTGGTTTTATAGTTTGAAAAGCCTTATGTTTATCTTGTGAAAACTGTTTTAACATATATATATATATACCATAGCCCATATAGGTCATGAAAAGGTCACGTGCATGAATACTTGGAGGGGCGACCTCATCATGCTGATTAGAGGGGATGCCTCTAATCAATATACTGGTTTGGGTAGGAGGGATCAACTCCTTGTGAAGGGTGCAAGGCACACACCACATTCACCATGAAATACTGAATAAAACATGTAACTAGGATGCACCCATACGCCCCACCTGATATAATAATATGGCCAAAACTGAAAAGGGACGCCACGAGCAATCACTCCGCCGTGGGGAAGTCATAACATCGGTGCCTCCAATGCTATGGTTATGGTACCTCCATAACTAGGTGAAACTGGTCATGCTTGTATATGGCTATAGATTATGCTAATTAAACATAAGCAGTTCAAAACAATAAAACAAATGCTGGGGAAAACAGTTGGCTGCATACGGGGAAATCCTAATAAGGAAAGAATGTCCATACTGAAAGGACGGGAATCCGTACCTCAAGTCCAGTGAATGAACGGAAGAAAGACTCCTACTTCTGGATCACTAACGCTACATGAATACACACGTGTATAAGTATCGATTCACTGATTACGTACAGGGTTTTATGTCTCATTTTAGCTGACTTGGTATGTTTTAGGTCATGGTTCACTGTTTAAAGCCTTAAACTGTGTTTATCTTGTATTCTGATTAATCTGTTTAAGTATTACTGGTATTTCATGTATTATTATACTTACTGTGTAATAATAAGTAACTTTCCAAAAATAGCAGGTTTCCAAAAATAGAAAGTTTCCAAAAATAGAAAGTTTCCAAAAATAGAAAGTTTCCAAAAATAGAAAGTTACCAAAAATAGAAAGTTTCCAAAAATAGAAAGTTTCCAAAAATAGAAAGTTTCCAAAAATAGAAAGTTTCCAAAAATAGAATTTACTGCTTAAAATAGATTAGTTTCTAAAAATAGAAAGTTTCCAAAAATAGATCAGCTGCCTTAATTAAATAAGTTTCCATATTTAGAATTAAGCTGGTTACATAAGCTAACATATAAGTCTAAGTGTTTATAAGCTTGTTTCTTAAGTCATATGATATAGTATATAGTTTAATTATTATTTCATGTATTTTAATTAAACTATAGGTTAAGCATTTTAATTAAAGTATAACATGTTTTAATTAAAATGAAACGAAAATACTTAGGTTAAAATGTGTATTATTATTATTA
Organism: Glebionis coronaria; assembly: GCA_025667525.1. NCBI lineage: Eukaryota > Viridiplantae > Streptophyta > Magnoliopsida > Asterales > Asteraceae > Glebionis > Glebionis coronaria. The sequence continues at coordinate 410,353,232 of CM046879.1, forward strand.
ATAATATAACCTAAGTCATGTCTAAATTAATTAATTATAGGCATGTTTTAAATAATTAATTAATCATAACTTATAACATAAAATACTTAGGTTAAATTAATATCATGCTAAATTAATAATTAGAATAACCTAAGTCATGATTTAATTAATATTAACATGTAACATAGATCATGATTTAACCAAAGAACCATGAATCGGCATGAATTCGACACCGTACCCCGAGCCAAACCCGGGGCACATGTGCCTCCCTGCTGCCGTGGGTCCCACAAGCACCAACCAAGACCTAAAATGGTCTTGGTGGTGGCGGCAATGAGCAAACCAAACCCCCCTCGGGTTTGTTTTGCTAGGCGGCTAAAAACAAACACCCTTATAAATCATTCTTTGATTTTAATTAACCCCAAAACATGTTAGGTCAATGTTTAATTATCATGTTTTTAATAAGAAAATAATAACATGTTCATGAAAATAATCAAAGATTAAAAAGAATTAAAAAGAAGGGTTTAAAAAAAAAGTATACCACTATGTAGCTTGGAAAAGGATGAACAAACACTGATTATAGCAATAGTTTTTAAGATCAAAATCAACCAATCACCCTCCTATGGTGATGCTAAGGTGGCGGCACAAAGAGAGAACAAGGAGGAGGAGAGAAAACTCTTTTAGGGTTTTTGTGTTTATTTCTTGAAAGTGAAAAATGAAAACATATTTTTACCATAACCCCCCCTTTACTTGTAAAAGTCCATGGGCCAAGCCCATTTCTTGTTGTGTGCCGTGGGTATGGGGGCCCCACATGGGGTACCCGTACCTTTCTCGTGTCCTGATGTTTCGTGTTCGTTCGTGGTTAAACGTGCTCGTGTTTAAAGTGTTTCTGTTTATTCTATCGTGTCGTTTATCGTAAACTTAACGCTCGTAATTATATTATAAGTATTTACGTAATTATTCTAGTTCGTATTTTAAATGGTGATCATGATTTAATTATGTTCACGTGACATATTTATTAACTGTTTATCATGAGTTCGTACGTAATCGATACTTGTCATGTCATACACGTATGCACTTGCTTGATTATTAGTACATGAATGTGATCAATACTAAATGAGGTAAGTTTTAATCTAGGACGTACGATCTTAAGGGCACTATTCATGGTAAAAGCATGCGGGTTTTACAATTCTTCCCCCCTAAAAAGAATAATTCGTCCCCGAATTATAGATAACGTAACTGGAAGCGAAACATACCCGAATCAAACTGGAAAGGTATGCAAAATAACAGAAATGAAGGTGACATGGTAGAAGGGAACGTGCAACGTGACATGTCTTGAAAAGACATGGAACGTGACGTGACTGAAAGGACATATCTAAACGATAAGAGAAAAATGGATAAGAAGTCCGGATGAACTTGTCCGTTCCCAAGTGGCCTCCCTCTTGGAACGGTTCTTTCAAAAGATCCTGACACTAATGATAAATCTTGGTCCTCCTGACCTTGACTTGGAATACGAAGAAATTCTTGATTATCAACGGAAGGTAGATCCCCTAAATTCGATCGAGAAAAATAAGAGTTAACGTGCAAGGGTAACTGAAACGTTACGGTGCAAGACCATCTGACTTAACTGATAATTAGAAACGATGCGCGAGACATAAAGAAACGTAGTACGTGAAAAATTTTAAACGTGATACGTGAAAAATTTCAAACGTGCTACGTGGAGATATGGCGAGTGTAGTATGAGTAAACATATCGTGATCCATGATACGTGTAACCTATTTTGATCATGATATGAGGAACATGGAATGAACATGACATGTGAGACATATCGTGATCATAGAATATAATGGTGGTAACGCCAAACGCTACAAGGTGAGACGTGGAATATGACGTGAAACGTCTATCTGATGATGGAGAGTTATACTAAACTTGGGTCTGGTCTCTCAAGTTCTTGCAAACTTCCCAGAATGAGAAAAGAATGAACGTAAAATCGTAAGCCAAAATACGATCATGAACGTGAATAGTGTCATGAACTTGAGCGCGAAAGCAAGTCGTGGAATTAGAATGAAGACGTGAAGTAAGTTAGGAGTACAATTACGAATCTTTGTCTGACCCGATAGCTGAGGGATTGCCAAGTGATCGGATAAGCCTTGGGTGGAACATGTTCGTTAAATCTGTTGGTTCTGAAATCCGTACGGATGTATGGATTCTGCAGACTTGATCAAACTGTTGACAATAACCCAGATAGCATCATGCTTCTTCTGAGTTTGCTGAAATCTGGTAACTAAAATCCATGGAGATCTTGTCCCTTTTCGATTGACAATTTCAGATGATGAAACATCCCAGTTTGTTGGTGTCCTATCTTAGCCTGTTGGTATGTCAGGTACATAGATATGGACGTAGCTGTATCCTGTTCGTAGAACTTGATACATAGGAGTTTGCGAAACTCTGAGTCTCTGACTCTAGACTTTTCCCAGCGTAGGATTTTCTAGAACACCTAATGCAGTGTAGGGTTCTCTCCTTTACGCATAAGCTGAGTCATGGTAAGATTAACCGTAGAAACCCATGTGGTTCAGTGTGTCACTGTATTCAAACAGAATTGATATTGGAAAGAAAATTCCAGGGTAGAATTTCTCTTGTCATAGAATTTGCAACACAGTGCAGATATGGTCTTCCTGTTCTTCTCTAGGCTTAGAGGAAATCGGGTTATCCTCAATGAAAACGCTGATGAATTTGTTTAGGAGTTCATGGAAACTCAATTTATTAAGTCCATAATGCGGTTGGAGCATTGATGAGACTAATTCAAAATCATAAATCTAGCATGACCGAGTCGTGTACGAATAGCAGTCATGGACATGTCCTGCTTTTCCACTCGTCACTGTTGGCAGCATAATCGTGAGTTCGATCTTGGAAAAGTGATTAACACCATACGGTTGATTGGACATGTTGTCAATATGTGGAGGAGAATAACGGTCATGAATGGTGATTTGTTTAAGTCGACGGTAGTCGACACATAATCTCAGGGTACCATCCTTCTCCTTGTAGGTTCTCCTGGAATATAAGGAACAATTTTGGAATAATCCATTGGTTATGCGTAAAAGGACCTTAGTAGTCGTGTGTTACTGACAGATAGAAAATTTTGCAACATGGCCAACAAAGCACGTGCTTGAAAAGCATAGATAATTTGTGCAGATTTTTCCTGATGGAAAATCAAGCTGAATGTATTCAGGAGCCTGAACATTACTGTACATAATTATGAATCATAGCATGGTGTGGTGTTCCTAGTACATAATTAGGATAAAATTCATCTCGTGTCTGTCCGAGGAAAATGCGTTAGCAGCTTGGATCTTATCATTAAGCTGAAGGAAAACCTTCGTATGCGTGGGAAAATGAAAGGCGTCCTTCATGGTTATGAATATATGAACTATGGTGAAAGAAATGAAAGTGACATCGGCAACGTGACAGTTCTCACTGATGTGCCGATAATGGTATTGAAATTCTTGTGGCCTGATTAATACATGGCACAACAACATAGATATACCCTTGGAGGGTACCCTGAATTTCTTAGAAATGTTCCATAATTAGACGTGAGTCATGTGTCTTGACTCGTGTCTTGAGAAATGTAAGCGTGACATATGTCTTGACTGGTATCTTGACATGTGTCCTCAGAAAGTATACGTGAGACATGTGTCTTGACTGATGTCTTGACATGTGTCTCGAGATGTGAAACAATTAGAACTACAAATATTAGGTTAAAATGCCAGAATTGGCGGATCGGTTGGGTTACTGATCATTTGTATGTCTGATCGCGTCCGTGGCCGGAGCCTCGGTTGCGATTTCTAGGATAGTTGCTGTCATAGTAGTGGTTACTATCATCTTGTCTGTCGGTTCCCTGACGGTCATTCTCACGACCGTGACTCATGTAACTATTTAGCTGGGTGGCCGGCTGGTGCCTGTTTGCACTCATATGGCTGAAATGACAGCCGAACGACGTGTGACATGTAACTATGAATTTGGGACAATGATTGATGGGAATTGTCTGATGGTGAAGCATTTTCTCGTCCAATTGCTTTGCTCCGACGCCTTTGTCTTCGTCTTTTAGGATCTCCAGGTTGTGAACAGCATCAGCATCAGCATCTCGTAGCGTCTCCCAACATCAGCAGCATCGACCTTCAGTAACATCTCCAAGCTATGAGCGGCATCGACAACCTTGTAGAATATCAGCAAGTGAACATACGCCTGAGATGATTTAGAATCGACTAGCGAATACTCGTGAAGTATTGCAAGTGGAATACACATGGATTAAGGTACATGTAATACACATGAAATACGGTACGTGGAGTACACATGGAGTGCACATGAAATGATCGGTATGGGCTCGATCATTTGTCATGATTTAAGGAAAGTAAACCGGTTAAACGGTTAGGAAAACCATCATGATAACCTGGCAGTATTAGCATAGACATCATTCTGGTTGCATAGAGAAACGCTAAAGTGTGGTTACACAAAATTCAACGATGATTTGCCTGACAGCATGATCAATGGAAACCAACCATGAATATCATGAAAGCATGATTCAAGAAATCTAACAATGTCTTTCAGGACAACGTTAATAACAAAAGAGGCGTGAAACATAATCAACATGAAGACGGAATTATCATGAGGAAACATGAAACCATCTATTACGAAGAAGTGTATAACATAATCAGCATGAAACTAAAGTTAACCATGACAGTATGAAGGCATACTTGACATAAAAACATAATAACTTATGATGGGACATGAAAAAAAAAAATTTTATGCCAATTTGAATCATGAGAAAAATTTTATGCAAGAAAAACAGTGCATGAATGCGTAATGTAGTTTATAAAACCTTTATATGTGCGAGGGAGCGCCTATGGGTCGGTTCCAAACGAAAGTCATGGCGAGGGGACGCCTATGGGTCGGTCCCAAAGTTAAAAGTTTCGATAAAAGCACATGCGACTAAATAGGGCCAGTCCTGTACCAACCATTACTTAGTCAAAATTCCTGCAACAGATGACATATGATATAAATGCATGAATGCATGGAACATAATAATTAAAAGTCATTGTCAAAACTTAACAGAAAAATTTTATGTGAAAATTATGAACTACTGGGGTTCAGTTCACATAATCACAGTTCACTAGGAACATCATGCATAGACACTGACACATAACTAAGTATGGATGACGGTTGTTCATTCCATATTAGTAAGACGATACTGGTGAAAACATCATGGTGAAAACAACAAGGTGCTGAAAACGTCATGGCTAAAACAAAAAGGTGCTGAAAACATAATGGTTAAAACAACAACGCGCTGAAACATCAATACGTGGAATAACAATCGTTGGCTTAGGAAGCTCCTAGTGACTACCCACTAGTCACAGGTCGAGTTTTAGAGCCTACAGGTCGAAGCCTTGGCTCTGATACCATAATTGTAACACCCCATTTTGATAAATGGAATGTCACGCGTAATTATGGCGTGTCATCAAAGCATGCAAGGTAATATGTAGTAAAACATACATGACCATAGGGAAAACCGGAATCAAACATCGGTTCCCAAACATAAGCCCAAAACATAACAAAGTAAATGAACTGAAAGAAAGACTAAACAAGCATAAATATATGAAGGAAACAGGAGAAGAAGTCTATGGCAGCTTCCATCCTATGCATGTCCTCCAAATGCTCGAGTCCTGGGTACCTGCCGTTTTGGGACATGGAAAGGAAAGTAACGGCTGAGCAAAACGCTCAGTGCACGGATATACAATATAGCATGAAATAGGATAAGCATGAAACATATAACAGCGGAAGACTAGGTTCTGAGTAGACTGGTTAAGTATCGAGAAAACTGGTTTTATAGTTTGAAAAGCCTTATGTTTATCTTGTGAAAACTGTTTTAACATATATATATACCATAGCCCATATAGGTCATGAAAAGGTCACGTGCATGAATACTTGGAGGGGCGACCTCATCATGCTGATTAGAGGGGATGCCTCTAATCAATATACTGGTTTGGGTAGGAGGGATCAACTCCTTGTGAAGGGTGCAAGGCACACACCACATTCACCATGAAATACTGAATAAAACATGTAACTAGGATGCACCCATACGCCCCACCTGATATAATAATATGGCCAAAACTGAAAAGGGACGCCACGAGCAATCACTCCGCCGTGGGGAAGTCATAACATCGGTGCCTCCAATGCTATGGTTATGGTACCTCCATAACTAGGTGAAACTGGTCATGCTTGTATATGGCTATAGATTATGCTAATTAAACATAAGCAGTTCAAAACAATAAAACAAATGCTGGGGAAAACAGTTGGCTGCATACGGGGAAATCCTAATAAGGAAAGAATGTCCATACTGAAAGGACGGGAATCCGTACCTCAAGTCCAGTGAATGAACGGAAGAAAGACTCCTACTTCTGGATCACTAACGCTACATGAATACACACGTGTATAAGTATCAATTCACTGATTACGTACTGGGTTTTATGTCTCATTTTAGCTGACTTGGTATGTTTTAGGTCATGGTTCACTGTTTAAAGCCTTAAACTGTGTTTATCTTGTATTCTGATTAATCTGTTTAAGTATTACTGGTATTTCATGTATTATTATACTTACTGTGTAATAATAAGTAACTTTCCAAAAATAGCAGGTTTCCAAAAATAGAAAGTTTCCAAAAATAGAAAGTTTCCAAAAATAGAAAGTTTCCAAAAATAGAAAGTTACCAAAAATAGAAAGTTTCCAAAAATAGAAAGTTTCCAAAAATAGAAAGTTTCCAAAAATAGAAAGTTTCCAAAAATAGAATTTACTGCTTAAAATAGATTAGTTTCTAAAAATAGAAAGTTTCCAAAAATAGATCAGCTGCCTTAATTAAATAAGTTTCCATATTTAGAATTAAGCTGGTTACATAAGCTAACATATAAGTCTAAGTGTTTATAAGCTTGTTTCTTAAGTCATATGATATAGTATATAGTTTAATTATTATTTCATGTATTTTAATTAAACTATAGGTTAAGCATTTTAATTAAAGTATAACATGTTTTAATTAAAATGAAACGAAAATACTTAGGTTAAAATGTGTATTATTATTATTAATAATATAACCTAAGTCATGTCTAAATTAATTAATTATAGGCATGTTTTAAATAATTAATTAATCATAACTTATAACATAAAATACTTAGGTTAAATTAATATCATGCTAAATTAATAATTAGAATAACCTAAGTCATGATTTAATTAATATTAACATGTAACACAGATCATGATTTAACCAACGAACCATGAATCGGCATGAATTCGACACCGTACCCCGAGCCAAACCCGGGGCACATGTGCCTCCCTGCTGCCGTGGGTCCCACAAGCACCAACCAAGACCTAAAATGGTCTTGGTGGTGGCGGCAATGAGCAAACCAAACCCCCCTCGGGTTTGTTTTGCTAGGCGGCTAAAAACAAACACCCTTATAAATCATTCTTTGATTTTAATTAACCCCAAAACATGTTAGGTCAATGTTTAATTATCATGTTTTTAATAAGAAAATAATAACATGTTCATGAAAATAATCAAAGATTAAAAAGAATTAAAAAGAAGGGTTTAAAAAAAAAAGTATACCACTATGTAGCTTGGAAAAGGATGAACAAACACTGATTATAGCAATAGTTTTTAAGATCAAAATCAACCAATCACCCTCCTATGGTGATGCTAAGGTGGCAGCACAAAGAGAGAACAAGGAGGAGGAGAGAAAACTCTTTTAGGGTTTTTGTGTTTATTTCTTGAAAGTGAAAAATGAAAACATATTTTTACCATAACCCCCCCTTTACTTGTAAAAGTCCATGGGCCAAGCCCATTTCTTGTTGTGTGCCGTGGGTATGGGGGCCCCACATGGGGTACCCGTACCTTTCTCGTGTCCCGATGTTTCGTGTTCGTTCGTGGTTAAACGTGCTCGTGTTTAAAGTGTTTCTGTTTATTCTATCGTGTCGTTTATCGTAAACTTAACGCTCGTAATTATATTATAAGTATTTACGTAATTATTCTAGTTCGTATTTTAAATGGTGATCATGATTTAATTATGTTCACGTGACATATTTATTAACTGTTTATCATGAGTTCGTACGTAATCGATACTTGTCATGTCATACACGTATGCACTTGCTTGATTATTAGTACATGAATGTGATCAATACTAAATGAGGTAAGTTTTAATCTAGGACGTACGATCTTAAGGGCACTATTCATGGTAAAAGCATGCGGGTTTTACATATATAATACATAATCCCTAATTTGTCTCATACTTACACATAAAAAACACAAAAAAAACTTGGTTCGAATGATTTAGATCAAAATAGGCACGAAAATCAAGAACACAAACACATAAATAATACAATCATCCCATGGCTCTGATACCAATTGACAGTTTATCGTAATCCTTGGATTGTATAACTATGGAGATGATTACTAGAGAGATAGATAGATGAAGAACTAGAGAGAGAAAGTAGAGAGAGGTTGGAGAGAATAAGAGAATATTAGATTAGAAGATGTGAAAATGTATGAACCACCACCCTCTCCAACTAAGGAGACGGTTTATATACCCAAGCCACTGACATGGGCTTGGGCTTACATTGGGCAGCCGGCCTACACAAGTTGTAGGCTTGGCCTGGCCTTGTTTGTTTACTATTACGATAACTAAACTACGAGCTACTTCTTGAACTATTGTTGGAGTGATCGATCCTTTCTAATACGTAAAACGTATTTCCAACATTCAGAAGAGTTGAAGTCTTTCAGGCTAAGAAAGCAAATGCTATTCAGACCTCTCCTTCTTCTTCTGAGCAACCTTTTTCATCCTCATCAAAAGGATCCTTCAGATCTAGAACATCTTCCAGATCTAAAACACACACCCATCAAAGGTGGGTTTCAAAACAAAACTGACCATTTCCTTAACTTGTGCAGTGTGATCTCAAGAAGCCTATTTGGTACCTGGATAGTGGCTGCTCAAGGCATATGACTGGCACCAAAAGTCATCTGCACAAGTATAAGGAGGAACCAGGTCCTAAAGTTGTTTTTGGTGATAACTCATCAGCTACTACTGAAGGTTTTGGTTTAGTGAAATGCAATGGTATAGTTTTCACAAGGGTAGCATATGTCAATGGATTGAAGCACAACCTCATCAGCATCAGTCAACTTTGTGATGCAAAGTATCTAGTCGCGTTTGATGACAAAAAGCTACAATCTTCAACTCCAATCATGAAATTGTGATGATTGCTCCCAGAGTCAAAGATGTTTATGTCATGAACATGAACTCTACTCAGGAGACATGTTTCTTTGCTAGAGCTTCAAACATTACTAACTGGCTCTAGCATAAGAGGCTCTCACATCTATATTTCAAAACAATAACCATGTTAGCAAAACAAAATCTTGTTATTGGTCTTCCTTCACTTGTCTACTCCAGGGACAAACCATGCTCATCATGTGAAAAAGGGAAGCACCATAGGGCCAGTTTCAAAACAAAGCAAACTTTCTCAATAAAAGAAAGTCTTCATCTGCTTCACATGGACTTGTTTGGTCTAGTATCACCTAGGGATATTTATCATGAAAAATATACACTTGTCATTATTGATGAGTATTCTAGATACACCTAGGTATATTTTCTGACAAAGAAAAGCCATGCACCAGATACCATTATGTCTTTCATCAGAAGAGTTGAAAATCAAAATGACACTCATGACAAACAACTTAGAACTAACAATGGCACTGAATTCAGAAATCATACTCTGATCAAATTCTGTGATGACAAAGGAATATAACAAAAATTTTCATCACCTTACACACCTAAACAAAATGGTGTGGCTGAAAGAAGGAACGGAACTTTGATTGAAGCAGCAAGAACAATGCTTGCTGGATCAGCTCTCTCTAAGCATTTTTGGACTGATGTTGTAGCCACTGCTTGCTACACTCAAAATAGATCCATCATTATGAAGAGACACATGAAGACTCCCTATGAAGTCTTCAGGGGGACAATTCCAAACATCTCATTCTTACATGTGTTTGGGTATCCAGTATTCGTTCACAATCACAAGGATCACCTTGGAAAGTTTGATGAAAAATCTGATGATGGTTACTTCCTTGGATACTCCCTAGTATCTAAAGCATACAGAGTCTTCAATACAAGAAGATAATGTATTGAAGAAACTTACCACATCACTTTCAATGAAAGTTCTGAAGCTCTCAAATTTGCAAATCCATTAGATGATGAACTTCATGTTCATGAATCTCACAATTATCTATCTGATGAATTTCAACATTATGAGCCTTCTCAAAGATGTCAAACAAGCAATTCAATTCCTCATATTGATCCATTTGAAGATATGACAAGTCCTACAAAATGAAATCCTTTAGTATCAAATATTGATGGTTGTCAATAAAATGATCAAAATAGCCAGTATCAAAATGATCAAAATGATCAGCAAGCTAACACAAATGACCAAGATAGTCAGTCTCAAAATGATCAGCATGCTCACACACATGATCAATCAAATGAAGCTGCCGATGAACAATCTGAGCCTCTTGCTCAAAATTCTCCAACTATCTCTAGGGAATTAGGTCTTGGATGTGTTGCTTCTGACCAAAAATGAAGCCATCCATTGATTGAACCTTTGTCTGTTGAATATCCTTCAGTAGACACTAGAGATAATCCAATTCCATGTTAAGGACTTCCAAGCTCTATCTCTCATCATGATACTAGTGCTTATTCACCAGCTTCACAAAAATCTTGGACTAATAATAGTCACATACAGTTGGTGAACATAATAGGCAATCCTGGAGAAGGTAGAGTCACTAGATCTATGGCAAAGAAACTGAGTGCTGCTTCACCCGAAGAATGTCTCTATGTAACTTTCTTTCAGAAATTGAACCTACAAAGATTTCTGAAGCACTCACTCACCCTAGTTGGGTAGATGCCATGCAAGAGGAACTAAATCATATTAAAAGAAATAAAGTCTAGAAATTGGTTCCTCTTACATATGGTAAATCAACCACTGGCACCAAATGGGTTTACAAACTCAAAAGAGATGAAACCAATGTGGTGACCAAAAACAAAGCTAGGTTGGTGGCCCAAGGATTCAATCAAGAGTCGGGTGTTGATTTTGATCAGACCTTTGCTCCAGTTGCACGTATAGAAGCCATACGAATCTTCCTTGCTTATGCCACTTACATGAACTTCACCATCTACCAAATGGATGTCAAAAGTGCATTCCTAAATGGTGACCTAAAAGAATAAGTTTATGTCAAACAGCCTCCTGGCTTTGAGAGTAGTAAATACCCAAATCATGTCTACAAGCTTTACAAAGCTCTGTATGGACTGAAGCAAGCCCCAAGGGCATGGTATGAAACTCTCTCAACATTTCTCAATGAACATAAATTTGTTAGAGGAAAAATAGATAGCACCTTATTTATCTATAAATCTAAAACTGACACCATTCTGGTACAAATTTAAATGGATGGCATCATCTTTGGTTCAACAAGCTTGAAACTATGCAAACAATTTGCCAAGATTATGACCAGCAAGTTTGAGATGAGTATGATGGGAGAACTCACATACTTCCTTGGTCTTCAGATAAAACAATCTGACCAAGGCATCTCCATAAATCAAGAAAAATATGTCAAGGATCTGCTGAAGAAGTATGATATCAATTGTGCTTTAGTAAAAACACCAATGGTACCCCCTAATAACTTAGGACTTGATCTCAATGGAAAATCAGTCAATGAGACTTAGTATAGAGGTATGATTGGGTCACTCATGTATTTAACAGCAAGCAGACCTGACATTCAATTCTTTACATGCCTTTGTGCAAGATACCAAGCAGAACCAAATGAATCACACCTTACTACTGTAAAGAGAATTGATGAGACTGCAATTATACATAGTCTCATCGTCCAAATCGGGCTTAAAACGCTTAAAATATCATCAAAATACCCCCAAAATGTGCTTGTGTTTGTTCATTGTGTATTTTAGGTACGGATATCGTGAAATCAACAAAAGATTACAAGAATCAAGCAAAAACGAACACGGGAAACGAAGCCGCACAAAGAACCGGACCCGAATCATGATTTTCCTATGAAGTCCTTGAAGTTTGAAGATTTGGCAAGATTGGTCCCTCAACTTTTGAAGACTTGACACTTTTGACCCTTGTAAATCTCAATTATCACAAGATTGGTCCTTAAGTTTCAAGAAAATACCATTATGGCCCTTGAAGAATGAAAATATAGCATAAAAAGCCCTTGGATTTATTTTGCAAAAAGTTTGGTGACCAAAGTGAAAAGATGAAAACTTATTTTGCAAAGGAATGAAGGATTGGGCTGTTTATTACTAAAGTAGCAAGCTTGTGGGAATCCAGGGACCATTTTTATCAAACATTAAAACCCCACCAGCCACTCCAAACCCGCCACGTCACCTCCACTCACCCACCATCCAATCAAAAAACACCTCTCGTCCACCTTAACCTTCCACTTCTTTTTATTATTAACTGATTTTTAATATCAGTTTAATTTAAATAATTAAGTGGGGAAACAAATATTTAAACTTCATTAACACATAAACCCAATCAAAACACCACCTCCCAAACCCAGTTATCCATAAACCCTAATTTGCTAATCTGCACAAATCAAAGGGTTTTCCCTTGATTATGTGCAGATTAGTAATTCATGCCATCTTAAACACAACCCCACCTTAAACCTTTTTACCCCGTGACCAAAATGGTCCCCACAACCCTCCCCTGCTTCACCATTTTAAGTAAAAATGGCATCTCTCAGTCAGTCAATGACCATAGCTCAAAACTTGGTCCCAAAGGGTCCAAATGAACGCACAAGATTGTTTCAACAACTGGCATCACGTGAAGGCAACCTTTTGACCAAATTCAAGATTTTCATCAAGGGCAACTTAGGAATTCTAACTGTTAGGGTTTTGCCATTGTATTTTTTTTATTCAGTAGACTAGAAGCTTCTATGTTCATGTATAAAAGGAGACTCATGTGTCCCTTTTCATTTTGTTCCAGTTTTTTGTAAAAAAATTTAATTTTTTAATGAAAATGAAAGATTGAGTTTTGTGCAAAAAATCTGTGTTCCATCTTATTCCTTGTCTTAGTGTACTTCATTTTACTGTTTTTAAAATTAGTTAAAGGTTTCAAAAGTGTTCACGTTTCAAAGATTTTCAGTAAAATAGGTGTTTTAAAATTTCTTGAAAAATCCTTTTAAAAGCCTGAATCCATACTTCACAGGAAGTGAAAGTGGATTGGGAATTTGTTTTCAACTTTTATTTAAGCTTTTGTCAATCTTCTTTTAGATTCACAAGAAAGGGTAGTTTAAAAAAAAGGTTTTCAAAAAATCATTTTTCTCATTTTTCTTTATACTAAGCATATTACTGATTCAAAGGCCATAAGCTGCAAGCTTATGGCCTTTTGATTCAAGATTTTGTTGCATGTTGTTTGTGTTTGTGCAGGAACAAGGAATCAACAAGTCATCATCTCTCATCTCATTATCTTTTTAGTTTCAGTTTTAAAGACATTTGAGCTTAGGGTCCTTCTTTGGATTCCTCCAACAAGCTTCTCTACACGTTACATAAGCTCCTATAAGCTCACATAACTCCAAATAGAAGGCATCAACCAAGGTTTGAGGCTTGAACCTTATTTTTCAGTTTTTGAGTTTCTTATGTGAAGTTGATGTGATTTTGTGAGAAATCTCTTATATGGTAGTTTGTTTGTTTGTTTAAGCTTATTTATGCTTTGAATGCATGTTTAGATAGATATCAATTAGTTTAGTTAGGATTTAAAGACATTTGGTTTGTAAAAGTTTGATTTCAGTAATTAAGGGGTTGTTTGGGCTTAGGGTTTTAATTGGTAAAGGTGACATAAAACCTGTTAAAAACTAGTCTAACACACTCACTTTGGTTAAGTTAGGATAAGTTAATGGTTGTTTTCAGTTTGGTTAAGTTTTAAAAGGAAGTTTGTATGCTAAAATTTGGCAAAAACCAATCTAGTTAATCAGTAGGGTTTATCTAGTAGGCTGTTAAGATTTATGGTCTGAAACTTGTTAATCTGCTAGAGTTCTTGTTTACATAGGATTTAGACTTTGTTATTAGTGGTTTGGTAGTGCATAGATCTAGTTTTGGTCTGTTATAATCCACCAAAGTGGTCAATTAGACCAGCAAACCCAACATACTTGCATTTGACCATATCAGTGACTGCAAAGGGGGATTTTTGTGTGAATCTTGGGTGCAACTTGTATTTTTTATAGCTTAATTTGACTCCCTACACTCTACTGAGTGTAGGGGTGCCAATCATTGCCAAAGAAACCAAGTATCAAAGAAGCTGCAAGCACAAACATCACCAGATATGATTTTTTTTCATTGTCAGTGGGAACATAGTCCCCCTTCTAGTTGTTTAGTTCCCACTGCTTGGGATAAGGACAAAACAAGTCCAAGTGTCCCTTTCAGTTTTTCATTTTTTTGTCTTTAGTGAACTTTTTTAAGAGTTTTTACTTGATTTTAATTTTCTTAGTTTTGTTATTTTATTTCTGAATTTTTCATTAAATTTATTTTTATGTTACTGTTCATTTTCTATTTTTAGATTAAAGTGCATTTTTAATTAGTTTTTAATTAACTGTTTTTGTCTTTTAGTGCAAACCTTTTACATTTTTTAGTTTTAAAATTTTTCTTAGATTCAGAAAATTATTCTAGGATTTTTAGTTTAAAAAGATTTTACTGTTCACCTTTTTAAGTATTTTTTTAGATTTATTTTTAGTTTAATTAGTTTTAAATTATAATCTGTTTTGTCTTTTAGTGTAAAAAAGTTTTGTTTTCAACTTTTTTAAATTTTCTACTGTTTAGTAATATAATTTAGGATTTTTTAAATAGTCAAATTAATTTTAGCATTATTTTAATATTTTTAGTCATTATTTTAGTTAAAAAATAGTTTTTAGCATTTTAAAAATAGAAAAATAGTATTTAAAATTTAGGAAAAATACTTTTTAGTCTTTAAATAATATAAGTGAGTTATTTGTTCAATAAAATAATATTTTGGGCTTTTTCTTAATTATATTTATTTTTAGGGCTTTAATTAGCATTTAAAATTGAATATTTAATTAATAAAAGGTTTTAAAATTTATTTATTGAATTTTTATTCTTATTTATATTATTTTAGACTTAGTGTTAATTTTTAATTAATTTTTAGCTTTTTTTTTAATTTTGTCACGTTTTACGTATTGACGTTCGCGTTTTACGTCAAATCGTCGTAGTTTAATCGTAGTTGTAGCTCGTCTTTAGTTTTTCTCTCTTTACCCAAAAACGACACTAATCCAAACTTTGATTTTACATATTGGCACACTTAATTTACACACCTCCTTCGAGAACGAACCCGCATTTATTCGACTTGTCGGTTTTCCTAAATCGTCGAGTTTAATACTTGCCCATTATACGCTCTTTTTCCTAAAAGACGTGTTTTTACTACTATCAATTTGGCGCTGCTGCCGGGGAGGTGTTTATAGATCCATTATTACTATCGTGTTTGTGTGAGTAGTGCGTTTTTGCTTTTCAATTTTTGGAAAACGTAAATATCGTACATACTCATTTTTGTTATTTTTCTATAATATATTATAGTATCCAAATAAATCGTATTTAATTTTCTTAAACTAAACACAAACCAATCATTTTACTATATTGTAGATATCCCATTATCGTTTTCGTTTTTCTTGTGAATATTATTAATAAATTGTACTACGTAGAACAACAAATATACAAGTACTCCAAAAGCGTGAAAACGCAACCTTGATTCGGGATTTCATCACTCGATCATTGTATTCGAATCCAAAGCAAAAGTTTAAAGGCAAAATAGATAAATACTTTGTGAGGCTTAATTTCAATTAACACAAACTATAAGGTGGGTATAAGGCGGTTGTATTTCACGACCTAAGGGAAAAAGGCTCTTAAGTGCTTAGCGCCTCCTCGTTTCCTCCGCTTGCTTGTGCGTGTTTTGAGAAAGAAGGCTAATCGAGGGTTTGCCGCCCAAGTATTATCTACGTATACTATATTTTCTTGTTTTCAAGATTAAACCCTCTTGAACGTTTTGGTGTTCCACCAACGTTCTAAAGTCATCGAAGGCGTTCACTCCACGTGATCGTTTTCATCCTTTGAGGCTCCTTTAATCGAGAAATCGATTCGAGGAGAGATTTGTAGATTTGTGTCTACGTAATACATTCAAAAATCCAAAAAAATTAAAAAACAATCAAAAACCAAAAAAATTGAAAAATCGAAAAACCCCAAAAATAATCTTCTTTGCTACCCCCCCCCCCCATTCTACGCTTTATGCATGCGCACTCTATCGAAGGATTATTCTAATTCTAGCGACGCTTCGAATCGACGCAATCGTAAACGAAGGAATCGACGACGAAGACGAGAATTAGAAACCGACGTTCCTAATATCGTTGTTAAAGAAACCTTAGACGAGATGGCCGACAATCGTTGGATGATGGAATTGCTCCAAGCGCCCACCAAGGGTTATAGAGACGCGATCGTAATTCCCGCTATCGAAGCGGAGAATTTTGAGATTAAGAGCGGAATGCTTTCGTTAATCCAAGCTACGAAGTTTCGAGGTCGTGAAGCCGATAATCCGCACGACCATATTCGGAATTTTGATCGTCTTTTGGCCACGGGCAAGTTTAAGAACGTCGACAACGATGTCGTCAAGCTTATGCTTTTCCCGTACTCGCTCGAAGGTGCCGCCAAGGATTGGTACGAGAAAGAGCCACCTAATTCGATAACTACGTGGAAGGATCTCGTTTCCAAATTCGTTAATTATTTTTTCCCACCGTCTAAGACGACGTTTTTCAAAAATGAAATTACGAAATTTGAGCAAAAATCGAATGAATCTTTTAGAGACGCGTGGGTTCGTTTTAAGGAATTGCTTAGGCAATGTCCTCACCATGGTTTTTCCGAGTTGCACCAAATCGATACGTTTTACAACGGTCTTAGTTTTCAAGAACAAGATTCGTTGAATTCCGCCGCCGGTGGCAACTTTTTGTGTAAAACTCCGAAAGATGCATTAATGATTATCGAAAATCGATCCAAGGTTAACCAACTCCGCAACGCACCGTGTGTTTCCAATGTCTCCAATGTTAGTAGTTCTAATTGCGACATTGAGAGAGTTGATGCAAAAGTCAACAAGTTGACGAATGTGTTTACGTCTTTTCTCGTTGAGATGCAAAAGAAAGACGCTCCTGCTACGGTGAAAGCGGTTGAGATTTCGTGTACGTTTTGTGGTGGACCTCATAATTATTACGAGTGTGCGGCTACGGATGGCCAAACGTCGAATTTGAGTGCGTTAAACAACAATTTTTCTAATCAAAATCAAAATAACGCCGGTCCATCACAACAAGGCAATTATAACCAAGGCAACAATTTTTAGAATCAAAATCATAGCTATTTTCAATGAAATAATCAACAAGGGAATTTTCAAAACCAAGGTTATAATCAAGGTCGTAATTTGAATTGGCAAAATCGAGACAATAATCAAAACTCGAATTTTTCAAACAACAACAATCAAGGAAATAATTTTTCAAATGGTATTCAAGGAAATTTTCAAAGAAGTAATCAAAACCAAGGTAACTTTAATTCAAATCAAAATAGTTCGTCAAACGATTTTCAAAATTACATGAAAAAGAATGAGACTAATATAAGACGATTAGAGGGAGAAATTGGTACTTTAAAAAGCGACTTTACTAATACTTTGAAATTGAAAAACACGAAGATTGAGCAAGGACAAATTGACATTAAAAAGATGTTTTCGGCCATTATGAACAAGTCCTCGGGTGCTTTGTCGAGTTTGTTACCTAGTGACACCGTTGCAAATCCGAAGGAACAATGTAAAGCCGCCTCGTCTCGTGAGAAAGGTCGTGTGATTACCCCTTACCTTGATGGATTTAGAGTTGTTCCTTCTTCTCAACCCTCGACTTCTAAGACGTCTTATTGTTCTAAAGTCGATGGGGTGAACATGGCGACCAAGGAAAAGAGTGCACACCCTCATGTACCTCAAATTCCATCCACGATTCAAAAAGAGAGCTTTACCGACCTAACCAAAGTAACCCTTGAAGAAACTTGTGCATCGATCCTTCTTAAAAAACCCAAAAGGAATATGCCGAGAAAGGAAGAGGATCCGGGCCAATTTCTATTACCTTGTAATTTTTCCGAGATTGAGGGATGTTTAGCCCTTGCCGATTTAGGTGCTAGCATCAATCTTATGCCTCATTCTCTATGGAAATTGATGAGATTGCCTAGACTTACCCCCACGAACATGACAATCGAGCTTGCAAATTGTACGCCACTTATACCAATTGGAATAGCCGAGGATGTCTATGTCAAAGTTGGAAAGTTTGTTTTTCCCGCAGATTTTGTCATATCCGATTATGAGTGTGACCCTAAATGTCCCATTATTTTAGGCCGACCATTTTTATCGACGGCTCGAACCGTAATCGACGTTCACGAGGGGAGACTTACTATGAGATATGGGGAGGATAAAATGGACTTTTTAATAACTCGTTTTTACTAAGTGAAAATTGTTCTTGATTCTATTCGAATTAATTACTGGTTATTAGTGCGACTCAGTCGTCTTTTGGTGAAAATAAATATTTTTGGTCGTTGTTGTAAACTAAATGTGCAAAAAGTTTAAAGTAAATGACAGGTAACTAAAGCTAAAACTGATTAAAAAGTAAATGGTGCAAAATTAAAACTTTAAAAGTAAATAAATTAAATGACTTAAAATTAAAACTTGACAAAAAGTAAATTTGACAATTTAATAAAAATGCAAACTTGGAATTTAAAATAAAATAAACTCAACCTGTCGGAATACCTACCGTCGGAATCCTGTCGGAAAAACCTATCGGAATGATCTGTCGGAATAAGTAACAAAGTATCGGAATGTAACTTACCACACCTATCGGAATACAATCGGAAAGTAACTATCAGAATATGTTCGGAATCACCTGTCGGAATGAAGGACACCAAAATCTTATCAGAATATCGATCGGAATCCCAAAACCCTTTTCCGATAGAAGTATCGGAATAATGGTCGGAATACAAAACCCCAATCCGATGGAAGCCGTCGGAATGACTGAAACCCTTTTCCGATGGTTGGAGATACGTAAATAAGCAAAATTAAAAATAAGCTATAAACCAAATAAGCACTTATCTAAAAACTTAACCTAAACACGTATAAGAAAAAGCTAATAAGCCAAAATTTAAAACTTTTAAAAACACTAAATAATAAAAATATTTAAAAACAACTTTTTATAAAATAACTTATAAAAACACTTAATTAAATTTAAGAAAGACACAAATAAGCTATAAAATCAATAATCCAACACAATCAAAAACATAAAAACATAACAATTAATCAAATAAGCATAACAATAAGCACATAAACATAAAGATTAAGCAAAACAAGAAGGGTAGAATGAGAGATTAATAATAAAAACTTAATTAAAAATAAGATTCAACAATTAAAAGTAAAAGCAAGAATAAAAGAACTTACAAATTTAACGTGCAAGACAAGGAATTTAAATGACAATTAAGTAAATGACATGAAATTAAAATGTGGAAGAACTATGTGTCAAATAGTCAACACCTCCTAATGACACATTAGGAGGGTATTTATAGGAGGATTAGTAAGTGTTGATCTTTTCTTCCTTTTCTCGTCTTTTAGTCTTTATAAATTCTTCG
Source organism: Glebionis coronaria (assembly GCA_025667525.1). Taxonomy (NCBI): domain Eukaryota; kingdom Viridiplantae; phylum Streptophyta; class Magnoliopsida; order Asterales; family Asteraceae; genus Glebionis; species Glebionis coronaria. The sequence goes on from CM046879.1 coordinate 410,372,995, forward strand.
ACTTTGTCTCGGGATAAATTGAACTCTTCTTATAATCTCTTCATTTATAAGACTTGAGTTCTTCGACTTTATTAAACTTCCGTCTTTAGACTTTTTCTTCGATAAATCTTCAGAATAGGCCTTGGACTTCCGTTCTTTTTGCACTCTTTATCTTTTGACTTCGTCTTTTGTCTTTATCTTTGATAAAAGCCCGTGAAAGCCCGTGTTTTCTTCCCTTTTCACATTTTGATCCTAAATCACAACAAAAACACAAACCACGCATAATTCCGACATTTATGACATAAAATACACGTTTTGGCTTGGTTATTATTATAATTAAGTGATAAAAGGATAAGTGTTTTTACACTTATTAAATCCCTACACTTGACCATCGCAATGCCCTCATGCAATGCATTAATTTCAAAGCAAGTTTTACATTTTCCATCATAATCAATCCACCTTGGCCTTTATTAAACACAAGACATAAAAGGGATAGAAAATTATAAAATATTCAAAAGAAGAAAACAAGTAAAAAGATCAAAAACTTACCTTAGGGTTTTGGAATGTCCTGAATGATTATCACCCTCAAGTTTCACGTTCCCCAAACCAAGTTTAAAAACGAGATCATTGTTATTATAAGTTAGCAAACTATCACAAACTCATGTGGGCCAATTATTTACTTAGACTCCCTTATTCCTAGGTGTATCTCTTATATCTTATTGTTGTCTTGAATGATCACGAAGATGCATTGTTGACTTATTTCGATAGTTATTTATGCTGAAAATAAAGTAGGACGATTTAATCAATAGTTAGCTAAAGGACAAAATCTTTTAAAACTGCTTCTCGGGACCTCATAAAGTTCATATCTTGGCATAACTCGCTTCACGATTTGAGACCTTTCTCGGACCGATATTTGGCAGTGACTTCATACTTCGAATCTTGAGAGATGTTCATGAAATAATGGTCTTCTCTTTATAATAGGAATTTCTTCACTTGAACTTTTTGAGAGATTCTTCATACTTGGACCACGACTTATTCATTTTTCTCCAATCTTTATTTGGGATTTTGATATACAACGATCCGCCTCCTTTTAGGACTTGGATCTATTTATCCTCATACCTTGTTAGGGCCTTTTTGGATAGACTTCTCCATGATCTTTACGGGAGTATTTGCTTTTTGTCGTGTGTCTCGATCCTTCATATTGATTTTTGATAAATGATTCTTCACATCACTTGGGATCTTTAGCAACAAAATGTAGCCCTCATGTCTTGTTAGGACCTTTTCGGACTCGCCAATCTTCGCATCCCGCTTCAATAAGTTATGCCTTGGCTATGAACTCTAATTAATACCGAGCAACTTTTAAACGATCTTGTGCTAGAAGCTAAGTAACTTTTCAAATCGTACGACCTTACTTATTGCAATTATATTTATTAACAAGCGATGGGAGAAAAAGCTCATAATTAACTCACATAAATTTATGAAAGAATACCAAACTTATAATTGACTCTATCATCTCTCGTTCTCCACAATTTGAAATCTCAAGGAATGAGACTCGTGGATGCTTAGCCAATTAAATCAAAGTTTTGGGTTTTCAAGTCATTTATAGGATCTTGCAACTTCTTAGACTCATTCAAGTTTAGAATTCGCCTTTTAAAGTTCCCTTGATAAACGACTTTCTAGGATCAATTATAGGATCTTGCGAAAAGTTCTTGTTCTTAACCAGTAAGAGTTAAGACTTTCGCGTTTTAAAGTTCCCTATATAAAAGCCTAGCAAATCTTGACTTAAACACGTTAAGGATACTAGCTAGAGTAAACTTGGATAAGTAAACTCGGGTTGAGTCAAAAGATTCATGACGTTTAAAAATTAAAACCACTTTATTAAACTTTATTCTAGCAAAGAAAGAAAATAACTAAAACAAAGGTATATACAACTAGGCCAAAATAGATCAAAAATTTCAAAAAATGTCGAAAAATCTATTTTCCGGTTAAAATGAGGAATAAGGGACGTGAAGTGAGTTGACTGATATCGTTTTATTTATTGTTCTTAACTGTTCTCAGTTTGATTTATTTTATCTTGTATTACTGTTTGTATATAATCTGATAAGTTCTGACTGTTCGTTAATATTACTGATTTAATGTACTATGTATTCCTGATTATTGTATAATGTATATTCCGGTATTACTATAAATAGTAACTCGTTATAATTAGAAAGTTTCTTAAAATAGAACGTTTCAAAAAAGTTGTTTCATAAATAATTAATCATTACCGAAAATCAAGTATTAAATAAATAAATAATAGAATTCGATTAATTTAATAAAATTTAATTAAATTAAGGTAAATATTTTATACTTGATTATTCATTTAAATAGTTAAAATCAAAACTTTAATTTGAAAGAATGTTAAACCAAACGCCCTTTGTTAATTTACGCGTAACCGCGTAACCCGAATTTGTGTCAAAACCCTCCCGAGACATTCATGTCTTTGGTCAAGCCCAAACCGAGCCTAACAGCCCCTTTTGCTTTGTCCCCCACATGCCGACAACCAACAGTAGCCACCGGCCTTGAGCCGGTTGCCATCGTTTACTAAAAGGTTCCCACCGTTTGTTTATTATACTGTTTGATTATTATACCCACTGTTTTGTATTTTGTTCCCACTGACTGTGTCCCGTTCCCCCTGCTGGTCCAGAAATCCCACCGAGAATTGGTGGTTCCCACTGACTGTTGGTGGTTCCTACTGCTTGTTCCAAACATGCCCTGAGCCTAAACCCAAACGCACCTTGTTGGTTCAGTGGGTCTCACGGTTTGCTGGGCACCACTCCTGGTGGTTTTGTTTTACAACCGACAAAAATCAAGACCAAACCGCCTAGACGACTGGACCAAAAACAGTACACCGAGACATCTATGTGTCTCGGTTTTCGCGAACAGAAACCCCAAAAGCCCGACCATGATTTCCTTTTATTTCTTGATTAGTTTACAAATAATATGTTCTTGATTAGAATCCATGAATGATTCGTGATTGATTGAAGGAAAAGAACATGTACTTACTGATTCTTGGATGGCTGATTAATACGAACGAGGATTAAGATTTAACCCGAAATGAACACCACCATTTTTCCCTCTTTGATATTTCTTTTGTCTGTCGGTGGTATTCCCACACAGCAAACCCTACGTCCCCTTTTTTTGTTTTTTTTTGTTTTTCTAATGATGGCAAAGTAAACCTCTGGTTATATTTGTTAGGTGGGTTGGGTCTAAAAGCCCAATTGAGTTTCTTTTCTTCTTTATTAGCCGTGGCCCAAACAACAATACACACCCGTTTCATTTTCGTTTCTTGTCTTAAATCTTTACGAATGGCTCGTGTTTACATTTCCGTGTTCACTCATGACGTAAATCTTTTATTTTCTGAATAAATATTTATTTCGTAATACTTGAAAAGTATTATTATTTATTATTCTGAAATAATTAATTACGTAATCATTAATTTAATCTGAGACTGCATGAAATTATTATTTGTGGGTTTAGAACGCTGCGTACGTGTTAGTATATAAATCCTCATGATATATTCTGACATGGGTTTTTTTATTTTCTGAATAAATAATAATTGCGTATTACCTGAATTAACACTGTTATTTATTATCTGAATAAATAATTATGTAACGTTTAAATTAAATCTGTGATTATCCGTAATTAATGTTCGAGGACTTTTAAAGCAGGTTTTACACACACAGACAGTAGGAGGGATTCACCTTAACGTTCTTCCTAAACAAGGAATATTTCAAACGGAATTGTCACATTTCTAGATATAATTAGGTATCTTGATGGTAAATATCTTATTAAGTTTTGCTATAATGTGGATCACATCTCAAATGGCGCTATCTGGTGGACTTTTTTTTAATTGATGGATCTAACTTGAATCAGTATAAATGGAGGAACATGAGTGTAATGTCGGGGTCTTGTGAGAAGGATAGGGTTGCTCTAAAAAGGATTCACAGTGGTTATAAGGATCATAACCCTCTGGCACTTGAAAACGTTGATGATGACTCAGGCGATGGTAGAAATATTCCATCTTCAAATGGGCCACCACAGACCAGTGGTTGGTTTTATCTCCTCAAGCCGTGTATACTCTTCACAATCAGAATGCCCTGATTGTTGTATCAGCATTATCCTGAACTTGAAAACACCCGCAAAATCCTCAAAGTGTTGCATCAACAGGGATTGACTGGCTACTAGACGTATATATCATTGCCTTTCTCCAGCCTCAGAGAGAATACTCTGGTAGAAAAGTTTTTTGGGAAATGTAGTTGCTTAGAAGTTCGATACGTTAATGGTTCTCACCTTTGATCACCTTCAACCCTGTTACAAAAATGGCCGCTTGGATCAGGTAGATTGTGTACTTTAATTTTTTACTTGATGTATGCTTTAATATTCTGTCCCGCAACCTTCTGGTATTCTACTTAAAGATTAGAAATATAATTGTAATGATAATATTTTTGTAACTATAAATTAGTTGTATGAATCCGCTCATATTGCAACAATAGTGCTTTTTTATGAAATAAATGTAAATTCTATTTAAGACGTAAACGTTATAGTACTATTATCTGTTCAAACTTTTACTTGTCTTTTAGTAATACTGTTTCTTAAAATCTTATACTAATAAGCATTTTTATCATAGGCTAATTTTTTGGTATTCTTATATGTACACAGAAAAATATACACAGGCTTTTTGCACTGCATAACTTTTTGCAACCCGAGATCTTTTGCTCTGCTGATATATTTGCTTGCTTAGGCTACTTGTTTCCTTCAATCAGAATGAGATGCAATTTGTGAAAATAGGTATGTGTGGGTGGGTGATCTGCTTATAGAAGAAATGAACAATGATGGGGATTCCAGCTAGTCAAACATAAAGAATTTACAGAAGCGAATCGCACTTGCTTCGGCCAAATATTATTCTCCCGAGTTAGATATTCCACTTCCCATTTGGCTTATGTGTTGCTGTTAAAAATGGTCGACCACCCGGTGCACTCACGATTGCTAGGGAGCTTCTTGATGCATCCAGTGTTGCTGAAGCAATCAGTGTGATCTTGTGTTGGTATGAAGACAAAACCGAATAGGGAATCATAGTTGGATGGATTTATGGATCAGTGACTGAAGATGTGGTAATGGATACCGTATGCACAACAGGAGTTGGAGGTCAATTTATTGTGTGACCAAACGAGATGCCTTCCACGGGACTGCCTCAATCAATCTCACCGACCAGATCCACCAGGTGCTCAGGTGGACCACTGGTTTAGTTGAAATCTTTTTCTCGAAAAATAACTCGCTTTTAGCAAGCTCAAAAATGAAGTTTCTTCAGAGAGTTGCTTACCTAAATGTGGGGATTTACCCTTTCACCTCAGTTTTCTTAATCGTGTATTGCTTTCTCCCAGCCCTTTCACTCTTCCCCGGTCAATTCATTGTTCAGAGCCTAGATGTAACCTTCCTCATATACCTTCTTGGCATTACAGTATCAATCTACATGCTTGCCATTCTTGAGATCAAATAGTATGGTGCCGAGTTGGAATAACAGTGGAGAAATGAACAGTTCTGGCTCATTGGAGGTACCAGTGGTCATCTTGCTACGATTCTTCAAGGTCTTCTAAAAGTGGTGGCAGGAATTAAGATCTCTTTTACTTTAACTTCAAAGTCAGGTTGTGATGATAACGATGACGAGTTTGGTGATCTTTATATTATCAAATGGTCATCTCGGATGATACCACCAATTGTGATTATGGTCGTAAATCTTATCGCTATAGCAGTTGGGGTCATTAGAACCATATACAGTCAGATACCGCAATGGAGTCAGTTCTGGTGTGGGGTGTTCTTCAGCTTCTGGGTGTTGGCTCATCTGTATCCTTTCGCGTAAGGGCTCATGGGAGGGAGAGGACGGACACCAATGATTATTTTTGTTTAGGTTGGGCTTATTGCAATCACGATTTCACTGCTTGTGGTTGCTATACATCCATCTGAGGGTGCTAATGAAAACGGAGGTTCTTTCCAGTTTCCTTAATATGAGTATTACTAGACATGTGAATTAGGATGTGGGCTTCTTAAGTCAAAAAATAATATCATAAGGTGGGGATTTCTTTTTGTTCTTGAGAGACAATGCGCTCATCATACAGAGCAGTAGTGCGATGAAGTAGTTACAATTGGTATAGCAGTCGTTCCAATCTCTTTATCAATGGAATTGTTTTTGGGTAATGGAGCAGTAGTTTAAAAAGCAGTAGTAAAAAAGTATGGTAAAGTTTTGTCTTTACATTGTTAATAGGTAGGAGGACACCAGTGTAACAAAGAGACTATTATAGCGTAATTAGCAAAAATTAGTATGATTTTTATTGAACCGGATATAACAGGGCAAAATACTATAGAATCTGATGATAACCGCAATGTTCAGCATGCTGAATTCATAGTTCAGTCAAATGTGCAGTATGTTTCTGTACTTGAATTTCTGTATATGATGTGGAGTTGGCATCTTTTATTTTTATCGTATCTATTAAAACTCTTAATCCGTTTTTTAGAGGAGATAGGTTATCTGATGGATGGGTGATATGAATCAAATTGGAATCAAGGGGTAATGCTGGATTTTATTAACCGGCCGATGTTTGAGACCCAGTAACCTCCCTTACAAGAACAGTAAACAAATAATCCTTCAATGAAAATAATTGTCACAGGACTTAGTGCCTTAAATAAAGCCGACCCTAAACAACCAAAATAATAAATAAACATAATTAACTCCTAAGAATAATTAAATGACATCCAGCCCCCTCGAGTATCTACGTCGCATCTTTGTTGCGTCGATACACTTTTCCAAACCGGCCCATGTTCATATCATTACTCCCCCCTGAATATTCACCTTGTCCTCAAGGTGAAAGGCAGGAAATTGCATGCTCAACAGATCCGCGCGCTCCCAAGTAGCTTCATCACGCGCCAAGCCTTCCCACATCACAAGAACCTCCAAACCCTCCGGTCCCTCACGAGACCCGATCACCTCAGATGGCTTACAAACAACAGACATGTCGTCATTTAACCCTACAGGCAACTCCGATTCCGCTACATGATCCCCAATTACTGCCTTGAGCTGCGAAACATGAAACACAGGATGAATAGCAGCTGTTGGTGGCAACTTCAAACGGTAAGCCACAGCTCCCACCCTCGCCACTACCTGGAAAGGCCCATAAAACCGCGGAGCTAATTTTAAACACAACCTGCGTGCAATAGTGACCTGACGATAAGGGCATAACTTCAAATAAACAAGATCCCCCACCTCAAACTAAACATCGCGCCTTTTCCCATCTGCTTGAACCTTCATCAACTGTTGTGCCCATCGTAGCTGCATCTTTAACTCATCTAATACCTCATCTCGTTCCAACAAATACTGGTCCACTTCAAAGGTAATCGCGGCACCTTTATCATAACCCATGATTGTTGGAGGATCACGCCCGTACAACACCTTGAATGGTGTCATCCCAATGGAAGAGTGAAACGAGGTATTATACCAATATTCAGCCCATGGTAACCATTTAACCCATTGCTTCGGTTTAGAGGACGAGAAACACCGCAAGTAAGTCTCCAAGCTGCGGTTGACCACTTCCGTTTGCCCATCCGTCTGCGGGTGGTAAGCCGTGCTATGCTTCAAGTGGGTGCTCTGATACTTAAACAACTCCTTCCAGAAGTGACTAATAAACACACGATCCCGGTCTGAGATAATGGCCTTGGGAATCCCATGCAAACGCACAACACCACGGATAAACGCGACTGCTACCGATGCCGCTGTATACAGATGTTTGAGA